>PVHT020000439.1:4133483-4279474 GCA_004024745.2 Catagonus wagneri
GGACCAGGAGGCACTCTGTTCTGCCGAAGGGAGTGAAAAAAGGGCCTGGGCTTTGGCCCACATGACTTTTATTGAGGAATATGATGAGATTAGTGTGGAAGGTGACAAGATTAGTGGGCAGGAATAGGTATAAGCAAAAATGAGGTTATCTTCTTAGCGATAGCAATGGGTGTATCCTTAAGGCATAATGCAGCTGTTTGCATAATAACATGGTTAATGCATTAAGTCCTTTATCTTGTCTTTGAAGGAGATTCTGTACTTCAGAACTCTGTGTCTACAGATATTTGCCTTCTGCAGAGTTCAGCTGTTCAGTGGTCTCCAACAGTGGGCTGGATGCAGAATTTAACAGTACCGTATAATAGTGCCTTGTGCCTCAGTGGGTTAAGAACCCAACTAATATACGTGAGGATGTGTGTTCTACCCCGGTCTCACTCAGAGGCTTAAGGATCCGGCATTGCTGTGAGCTGTGTGGTGTAGGTCCCAGTTACAGCTCAGGTCTAGCATTGTTGTGGTTGTGGCCTAGGCTGGCATACCCCTGTCCTGGGAACTTCCATATGCCCCAGATACAGCCCTAAAAAGCAAATAAGTAAATAAATAAATGCATGCTGGTTCCATGAAAACAGGTGCCCCGATGGTACTGGGACCGTGAGAATCCACTGAGATGGGGTCTTAGGAGGAGGGAGCTGTGAGGGTGAGTGGGGGCTGAGGGCTGAAGGGGAAAGATGGTGTCAGTAAGAGATGTGGCAGGACCCTGAGACAGGTCAAGGGCACGGATGTGTTTCTCTCTCCGTAATTTGATTGACTTTCTGTCGGTTGAATCCACCGTTACAGGGCCGAGTGACTTTTGAGGATGTGGCTGTGTATTTCTCCCGGGAGGAGTGGGCACTGCTTAACTGGACCCAGAGGAGCCTGTACCGGGAGGTGATGCTGGAGACCTTCGCGCTCGTTGGCTCGCTGGGTAAGTCTCACTCTCCCCCAGCAAACTGACCGCCTCTGTCTTTTCCCCTGGGGAGTTCCCTATCCTGAAGCCCACAGAGGGGCTCTTCCCTGCCTCTCCCCGAGCTGCCCTTCTGGCAGCCTCCGCACCTGTTGCCTCAGGGCTTGGGGTTCAGATTTTTAGTTTGACCACCAAATTCCACCTGGCTCTACTTCTCTCTGGCTGTGTGACTTCGATGGACCTGTGGCCCCTCTGTGCTCCAGGTTTTGCCTCCTTCCTCCCCAAGAAATTTTATAGGCCCTTCCTGGACCAGGCATGAGCCATGAATTCAAGTCTGTAGATCAGTTCGGGTATTAGTGTCTTCTTAATATCTTTTTTTTTCTTTTTTTGGCTGACTCCTTGGCACATGGACATTTCCAGGCTAGGGATCAAAGTTGAGCCAAAGTTGTGAGCTGCTGCCAGCGTGGGGATCATACTGTGCCCCAGCAGTTCCCTGAGCTGCTCCAGATACAACGCTGCATCCTTAACCCACTGTGCCATAGTGGGAACTCCCTCAATATCTTTCAGTCCATGAACATGATGTCTTTCTATTTATTTAGCTCTAGTTATTTTTTGGTCGCACCCCCACAGTGTGGAATTTCCTGGGATCAGACCCACACCACAGCAGTGACTGCAGTGATAGTGCCAGATCCTTAAACTGCTGTGCCACAGTGAGAACTCCTCTATGCTATTTTAGTGAAATCATTTTTTGAACTTAATTTAATTTTATTTTTAATATTTAAATTTTTTTTTGCTTTTTAGGGCCGCACCCATGGCATATGGAGGTTCCCAGGCTAGGGGTCCAATTGGAGCTGCAGCTGCCGGCCTATGCTGTAGGCACAACAATGCCAGGTCCAAGCCACATATGCAGCCTACACCACAGCTCATGGCAACACCAGATCCTTAACCCACTGAGCAAGGCCAGGGATCGAACCCGCAACCTCATGGTTCCTAGTCGGATTCATTTCCTCTACGCCACAATGGGAGCTCCCTGAATTTAATTTTAGGTTGTACATTGTTAGTGTATAGAAATAAAATTGATTTTTGTATACTAATCTTGTATCCTGCAACTTTTCTAAACTGATTTATTCCGATTCTTTTTTAAATGGATTCTCTGGTATTTTCCATGTATATGATGTCATATCATCTATGAGTAGAGATAGTTTTACTTCTTCCTTTGCCTGACTTGGCTAGAACCTCCAGTACTTTATCAAATAGGAGTTGTGAGAGTAGAGATCCTTGTCTTGTTCCAGATCTTACAGAAAAAGTCTTTCACCAGTGTGTGTGATGTTAGCCATGGGGTTTTTTGTATATGCCCTTTTCAAGGGAGGAAATTCCCTTCTCTTATTTGTTGACTGGATTTATTGTGAAAAGCTGTTAAATTTTGTGTAATGCTTTTCTGTATCTTTTGAAATGACTATGTGATTTTTTTTTGTCCTCTATTCTATTAGCATGGTATTTTACAGTAATTGCATTTCATATGTTCAGCTTTGAATTACTGGGATAAATGCCATTCTATCATGGCTTATAATTTTTTTTCCCTTTTTCTTTGTCATTTTAGAGCTCCACCTGCTGCATGTGGAGGTTCCCAGGCTAGGGGTCTAATCGTAGGATCCGAGCCGCGTCTGCAACCTACACCATATAGCTCACAACAACGCTGGATCGTTAACCCACTGAGCAAGGCCAGGGATTGAACCCACAACCTCATGGTTCCTAGTCAGATTCATTAACCGCTGAGCCACGATGGGAACTCCCATGGCTTATAATTTTTAAAAATATATTTCTGGATTTGGTTTGCTGATATTTTGTTGAGGAGTTTTGTATCTCTTTTCCTAAGAGTTATCAATGGTGTAGTTTGCTTTGCTTGTTATTTCTTTTTTGTTTGTTTTTGTTTGTGCTTCTTAGGGCCATATGTGTGGCATATGTAAATTACCAGGCTAGGAACTGAATCAGAGCTGCAGCTGCTGCCCTATACCTCTGCCACAGAAATGCAGGATCTGAGCCGTGTCTGTGACCTACATGGCAACACTGGATCCTTACCCCACTGAGCAAGGCCAGGGATTGAACCCACATCCTCATGGATCCTAGTCAAGTTAGTTACCACTAAGCCACAATTGCCGTATCCAGTGCTGCCGGGCAATGGGGAATCCTGGAAGAGGGAGGGCGCCGCATAGCAAAACACATGAGACTCTTTTACATTAAGAAAGTAGGGGACCAGGAGGCACTCTGGTCTGTAGAACAAAGGCCCCTAGGCTTTCGCCCACACGCCTTATATTAAGGAAGGTGCTATGTGTAGATTAGTGGGCAGGAACAGGCATAGGCAATGATAAAGTTGCCTCTTAGTGAATAACAAAGGAAACTATTAGCACTGGTGCACACCTCTAGGGCATAGTGCAGTCGATCTTGTGATCTTGTCTTTGAAGGAGACCCTGTACTTTAGAACTCTGCATCTGCAGATGTTTGCCTTCTGCAGCGTTCAGTTCAGGGGTCTCCAACACACAATGGGAACTCCTCTTGTTCTGTCTTTCTTTGGACTGAGTACGAGGATAATTTTGGCTTCAATGGATGAACTGGGAAATGTTCCCTTCTATTTTCTGGAATATTTTGTGAAATACTGTTGTTATTTTTTTTTTTTTTTAATTTTTTCTGGAGTATAGTTGACTTAAAAAGTTGTGTTGGTTTGAGTTCCTGTTGTAGCTCAGCAAGTAAGGACTCAACCTTGTCTCTGTGAGGATGCAGGTTCAATCTCTGGCCTCTCTCGGGCCTGAGGATCCCGCATTGCCACAAGCTGGGATATAGGTCTCAGATGCAGCTCGGATCAGGTGTTGCCATGGCCGTGGCATAAGCGTCCGCCACAGCTCCCCTAGCCTGGGAGCATCTGTGTGCCGCTGCTGCAGCAGTAAAATGAAAAATAAAAGTTGTATTAGTTCCAGGTGTACAGCAGGGTAAATCAGTTGTTCACAAACATATACCCATTCCTTCTGAGATTCTTTTCCCATGTGGGATATTACGCAGCATCGAAAAGATTTCCCTGTATTCTATGGCATTAATGGTCATTTCTGTGTAAATATTAGTCAGTGAAGGCATCTTGGCTTAGGTTTTTTCGTGTAGTTTTTTGTTGTTCCATTTTTTTTTTTAAACAATTTTTAGTTTTAGGCCATGTCTGGGGCATATGGAAGTTCCAGGGCCAGTGATCCAACCCACTGCACAGCAGCAACCAAAGCAACAGCAGTGTCAATGCCAGATCCTTAACTCAGTGTACCGCCAGGGAACTCCTTACATGTTTTTTTTATTTTTTTTAATTTAATTTAATTTAATTTTTTTTTTTGCATTTTTGTCATTTTAGGGCCACACCCGTGGCATGTGGAGGTTCCCAGGCTAGGGGTCTAATTGGAGCTGTAGCCACTGGCCTACGCCACAGCCACAGCAACGCGGGATCCGAGCCGTGTCTGCGAACTACACCACAGCTTACAGCAACTCCAGATCCTTAACCCACTGAGCAAGGCCAGGAACTGAACCCTTAACTTAATGGTTCCTAGTCGGATTCATTTCCCCTGAGCCATGACGGGAACTCCCTTACATGTTTTTTTAAAAAGCCTATTGATATTTTCTATTTCTTCTTGGGTTATTTTCTTTTTCTTTTTTTATGTCTACACCTGTGGCATATGGAAGTTAATCCGGCATGTGGCATGGGGATATAATCTGAGCCATAGCTGTGACCTATGCTACAGCTGCAGTGCTGGATACTTAACCCGCTGTGCCACATCGTGAACTGCTATTTCTGCTCTTTATTGCATTCCTTCTTCTAGTTTTGGGTTGCTTTTATTTGTTGTTCCTTGAAGTGTAAAGTTAGGATATTGGTTTGAGATCCTTTTTTTCCCCCTCCCTTTATCAGATGAATCCAGCTAGCATCCATGAAGGTGCAGGTTTGATCCCTGGCTTGATCAGTGGGTTATGGATTTGGTGTTGCCATGAGCTGTGGTGTAGGTCACAGATGTGGCTTAGATCCTGTGTTGCTGTGGCTCTGGTGTAGGCAGGCAGCTGCAGCTTCAATTTGACCCCTAGCTGGACACTTCCATATGCTGCGGGTGTGGCTCTAAAAAGACAAAAAAAGAAAGAAAGAAAGGAAAATGGTAGAAATTTCATAATCACCAAATTGGGGAACAGCTATAGCCAGATGCAGGCAATGATGGATATCCCATGAACAGCAGTCTGGAGTCCCGGTTGGGAAGGGCCCCAGGCAGCGTGCTGCTCTGCAGGGAGACTCTAGTTTGCCGTTTGAAGGAGTCTACCTTTTAGTACCAGGCTGCAGGCTCATAACAATCGGCCCAGCTGCGAGTCTGTAGGTCTGGTTATGGTTAAAAATGCCTTGGTTCATTTGATCCCTGGGGGCTGGCCGGGGCTTCTCAGCTCAGCGAAGCTTGGAGACTTACTACCTGTCTAATCTAATCTTACAGATTTACAGATTATCCATCTACTTTTATAGGGTTATAACATTTGGGGGCCCCACTCCTACTGGCCTGTCTGTAGTTCAGCAGTCTGGCATGTAGCTCAGGCGAGGTTGCATTGGTCAGAGGCCTAGCATTGCATCTGAAGCCTGAACGAGGCTACTTTACTAGTTTCCCTAACATTTTGTGGGTTTACCACCTCACAGACATAGAGAGTAGGCTTGTGGTTGACAGTGGGGGAGGGCGCGGGGGGCGGGATTGATTGGGGGTTTGGCATTAGCAGATGCGAACTATTATATACATAGAGTATATCAACAGTGAGGTTCTTTGAATAGCACGGGGAACTGTATTCAGTATCATATAATAACCCACGATGGAAAAGAATAAAAAAATTTGAGGTTCACTAATTTTTTTCTGCTGTTGATTTCTATTTTTCTTTCTTTCTTTCTTTCTTTGTCTTTTTGGGGCCACACCTGCAGCATATGGAAGTTTCCAGGCTAGGGTTGAATCAGAGCTACTGCTGCCGGCCTGCACCACAGCCACAGCAACATGGGATCCGAGCCTTGTCTGTGACCTACACCACAGCTCACAGCAACGCTGGATCCTTAACCCACTGAGCAAGGCCAGGGATCGAACCCTCAACCTCGTTGGTAGTAGTCAGGTTCATTAACCGCTGAAGTCTACCGAGGCTAGTTTTATTTGTTATGTCCTAGCAAGTGGTCTGTTCTGTAGAATGTTCCCTGTGCAGGTGAGAATGGAGAATATGTTTTCTGCTCTTGTTAGGTGGCATGTTCTGTAGGTGTCTGTAGCAGTCTGGTTGGTTTTTAGTGTTGTTCAAGTGTCGTGTCCTTGTTTATTTTCTGCCCAGTGGCTCTCTCCACTTATGAAAGTTAGAAATTGAAGTCTCTAAATATATCGTTTGTCTAGTTCTTTCTTTAATTATGTCAATTTTGCTTCAGAGGAGGGTTTTTGGGTTTTTTTTTGTCTTTTTGCCTTTATCTAGGGCCACACCCGCGGCATGTGGAGGTTCCCAGGCTAGGGGTCTAACAGAAGCTGTAGCCGCCAGCCTTTACCACAGCCACAGCAACGCAGGATCCGAGCCGCGTCTGCAACCTACACCACAGCTCACGGCAACGCCGGATCCTTAACCCACTGAGCAAGGCCAGGGATCGAACCCGCAACCTCATGGTTCTTAGTCAGATTCGTTAACCACTGAGCCACGAAGGGAACTCCTGTGTGGCGTGTTTGATCCCTGGCCTGGGAACTTCCACAGGCAACCATTGTGACCCCACCCAAAAAATTATGGTTAAAAGAAAAAACACATGAGGAGTTTTTGTTGTGGCAAAGTAGGTTAAGAATCTGACTGCAGTGGCTTGGGTCTCCGCGGAGGCGCAGGACTGATCCCTTGCCCAGTGTGGTAGGTTTAAAGCAGCTGGCGTTGCTGCAGCTGCAGCCTGGGTCACAGCTGTGGCTTGGGTTCAGTCCCTGGCCTGGGATGTCCCAAGTGTTGTGGGTGTGGCCATTAAAAAACAAACAAGTACATGAGACCTACTTTCTTTTTTTTTTTTTTGTCTTTTTGTCATTTTAGAGCAGCACTTGCAGCATATGGCGGTTCCCAGGCTAGGGTCTAGTCAGAGCTACAGCCGCCAGCCTTCGCCACAGCCACAGCAACCTGGGATCCAAGCCGCATCTGTGACCTACATCACAGCTCACGGCAACGCCGGATTCTTAACCCACTGAGCAAGGCCAGGGATTGAACCTGCAACCTCATGGTTCCTAGTCAGATTCATTTCCTCTGAGCCATGATGGGAACTCTGAGATCTATTTTCTTAGCAAATATTTAAATATACAGAAGAGGTTCCACAAGGACCTACTAAGTAGCACAGGGAACTATATTCAGCATAATAACCTATAAGAGAAAAGAATCTGAAAAAGATTTTATATATGTGTGTGTGTGTATCTGAATTGTTTTGCTGTACACCAGAAACTGACATTATAAATCAACTCTACTTCAATTAAAACAAACCAATATTACAGTTGCCTCTTTGAGAATTAAAAAAAAATGTGCAGAGGAGGTTCATGTTCTAACACTGGGTTTCCTTCTTGGTTGTCATGGTGACACAGGCTTCCTGTGGTACCTGTAGGTGGGGGTGAGTCAGCCTTCTTTTGGGCTGGCATCATGTTACCTTCTCCCTGCCTAGCTTCTTGGTGCCTTTGAGGTCCCCTGTGGTTGCCCAAATGGAAGGAGAGGAAGAGCCCTGAGCGCCCAGCACAGTGGGCACGACTGCGATCAGCAGGGCGGAGGCCGGCAGGGTCCCGGTCTCGGTGGATGGTGCTCGCAGATCCCTAGGTTTCAGTGATGGGTATCCGCGCACTCTGATTCTGGTGCCGGCACCGGTATCCGCACTTGGTTCCCTCCTTCCTCTCTGTCCTGGGCTGACTGTGCGGTCTTTCCACCTCCGTCACTGGATGACCTCCCTCTCTGGCCTGTGCCATTTCCTCTTCTCTGTGACAGAGCAGAGCTGTCACCTGTGAGCTGCTCTGTGTGTCCCTCAATAGCACCTGGACACCAGGCACTGTTACAGCCATCTTTTCATCGGCGTGGCCACGTCCTCTTCACAGCGCCGTCTGCCCCGCAGCTTCGGCCTTCCTGCACCCTTTGCAGGGCAGTGACTTGGAGATGCCCCTCCCGCGCTGCCCCCATCTGCGCGCTCGTCCTGGTCGGGCTCTTCCCTGTCCTGGTGTGTAGCAGAGCCCGTCCCCCCGGGCCAGCTCTTCCTCATGGAGACCTCTCCCCGCCGTCTCCCGGCGACCCTGTGGGTGCCGTTATGGGTACGCTCCGCCTGCTTTGGTGATGAGGGGCTTCTTCCCCGTACAGCAGCCCACAGTGATGACTCTCCTGTCCCAGGTTGTCTGTGTAGACTGCAGGATAAGGAAGCCCCGCCCCAGCAGATGAAGAGCTGCAGAGTCATCTTCTCAGAGAAGCCCGCTCTGCGCGGGGCGTCTGGGAAAGCCGTTTCTGCTGCTTTAAGCTTCCTCCAGCCCCAGGCCGCCCGCAGAGCGGGGAACCCACACAGGGGCACCGAGCGCAGGGCGGCCTTCCCACCCACCTCCTCGTGCCGGCAGCAGCAGGGAGGCCGTGCCACGCGGGAGCCCTGCAGGTGCAGCAGCTGCGGGCGGGCCTTCCTGGAGGCCTTCGCTCTCCTCGACCACCTGGTCACTGCCTCCCAAGACAGGCCCCTCAGGTGCCCGCCAGGTGGAACTGCTTCCGCAGAGAACGCGAGCCTGGTTCGCCACCGAAAAATTCGCCCTGGAGAATCGCCCCATGTGTGTGGGGCGTGCGGCAAGGCCTTCACTTACCCGTCTAAACTGAGGAAACACCAGAAGGTTCACACCGGCATCAAACCTTTCAAGTGCGGCGAGTGTGGGAAAACCTTCAACCGCAAAGACGCGCTGCTTCTGCACCAGCGAGTTCACACCGGAGAAAGGCCTTACGAGTGCACACAGTGTGGGAAAGCCTTCAGGGTCCTGTCCACCCTCGTCCGGCACCGCAGAGTTCACACCGGAGAACGGCCTTACGAGTGCGCACAGTGTGGGAAAGCCTTCAGGGTCCTGTCCACCCTCGTCCGGCACCGCAGAGTTCACATCGGCGAAAGGCCCTACGAGTGCCGGCAGTGTGGCCGCTTCTTCAAGCACAGCCAGAGCTTCGTTCTGCACCAGCGGGTTCACACCGGAGAAAGGCCTCACGAGTGCCAGCAGTGTGGGAAGACTTACGTGACCCGCTCTGGCCTGTACCAGCACTGGAAGGTCCACACCGGGGAGCATCCTTATGACTGCAGCCTGTGTGGGAAAGCCTTCTCCACCAAGTCCTACCGCAACAGGCACCAACAGCTCCACACTGAGGAGAGGGCTTACGAGTGCACAGAATGTGGGAAAGTCTTCAAACATGGTTCCACCCTCCTTCAGCACAAGAAGGTCCACGCTGGAGAAAGGCTGTAGGACGGCGGTGTGGGGAGGCCTTAGCCGCGCCTGGCAGCTTGTTCAGCATGAAAGGTCTCGCTGTGGAAAGGGACTGAGGCGATTTGCAATTTGAAAGCAGAACGTGGCACACCTCAGCACCCACCCAGCCGTGTGGGAAGCTGTCACCAGTACGTCTCACGCTGCCCTGCCCAGGCGGTGGCAGGACCGAGTCAGCGCCAGCTGCCGGGACAGGTGCCATCCCACCTCCGCTCCCTGCGTCCATCATGCTGCGCTGCCGGGGAGCTGACCGCTGTGCTCCCCACGCGGTACAGGAGGAAATCACGAGTGGCAGAGCCCGTGATGGTCTTACCTCTTCCCCTCAGCTGGTTTAGGTGTGGACGTGACCTAGTTCTGGCCAAGGGCAGCTAAGCAGCGTCTGCTGGGTGCTTCCAGGCAAGGTTAGCCGTTTTCATAGACACTGTTGACAACACGTATGGCGTCTGTGGTGCATTTATCCAGCCCCGGAACTGTCTCACGCTGCTCTGGAATGTCTGGTAATAAAGGCTTTTTGTTTAAGCCACCCATAATGTTGGGGTTTTCATACCTCTGTGTGGGAAGTTGGGTAACAAAATCAGGCTCATGAACAGACCTTCTGTGGAGGTCCCTAACTTCTGCCTGCCTCTGTGGGCACAGGAGGACGCAGAGACAGCCCCGGTCCCGGTTGGCCTGATTTGCACTGGTGCCTGAGACGGGCCGGGGAGGATGGGAGGGCTTTGGGGGCGAGTCTGCCAGCCTGAATGTCAGCTTTGTCTGTGGAGCTGGAGCTCAGCTGAAAGCAGGGTGGTCGGCACGAGATCCCTGTGTGACTCGGGATAGCACTAGGGTGTGCCCGCGGTCGCTTGGGGTGAGGAATCTATAATTTCTCAGGAACTGCAGAACTCTTACCTTTGGCCGAAGTCACTGTTAGCAAATAATCTGCAGGTTTTTGGTATTTTGTTTGGTTTTCTGTGCATGGCCATCACCCTGGGGCTGAAAGGAGATTTTAGGATGTGGCTTTTGTGCCCCAGCCATTGTTTTCACTCCCACTGTTGCAGGGCTCCAGGGGAAGAAGTGGTTGAATTGACAGATGGCTCCAGATCGTCTGGGTGTGTGAGGCCTTTGATTTTAAAATCAGGAAACAAGGAGTTCCCGTCGTGGAGCAGAGGAAAAGAATCCGACTGGGAACCATGGGACTGTGGGGTCGATCCCTGGCCTCACTCAGTGGGTTAAAAATCTCGTTGCCATGAGCTGTGGTGTAGGTCAGACGTGGCTTGGATCTGGCGTTGCTGTGGCTGTGTGTAGGCTTGTGGCTAAATGATTCGGCCCCTAGCCTGGGAACCTCCGTATGCCGCGGTTGCGGCCCTGAAAAGCCACAAATAAATAAATAAAAAATAAAATTCGGGAACAGTTTTTTCCAAAGGTAAGTAAAATGTCAGTAGCCAGACAGTATGCTGTCGCCGCTGTGTCCCTGGTCTAGAAATGGTGTTTCCCCTCATGCAGAAAATATAGCCGGGAGGCCTGTTTGCGGGGAGAGCCTCCAACCCAGACCTGAGGGCCCTGGGCCCGCTGCTCAGCCAGTCCTGTATCCTGGGGTCGGGAACGGCCGCCGCCTCTGAGCACCGGGACTCCGCCCACCCTGCCTCCGCTGGCAGGAGGGGCGGTGGGTGCCCGGGGCTGGACGGGGCAGGCTGGTGGTCTGGGAGCTCAAGGCCCGCCTGCTCCGTGTCTCTCCAGCTCCGGAAGGGGCAGCCCGTCCAGGCTCCTTTCGCTGCGTAGTAAGTGTCTGCCTCCGAGCCCGGGTCGTGCCGGGCAAAGCGAAGTCCGCTGATGTGCCCGCCACACGGCCGGGCCGACCCAACCCAGCCTCTCGCCGCAGACCGCAGGGTGGCGCGACCTGTGTCTCCCGGCCCGGGCCCCTGGGTCTCCTTGTTGGTCCTTCCTGTGCCGCAAGTCCTTCGGGTTGCAGTCCTCTTGTCCTGGAGTGGCCTCCTCCTCTTCCCGCCCACTGTCTATGGTCGTGGCAGCGGCCGCAGCCACGCCGCGACGACCCTGTCTGGGCCGTTTATAAGCTAAGTTTGTGGTGCACGTAAGATGCAGATGAAACGTCCACCTCGGAGCTCAGACAAATGTCGGGCACACAGTAGGACCGCAGGGAATGTTTGTCGATGAAGGTTTGGCTGTTCTGAAGTACTGTGCCGGCCCAGGCCACAGCCCCGTCCCTCCCTGCAGCTGCCTCTGGGGAGGCAAAGGCAGGCCCTCACGTGGGAAGAGCAGCGCGTGTCCTCGCTGCACTCACGTCCCAGCCCCGGTTGTGTGACTTGCTCCCTGCTCTGGAGATTGGACTCACCCGGCAGGGACAAAACCCCCAGGGGCCATCCTGCGTGGACCAGACGTTCCAGTAAGCTGGTGCGGACCAGATGACGTGTCTCCCAAAACACGTGTTCAAGCCCGAAGCGCAGTGTGACGGTGTCTGGAGTCGGGGCTGTGGGAGGCGAGTAGGTCACGAGGGAGAAGTGGGACTGGCGCTCTTATAAAAGAGAACCCCAGCCTTCTCTTGGGGCACAGCAGGTTGATGATCCAGCGTTGTCGCTGCTGTGCTGTGGGTTCAGTCCCTGGTCTGAGAATTTCCACACGCTGGGGCATGGCCGAGGAGAAAAAAAGAGAGGCCCCCAAGGGTTCCGTCTGTCCTTCCGCCGTGTGAGGGCACGTGAGTTGGCTACTACTAACCAGGAAACGGACCCTAACCACACACCTAATCGGCTGGCACGGTGATCTTTGATTTTCCAGCCTCCAGAACTGAGAAATGTCTGTAGTTTATAAGCCAACCAGCCTGTGGTGTTTCGTTGTTATTTTACACGACTGTGCCCGCGGCATATGGAAGGTCGCAGGCTAGGGGTTGGGTTGGAGCTGCAACTGTAAGTCTGCACCACAGCAACGTGGGATCCAAGCCCCTTCTGTGACCAGGGCCTCAGCTCATGGTAAGGCTGGATCCTTAACCCATTGAGCGGGGCCGGGATCAAATCCGCATGCTCACAAACACCACGTTGGGTTCCTAACCCACTGAGCCACAGTGGGAACTCCTATGATGTTTTGTTTTATCCGTCAGAATAGATGAAGACATGGGGACATACATCCCTTAAGAACCCACACAGCTGTCAGCCATGACAAGGGCTGTGAAGGGGTCCCCACAGTGTGTCAGCAAGGACTCTGAGTCTCTGCGTTTCAGGACCTCTGGGTCTGTCCTCGTGCCTGCCTCTCGGGGGCTCACGTGACCTCTTCAGTTGCTTTTACCTCTTAGTGAAGGGGAGGGTTTATAATGGCTTGTAGCCATCACAGCTGCTTTTGTTGTAACTTTTAAAAAGCCTAGGCGTTCTCTGGTAGCTCAGCTTTTCTGGTGTTGTCCCTGCCATGGCTCAGGCTGCTACTATGCCACAGGTTCAATCCCCAGTCAGGGAGCTTTCACATGCCATGAGCACGCCCCCCCCCAAACAAAAATCTACCATTTAATGATTCTTTTGCACTCCATAGAGCTTATTCATATTTCACCAGTTTTAGAGACATGCGCACACACACATTTCACTCTTGGAACTGGTTTAGGTACATTCTACATATTTTAATACACTCTTTTCATTTTTTTTTTCTTTTTAGGGGTGCATGTGTGGCACAGGGAAGTTCCCAGGCTAGAGGTCGAATGGGAGCCACAGCTGCTGACATATGCCGCAGCAACGGCAACACCAGATCTGAGCCACTTCTATGACTTACACAGCAGGTCACGGCGACAGAGCCTTAACCCACTGAGTGAGGCCAGGGCTTGAACCTGCATCTTCATAGATACTAGTTGGGTTTGTTTCCAATGAGCCACAACGGAAATTCCCAAATAGCGTTCTTCACTCTGATGCTAACTTCGCCTGATACTAATACAGCCCACTCCAGCATTCTCTGGATTAGTGTTCATATGATGTCTTTTTTCGACCTTAAATTTAACTTATTTGTTTGTATTTCTCTTGTAGGGAAGATAAAAGTGAGTTTTGCCGTTTTTTTTTTTTTTTTTTTTTTTTTTTGCTTTTTTAGGGCTGCACCCATAGCATATGGAAGTTCCCAGGCTTGGGTTCGAATCAGAGCTACAGCTGCTGGCCTGCACCACAGCCACAGCAACACCAGATCTGACCCGCGTCTGTGACCTACACCACAGTTCACGGCAACCCACTGAGCAAGGCCAGGGAACGAACCCATAACCTCATGGTTCCTAGTTGGATTCGTTAATGTTGTACCACAACGGGAACTCCGAGTTTTGCTTTTTTATACAATCTCACAATCTCCTTTAATCAGAAGTATTTAATCAATTAAAACAGATTATTATTGGTTTTAAATCATTCTTTTGATAATTGGTTTTTATTTGTTCCTTTTCGTTGTGCCCTCCTCCCCCTTTTGCTTTCCTTTGTATTAAAGATGTTTCATTATTCCATTTTGTGTTCTTTTTCTGTGTTTGTTTTTGGCGCATTACCTGTAAATCTTTTATTGTTATCGCATTAGTAGTTGTTTTGGGGTTTATTTTATATACAGTGTGAACTTATCACAGCCTAACTTAAGGTGGTACTATACAGTTTCATTTTCACTGTAAAAGCCTTACAGCACTGTATCAACACTTTGCCCTTAGCACACTTTTTGCTATTTATCCACATAGTTAACTTGTATATTTCGTAAACCCCACAACATATTGCCATTATTTTTGCTTTTAATAGCCAATTATCTTGTAAAAAGATTGAATAAAAAGAAAAGGTTATTTTATATTTACTCATGCAATTATTATTTCCAGTGCTTTTCATTCTTTTGGGTAGATAGAGATCTTTTTTAGGGCTGCACCCAGGGCATATGGAGGTTCCCAGGCTAAGGGTCTAATTGGAGCTAAGCTGCCAGCCTACACCACAGCCACAGCAACGCGGGATCCAAGCTGTATCTGCGACCTACGCCATAGCTCATAGCAATGCCAGATCCTTAACCCACTGAGTCAGGCCAGGGATCGAACCCTCAACCAGGGATCGAACCCGCATGATTCCTAGTCGGATTCGTTTCCACTGCACCACAATGGGAACTACAATAGAGACTTTTTTTTTTTTTTTGTCTTTTTGGGGCAGCACCTATGGCATGTGAAGGTTCTCAGGCTTTGGGTCAAATGGGAACTGTAGCTACCAGCCTGTACCACAGCCACAGCAACGAGGGATCCTCAGCCCACTGAGTGAGGCCAGGGATTGAACCCAAGTCCTCACTGATACTAGTTGAGTTTGTTAACAGCTGAGCCATGAGAGGAACTCTGAGGTTTTTTTTTTTAATGCAATGAATTTTATTATATTTGTAGTTGTACAGTCATCATCACAACCTATTTTACATTTCCATCCCAAACCCCCAGCCCATCCCTCCCCCCGCAACCTGTCTCCTTTGGTAACCATAAGTTTTTCAAAGTCTGTGAGTCAGTTTCTATTCTGCAAAGAAGTTCATTGTATCCTTTTTTTAGATTCCACATATAAATGATAGGACATTTGTGATTCTCACTGTCAAACTCCACTTAGGATGATAATATCTAGGTCCATCCATGTTGCTGCAAATGTTATTATTTCATTCCTTTTTATGGCTGAGTAATATTCCATTGTGCATATGTACCACATCTTTATCCGCTCCTCTGTTGATGGACTTTTGGGTTACTTCCATGTTTTGCTTATTGTATATAGTGCTTCAGTGAACACTGGGGTACATATATGTTTTCAAGACATGGTTTTCTATGGATAGATTCCCAGGAGGATTGCTGGATCAAATCGTAATTCATTCTATTTTTAGTTTTTTGAGGAATTGCTATACTGTTTTCCATACTGGTTGCACCACCTTACCTTCTTATGAGCAATGTAAGAGGTTCCCTTTTCTCCAGCATTTATTGTTTGTAGACTTTTTGATGATGATCATTCTGGCTGGTGTAAGGTGGTGCCTCATAATAGTTTAGATTTGCATTTCTCTAATAATTAGTGATGTTGAACATTTTTTTAAATTTTTTAAATTAATTTTTTTTTTTTTTTTGCTTTTTAGGGCCGCACTCATGGCGTATTGAAGTTCCCAGGCTAGAGGTCTAATGGGAGCTGTAGTTGCCAGCCTACACCACAGCCACAGCAACACCAGATCCAAGCCACTTCTGCAATCTACGCTATAGCTCGCAGTAACGTGGGATCCTTAGCCCACTGAGTGAGGCCAGGGATCAAACTTGCAACCTCATGGTTACTAGTTGGATTCATTTCTGCTGAGCCACTATGGGAACTCCAGATGTTGAACATCTTTTTACATGCTTTTTTTGTTTGTTTTGTCTTTTTGCCTTTTCTAGGGCCACAGTTGCAGCATGTGGAGGTTCCCAGGCTAGGGGTCTAACGAGCTGTAACCACTGGCCTACACCACAGCCAGAGCAATGCGGGATCCGAGCTGCGTCTGCAGCCTACACCACAGCTCACGGCAACCCCGGCTCCTTAACCCACTGGGCGAGTCCAGGGATTGAATCCACAACCTAATGGTTCCTAGTCAGATTCGTTAACGACCGAGCCACGACGGGAACTCTTCACGTGTTTTTGTTTTTTTTTTTTTTTTTTGACATCTGTATGTGTTCTTTGGAGAACTGTCTGTTTAGATCTTCTGCCCATTTTTTGATGGGGTTTGTTTGTTTTTTTGGTATTGAGCTGCAAGAGGTGTTTATATATTGTCACTTGCTTCATTTGCAAATATTTTCTCCCATTCTCTAGATTGTCTTTTCATTTTGTTTACGGTTTCCTTTGCTGTGCAAAAACTTTTAGGTTTAATTAGGTCCCATTTGTCTATTTTTGTTTGTCTTTTTAGGGCCATACGTGCAGCACATGGAGGTTGCCAGGCTAGGGGTCTAATTGGAGCTACAGCTGCTGGCCTATGCCAGAGCCACAGCAATGCCAGATCCAAGCCGTGTCTGCAACCTATGCCACAGCTCATGGCAATACCAGATCCTTAACCCCCTGAGCGGGGCCAAGGATCGAACAGGCAACCTCATGGTTCCTAGTCGGATTTTCATTTCTGCTGTGCCACTATGGGAACTCCACCATTTGCTTATTTTTGTTTTTAAGGTCATTACTTTAGGAGGTGGATCTGAGAAGATATTGCTGTAGTTTACATTAGAGAATGTTCAGCCTCTGCTTTCCTTTAAGATTTTTATAGTATCTGGTCTTATAGTTAGATCTTTAATCCATTTTTAATTTATTTTTGTATGTGGAGTTAGGGAGTGTTCTAATTTCATTCTTTTGCATGTAGCTTTCCAGGCTTCCCAGCACCATTTATTGAAGGGACTGTCTTTCCTCCCTTGTATATTCTTGCCTCCTTGGTCATAGATTAGCTGGACTGTAGGTGCATGGGTTTAATTCTGGGCTTTCTATCCTATTCTACTGACCTGGGTTTCTTTTTTGTGTTATTACCATACTGCATTGATGACTGTAGCTTTGCAGTATAGCCTGAAGTCAGTGTGCCTGATTCCTCCAGATCCATTTTTCTTTCTCAGGATGGCTTTAGCTCTTCTGGGTCTTTTGTGCTTCCAAATAAACTTTAAAATATTTTGCTCTAGTTCATTAAAGTGTTTTTCATGGAGCTTGGTAATCTCCAGATCACTTAGCTCTTTTTTCTCCGTTTTTTTCTTTTTCTCTTATCTGAGTCATAATTCTTTGCCTTTTCATTTTGTATAGCTTTTTTGTGTGATCTCTTTTTTTCAGAGAATAGAGTTGTAGCCTCTCTTGCTTCTGATGTGTGCCCCCCTTGTGGGTGAATTTGGTACGGGGGCTTGTTGTAGGCTTACTGATAAAAGGGACTGGTACCTGCCCACTGGTAGGTTGAGCTGATTATTCTCCTTCTAGTGGATGGGGCTTTGTCTCTGGGTGTGATTAGAGGCGGCTGTGTGCCTGATAGGGATCTTTAGGCAGCCTGTTTCCTGATGGGTGGGGCTGTATTCCCACCCAATTTGTTATTTGGCCTGGGGCTTCCCAGCCCTGACAGGTGGGGAGAAATTGTTCCAAAATGGCCACCTCTAGAGGAATTCACACTGATTATTCCCGAGAACTTGGCTGCAGTGTCCTTCTCCCACAATGAGCCGCTGTCAACTCCTATTTACCCACAGGATGCTCCAAGAACCGCATGCAAGTCTGACCCAGATTCTTACTGAGTGTCTGCTTTGCCCTGGGACCCAGTGCACATGAAAGCCTGTGTGTATCTTTAAAAGTGGAGTCTCTCTTTTCCCCCCCAGTCCTGTGGAGCTCCTTTGCACAAGCACTGCTGGCGCTCAACACCAGATGCTTCAGGGGCTCCTCCCAGTGGCAGATCCCCAGCCCTGGGAACCTGATGTGGGACTCGGAACTCCCTTCCATGGGTGAGCCTCTGTGATACAGTTATTTCCAGTCTGTGGGCCGCCCACCTGGCAGGTCTAGTGTTGCTTGTATCACGTAGTCACCCCATCTACTCTCTGATATGGCCTCCTCTCTGTCTTCTGGAGTAGGGTATCTTTTTTGATAGTTTGTAGTCTATTTTGTTGAAGGTTGTTAAGCGGTTGTAATTTTGTTGCTTTTATGGGAGAAGGTGAGCTCCACTCTTTCTACTCTGCCATCTTAATCCAGTCTCCAGGTAAAATTTTTTATCTGGCATCGTTTTCCTTCTGTTAGAAGGAGTTTTACTTTTGGTAACATTTCCTATAGTGTAAGTCTGCTGGTAATAGATTCCTTCAGCTTTTGAGTATCTGACATAGTCTTCATTTTGCCTTTAATTTTGAAAGGTCTTTCCACTGGGCATGAGATTCTCCATTAATAGGGTTTTATCTTTTCAATACTTCCAGGATGTTGTTCCACTGTCTTACTTGTATTATTTTTTCTTTCTTTCTTTCTTCCTTCCTTCCTTTCTTTCTTTCTTTCTTTCTTTCTTTCTTTCTTTCTTTCTTTCTTTTGCCTTTTGCCTTTTGCCTTTTGCCTTTTGCCTTTTGCCTTTTGCCTTTTGCCTTTTGTCATTTTTTTTTTAGGGCTGTACCCGGGGCACGTGGAGGTTCTCAGACTAGGGGTCTAATTGGAGTCGTAGCCGCCAACCTATGTTGCATCCATAGCAACGCAGGATCTGAGCTGCGTCTGCGACCTACACCACAGCTCACAGCAATGCCGGATCATTAACCCACTGAGCAAGGCCAGGGATCAAACCCGCAATCTCATGGTTCCTAGTCGGATTCGTTAACCACTGCGCCACGATGGGAACTCCATTGCTTGTATTATTTTTGAGAAGTCTGCTGTCATTCTTTTCTTTGTTGACCCATATGCATAATGGTTTTTCCTGTCGTTGCTTTCAACACTTTGTTACTGGTTGGCAGTTCCCTGACTGTGTTTCAGGGGGCACTTGGCTTCACCTTCTGGGCTCTTGATTTTACCCTGAGTTCTCCTTCCTTAATTATAAAAGGTAGCATATGTTTGCAGGTAGGTAGTTAACTAGCCTGCTTTTTGTCAGTAGAACCACATGGAGTTCCCAGGCCACGGATAGAACCGAGTTGTAGTTGTGACCTATGCCACACCTGTGGCAACATTGTATCCTTAACAAACTGTGCTGGGCCAGGGATCAAACTGGCATCCTAGAATTTCAGAGACTGCTGCTGATCCTGTTGCATCACAGTGGGAACTCCAGGTAATTTTTCTGTGGGTTTTCTGCTGCATAAAGTTTGACATGGCTGAAGATTTTCTCACAAATACTATTTCCATAAAGTTCCACTCAGGTATGAATCCTTTTATGCTGAGCAAGGTTGCAGAGGCAGCTGAAGATTTTCCCACAGTTGCTACACCCGTAAGTCCTTTCTCTGGTGTGAACTACCTGGTGTCGAACAAGTGTGGATCTTTCACTGAAGGCTTTTCCACGCTGGCTGCACTCGTAGGGTCTCTCTTGTGTGTGAACTCTCTGGTGACAAATCAGGTGAGAGTTATTGCTGAAGGCTGTCCTGCATTCACTGCACTCATAAGGCCTTTCCCCAGTGTGAATTCTCCAGTGGTAAATGAGGCTAGACTTCCGGCTAAAGACTTTTCCACACTCAGTGCACTTATAAGGCCTTTCTCCAGTGTGGACTTTCTGATGTTTAATGAGAATGGAGTTTTGGCTGAAGAATTTCCCACATTCATTACACTCATAAGGCCTTTCTCTCGTGTGAACTCTCCAGTGCTCAGTGAGACTGGAACTGTGAGCAAAGGCTTTCCCACATTCGCTGCACTCATAAGGCCTTTCTCCAGTGTGAATTCTCCAGTGCTGAATCAGGCTGGAGTTGCGACTGAAGGATTTTCTACATTCACTGCACTCATATGGCCTTTGCCCAGTATGTACTTTCCGGTGCTGAATGAGTGTAGAGCTATTGCTAAATGCTTTGCCACATTCACTGCATCCAAAAGGCCGTTCTCCGGTGTGAACTTTCTGATGTCGAAGGAGGTGGGAGCTTTGGCTAAAGTCTCTCCCACATTCGCTGCATCCAGAAGGCCGTTCTCCGGTGTGAACTTTCTGATGCTGAGCAAGGTTGGAGTTATTGTTAAAAGCTCTCCCACACTCACTGCACTCAAAAGGCCTTTCTCCAGTGTGAACTCTCCAGTGCTGAATGAGAGCTGAGCTGCGGCTGAAGGCTTTACTGCACTGATTGCATGCATAAGATCTTAGGGTGTGAACTTTCTGGTGCTGAAGGAAATCAGAGCTTTGGCTGAAGGCTCTTTCACATTTGCTGCACTCAAAAGGCCTTTCTCTGGTGTGATCTTTCTCATGCCGAGTGAGGTGTGACCTATTATTGAAGGCTTTCCAGCATTCATTGCACTCATAAGGCCTTTCTCCTGTGTGAATTCTGTGGTGATGAACAAGTGTGAGTTTGGCTGAAGGTTTTCCCACAGTCCCTGCACTCACATTTTACTCCACTCTGAAATTTCTGATGCTTCCTCAGTTCAGATGGGTGACTGAAGGCCTTCCCACACTCCTTACATACATGAGATGTTTCTCCAGTGTGAAATTCTTGGTGGTTAACTAGGTTTGATTTCTTCTCTAAGGAATTTCCAACTCTTGGGTGTCTGAGTAGTATCTCTTCAGAGTGAGTTCTCAGGTGGTTGAGCAGGATGGAACCCTTCTGGAAAGCTTTTCCACAGTCATCGCTCTTGGCGGGCTTCTGTGAGGTGCGGACTTCTGGGAGCTGCCCGAGGCTGGAACAGCGCGGTAAGGGTGCCTTGCGCTTTGTGCTGCTGTGTGGCTTCGCACTGCTGTCAGAGCTTGGGTTCTGGGGGAGGTCACGGCTGTTTGAGACATCCTTACCGCTTAACACAAAAGCGAAGGCCTTCTCTGACAGGCCGACTGTCAAGCTCTCCGCAAGTAAGTCCCTGTCCTCGTACCATCTGAAAGGCTTTTCTCCACTGTGTTCCTTCTGATGTTGGTGAAGGTTTGCACTAAACCAAAACTCTCTTCCACACGCTACACATATATAGGGAGTCTCCTTGGCATGTGTCCCCTGATGTTCACCCAGGGGCAGAATGTCTTTACAGAATGGGTCGCACATGTCACAGCTGTCAGCCTTCTGGGTGGAAGGGTGCACACTGGGAACCCTGACATGTGATGCCACTTCTACTGAAGCAGTCTGCGTGGAGCCTACCTCCTCATCTTCCAGTCCATGCCAACAACCTGGAAGCCAAGCAATTTCTGGTTAACTAAGGTTCCACTTAGTGGAAAGGGTGACTTCTTTAGAAATGTATGACTGACATGTACAGGAATGGGCCCAAGGGCTTGCTGACAGGGCAGGGGGGCCTGAGTAAGGGTGCAAGACCCACTGTGCTGGGCAGGGCCCATCCAAGCCACAGGGTAAAGGAGGCTTCACCAGAGGCGAGGACACAGAAGCAAAGGGCTTAGAAAAACATTTCTGAAAAAAATGGTATATATACACCAATGGCCAATGAGCACATGAAAAGAGCTCAGCATATTAGTCATTAAAGAAATTCAAACTCAAACCCACCAAGGCAGCTGTGAAAAGGGCAGTAACAAGTACTGCTGAGAGAGCAGAGAAATAAGAACCCTCATACACTACAGTGAGAATGTTAAATGGTGCTGCCAATTTGGGAAACAGTTTGGCAATTCAACTCCTATGTATCTACCCAAGAGAAATGAAAACATATCTACACAAAAACTTGTACATGAACATTCATAATAGCCATAATTTTTATAAAACCCAAAAAGTGGAAAAGAGCCAAATGCCCCATCCACTGATGACTGGATAAATAAACTGGCATATCTATAAATGGAATATCATTCAGCCATAAAAATCAACAAAGTACTACTGTTATGTGCTAAGATAAGAACGGACCTCAAAAACATGCTAAGTAAAAGCCAGTCACAGGAAAACATATATTGTATATCACATTTATACAATGTCTAGAATAAACAAATCTACATAGTCAGAAAGTAGGTTAGTGGTGGCCTGTGACTCAGGAGGAAGGGATGAGAGAGGACAGAGAGTAACTGCTAAGGGCTACAAAGTTTTTCTTAGTTGTCAAAATGTCCTAAAATTATAGTATGGTGATATTTATATAATGAAAACAAATGAAAAACCACTATACAGGTGAACTTTATGACATACATTAATAAAGCCTTTTTTTTTTGGTCTTTTTGCCTTATCTGGGGCCGCACCTGTGGCATATGGAGGTTCCCAGGCTAGGGGTCTAACAGGAGCTGTAGCCGCCAGCCTTCGCCACAGCCACAGCAATGCGGGATCCGAGCCGCGTCTGCAACCTACACCACAGCTCTCGGCAACACCGGATCCTTAACCCACTGAGCGAGGCCAGGGATCGAACCCGCAACCTCATGGTTCTTAGCCTGATTCGTTAACCACTGAGCCACGAAGGGAACTCCTAAAGCCTTTTTTAAAAAATGTGTCTAGGATATGGGGCAGAACCTAGGCATGGCCCCACACTGGGTCCCCACAATAGCTGTGGGCTGTAACAGCTATTAGGATTGCTCATGAGGCCGCTCAGGGAGAAACTGCATACAGCCCTGTTCCAGCACTCGCGGCACATAAACAGGAAAGCTGGGAAGGAAGCAGTGTCCATCGTTCAGCTTTGGGATGAAGAGAACTTTCTACAGAGAGAAGGCATGAGGCAGATGCTGGCCACCATACTCTGGCAGGGCCCGAGGGCCTTACCAAGAGAGGTCATGAGCTCAGAGTTCTCCAGCATCGCACTGCGGTGCAGCTGCCTCTGGGTCGCATCAAGGAGCCCCCACTCCTCCTTGGAGAAGTGCACAGCCACATCCTCGAAGGTCAGCAGGCTCTGCAGTGGTGAGACAGCTAAGCCACAGGGCCAGCAGGTGGCCTGAAAAGCAAACAGAATTGTCAGACAGGCACGTCCAGGCCCTGGACCTGCAGCACCAGCTCTGCCATGTTGACCCCTGGCATGTGCTCATCGCAGTACGCACTCACTGTCCTCCCCTCACCCACCTGCAGCTTACCCATCTCTCCTCAGAGAAGATAATAGGTCCTGGCACCACTGGTGTCCTTGTCTCCTCACAGTCCCCCTGGTCACTGCATCCAGAACAGTCCAAACCAGGGCAACAAATGGAAGGTGGGCAGATAGATGCCACTGGGCTGGCACACAGCCCCACTTCCCCACTGGTCGATCTCCGATGTGTCCTCCAGGTAACATTTCCCAAATATGAGAAAACATGGGCTTTCTTTTCTCCCTGAAGCCTGCAGTACTGGGGCTCATTCCCTCACCTGCATACAACACTCCCTGGACCACAGCATCGCTTCAGCCTTGCACTCCAGAATCACGAGTAGATCTCAAACACCCCATTCTCTTCCACCTTAACACCGTACATGCTGTCCCTTCACCAGTCACAACTGTCCTCACTCTTACTAATGCACCAATCCCAGGCTTATTTGCTTGTGGACTCTTAGCTTAGGCTGTCCCTGCTATTTCTGTCCCTGCTATTCCAGCATTGTGACAAAACCCCAAGGATCCAAGGACGATGGTCACAAAAAAACTGTTGAGCTGTAGACAGGTAAAACAATCTAACCTTGGGTCCCACAATCATCCCACCTCAGTTACTTCTATGCTTCTCTTTGTCCTAGGTCTACTCTCTACTCAGAGGCTTGGTCACGACCCTGCACCCAGCTCACAGCCGCACATGGTGTCCAAACACAAACCTCCACGCCTTGGGCATCTCCAGCCTGGAATTGGCATAAAGTACACCTGGCACTTTAATTTGGCAGTCTTTAGGATACTTCAAATACAATATGACAAAAACACAATTATATATCTTCCCTCTGAAATCTCCTAGCACCAGCTCCTACATCTAAAGAGACTGTCAGCATCAACCGTGACATCTCACTGCCCTGCATCAGGAAATCCTCCCTACTTAAAAAGCAAATCCAGGAGTTCCCATCGTGGCTCAGTGGTTAACGAATCCAGCTAGGAACCATGAGGTCGCGGGTTCGATCCCCAGCCTTGCTCAGTGGATTAAGGATCCGGCGTTGCCGTGAGTTGTGGTGTAGGAAAAAAAAAGCAAATCCAGGAGCCAACTACTTCTACCTCCACAGGAACCCCTCTGCTCCAGCCACAAAAAGAACACACCTGGACTGCTGCAGTCACCTCCTGAATGGTATTCCTGACTCCAGCCTCACCGCATCTCCCAGGCTCTCCATCCACCCAGCATTCAGAGGGAACTTGTCCAGACCTGAATCATAGTTCCCTGGTGGCCTAGTGGGTTAAGGATCCGGTGACGTCACTGCTGTGGCTCGGGTTACTGCTTTGGCACAGGTTTGATTTCTGGCCCGGGAACATCCACATGCTGTGGGCATGGCCAAAAAAAGAAAATGACCTCAGTCCAGTCACCTTCCAACTCCACTGCAAGCTTCCCTTGATTGGTAGCACTCTGAGACTAGAGGCCCAGCACCTCGGTTTGCCACTCCAGGCCTGCTTCCAGTTCCCCAGCTCTTTACTTCCGCCAGACTAAATGGAGGCCCCTGGCTTCCCTAAACACTTCCACCTTATACTCACCTCCCAGCAACTGGTACATGCTGATCCCTGTGCCAAGGACACCTTCCCAAACCTTATCAAATGTGATCCTTCCCGTACAATCTGTCTCATCCTCAGGATGCTAGAGGAAAGTGACTCAGGGCCCCAGAATCATGGGCAGGCGAAGAGTTCGGGACAACACCATTCCCTAATAGGGACTCCAGGGTCATGAGGACGGGGACACCAGTGGGTGAGGGCCTGGCGCGCCCGCCACTCACCTGCTCTGGGTCCATCAGGGACGCTGCAGGCACGATCGGAACCAGTGGGATGGGCGGGGCCACGCGAAACGGGGACCGGGACAAGCGCCTCGGGCTCATCTGAACCCCCCCACACACACACACACACTGCGTGGGCTGACCACCGGCTGATGGTCGCACTCTGGGCCTCAGTCTTCCCCGGCGTGAAATGCGGGCTGCCTCCCCGGAATCTTGAGACGAAGGCGGGAACCGAGACTCTGCTTCCGTACCACTTCTGGGAAAACAGAGGCTCGGGAAGGAGGGGCCGGCAGCGGAGGTAAAAGCGAGCGACCCCGGTGAGGGTCCCGGCACTTCTCCCCCGCCCGGTTCGCCGTGGGTCCCGAAGACAGTCTGCGGACAGCACCGTCAGCGGCAAAAACGAAGTTTGCAACGGCGACGCCAGAAGCCCCGCCCCATCCTTGGCTGTCCAAGCGGAAGAGCCCAGACCCCGCCCCTTCACAAGGGTGGCAGCCAATAGGAGACTTTATCTTGGGCCAATAGTAGCGCCGCCTGGTGGTTGCCCAGGTGATCGGGAAGGGCGCCCGTCGGGCTCACGCGACACGAACTACACTACCCAGAAGGGAGGTCGGCGAGCGTCCACGCCAGTATAGACCACTGAGAGCCCAGGACGTGAGCATTTCTGGGCGGGTTGGGGTTCTGAGCGGTGAAAGCCCAGGGGAGGGGCGTTTCCGCAGCTGCTGAGCCAGCGGGGACGCGACACCCGGGATGGAGCCGGCGCCCCAGTGTCCTGCCTTTATGTGCACCCTGGGCGGAGGGACCCAGCAGCTGGACTGTCCACGACGTTCAGGAGCGTCCCCGGGCCCGCGGAGACCGGAGCGGGGTAGGTACGAGAGCAAGGGCGGCGCCGCCTCTGTGCCCCGCACGCCCGGCAACTGCATCGAAAGTCCCGGACCCCCCCAGCCCTCGAGCTCTTGTGTCCTGGCTGTCGGGTGGTGGCCCCGCCAGAGGGTGCCCGCCTCGGCCTCCGTCACGGCCCGTCTGTGTCAGTGGCCGCTCAGGAGTCGTCGCCCTTAGCTTTGTACATGCGTTTCGGAATAGGAGACCCGTGCTCGAAAGTCACCCCTTCCGAGGTCATGGCCCAGCATGTCGCTGAACGAGGGGCGTGATAAGCCAGCCGGTCGACTGGGCACGGATGAGGCAGGGTCTCCTAACCTCCACCTGGCTGGACTCTAAGCCCCGGTGCCCGAGCTTCCCGACTAAGCCCAGGACTGGGTGTCCAGGTAGAGCGTTCACAGGTAGTGGGTATTTTTTTGTGTGTGTGTCCTTTTGCCTTATCTAGGGCCGCACCCGCGGCATATGGAGGTTCCCAGGCTAGGGGTCTAACGAGCTGTAGCCGCCGGCCTTTGCCACAGACACAGCAACGCGGGATCCGAGCCGTGTCTGCGACCGACCTACACCACAGCTCACGGCAACACTGGATCCTTAACCCGCTGAGCAAGGCCAAGGATCGAACCCGCGACCTCATGGTTCCTAGTTGGATTCCTTAACCACTGAGCCAGGACGGGAACTCCTGTAGTGTGTATTAATTTCAGAATCTGGTATGATATCATGTGGAAGGTGCAGGGGAATGAATTTGTTTGTGCAGGACTCTGAGGTGAGACTGACTGGAGAGCACTCAGGAAAGTTCTCATATCTCCACCGCTCCTGGGAACCAGGGGCGTGAGGAGAGAAGCCCTACCTCTGTAAACGGGCTGAGGGTGCTGGGATCCACAGCAAGTTTTCAGAAGACGGATGGGCAAGATCCAAGTTAGGATTTTGAAACTGTCCCAGTGGATAGTTTGTGTGTACACACTAATGGGAGGGAGGTTGTGGTGGGGCTGAAAGCATGCAGCTTCATCAGGATGCTGCTGCTAATATTTTTCAGGGTGGCCTGTTAAGAATAGAAGCAGGAGAAGTGGGAGAAATAATCAGATTCCAGATAGACTTTTCAAGGTGGAGTCGATGGGGTTTCTTGTTACATATGCAGAGTGAATGTAAGTGGAGGATAAAAGGCATTTTAAGCATTCAGGTAAAAAATGAGATGGAGCTTGGCAGAAAAGACTGTTTGGAGAAAGATTAGCAGTTGAACTGTGAGACATCTGAGTAGAGGGGACACATTGCCTGTGAACAAACAAGGAGTTCCCATTTGGCCTCTGGATTTCCAGGCTGCAGTGCTCTGTGGCCTGGACCAGAGAGGTCCTGAAAATGGGGTTTGGGGAGAAAAGTCTTAGGTTGTGGATTCAGGTTCGCCCTGGGGTGAGTGTGGGCTGACCAGTAGCTGTGTGGAAGAAGTGGGTGGAGAAAAAGAGAAGCACTGTCCAAACACCAGTGAGTGTGGGGAGGAGGGCCTGTGCTCTCAGACATGAAAGGGTGAACAAGCGTGTTAGGGAACAGGGTTTGGGAGGCATAAGGGAAGGTGGCTGGCAGGACAGAGACGGGGGTTCCAGGTCCAGTGCCCAGTGCTTCGATCACATTCGTGTGCCCCTTTCCTGGTTTTGCAGGACCCAGTGACCTGCAGGGACAAGGTCATATGCCTTTTTCAGGAGAAGCAGGACTCCGTAATGAGTTCCCGCGGGGCTTCTGTTGTGACGTGCTGCTGTCTGCACCAGGCCAGAGTGCCGTTCCTCCTCTGAGCGGTGCCACCAGCCCTAGTCCTGGTCCACAAGCCGCTCCCTGTCCTCCCAGACTGCTGTATAAACAAGCCCAACACCTTTTGTCTTGGGACCTAGAAAACCACGGTCCAGGGTCAAAAGTACCACAGTCTGAGTGGCAGATCACATCCAGCTCTGCTGTTTTTCTGGTCAGGTGACCTAGCCAGGTCTGTGACTTTTCCATCCCTGAATCACGTCTCCTTCAGCAGTTTTCTGCCGGCTGTCTCTTGTGGGCCCCTTTACTGGCACCATGGGCACTAAGATGGTCATTGATTCTGGGGTCGTTGAGCTTTTCCACTGAGGCTTTTCCTGGGTGTCCGTTTTGCAAAGTTCATTTCTCCCAGAGCGTAAGTGGTCCTCATCTCCCTTGGTCTGACTGGGGGTGTATGACCCTGACCTGAGGCTGGCTGACCTCTCACAAACGCCTGAGGGATTACTGCCTAAAGCTCTCTGGTGGCTTAGTGGTTAAGGACCAAGCAATGTCACTGCTGTGGTGCAGGTCCTATCATTTTTTGATTTTTTTTTTCTTGCCTTATCTAGAGCCGCACCCGCGGCATATGGAGGTTCCCAGGCTAGGGGTCTAACAGGAGCTGTAGCCGCCGGCCTACACCACAGCCACAGCAACGCGGGATCCGAGCCGCGCCTGTGACCTACACCACAGCTCACAGCAACGCCGGATCCTTAACCCACTGAGCAAGGCCAGGGATTGAACCCGCAACCTTATGGTTCCTAGTCGGATTCGTTAACCACTGAGCCACGATGGGAACTCCACCTATTCCTATTTTAATCTTTTTTAGGTTCTTATGAAAGGAATTACTTCATGAATTTCATTTTCAGATTATTTGTTGCTAATACATTTCAGGTTTTGTCCTGCTACCTTGCTAAACATCTTTACTATAGTAGGTTTTCTTTCCTTTCCTTTCTTTTTTTTTTTTTTTTTTTTTTTTTTGCCGCTTCGCGCAGCAGCTAGCTTATTGTGGGATCTCGGTTCCCAGAGCAGAGATTGAACCCGGGCTACAGCAGTGAAAGCTATGAGTCCTGGGAACTCCCAGTAGGTTTTCTTTTTAAAATGGATTCCTTGGGGGTTTTTTTGTTTGTTTTTTGCTTCTGTGTACAGGACCGTTATCACCTGCAAATAAAGGCACTTTGACGTCTTCGTCTTCCTTTCCGGGGTGTATCCTGCTTCGCATTTCTGCTCCCGTGGGAAAGGCTGGGAGATCCTGTGTTTTAAATCTTTTGATTTGCATGCCAGCAGCTCACCTGTGGAAGGGAGAGGGGCTCTGGAAACCTAATAGTAGGAGTTTCCTGGGGGTCTAGTGATTGGGACTTGACGCTTTCGCTGCTGCAGCCCAGGTTCCTTCCCTGATCTGGGAATTGAGATTTCACATTAAGCCACTGGATGCTGTAGCCGAAAAAAAAAAAAAGAAAGAAAAAAAGTCTGAAAACCTAATAGCGATTCAGGAGAAGAGGCTGCAGCTTTGTTGTCCTGGAGAATGTCTATATCACACCCCCAGCAACAGTGACAGGAAGCTCCTCCCCTGAGCTAGGCGACACGCCCTGTGCACACCAGACCTGAGAGGCAGGATCGCCTTCGTGCGTCCATGTAAGAGCCCTGTGGATATATTACGTAGGAAAGAAAGCCTGCATATGAGGGTGTGGGGAGTGGGAGAAACTTGCAGCCCGGCGTGACTGTGCCCTCTGTGCAGGGCAGCCGTGACTCTGCTTCAGGGACTGGGTCCACGTGGATGAGTGTGTGCATTTTCTTAGGACCTGCAGACCTACCCCTCTGCCGCAGCCGGAAGTGACATATAGGGGCGTTATTGTCAGGCACCTGTTACACACAGCAGTAACTGAATCACAGACACTTTGTAACTTTTCCAAGGGCGCACAGATACTCATCACCTGTGGCATGTAGTCCAGACTCTGTGTTCTTACCACCTTGCTTTTTCTAGAACACAGATGTTTGGGGTTTTTTGGCCATGCCCCCAGTGTGCAGAATTTCCCAGGCCAGGGATCGAACCTGCACCATAGCGGTGACAATGCCACATCCTAAACCTGCTAGGCCACCAGGGAACTCTGTTGTGACTTTTAAATAAATAGCATAGTTTACATACAAGTCATGTGCTTATTTGCCACCCGTATATCTTTAGTGAGTGAGTATTCAAGTCACTTTGCCCAGTTTTAAAAATTATGCTGTCTTATTTTTAAGTTATAAGGATTTTTTATATAGACTGGAGTCAGGGCTTTTGTCAGTATTTGTTTAGCAGAGTTTTCCCAGTCTGGAACTCCCAGTTTCATTTTCTTGAGAGTGACTGTTGAAATATGAAAGTTGAAAGTTTTGAGGGGGAGGGGGAGTTCCCATTGTGGCTCAGGGGAAACGAATCCGAATATGAACCATGAGGTTGTGGGTTCGATCCCTGGCCTTGCTCAGTGGGTTAAGGATCCGGTGTTGCTGTGAGCTGTGGTGTAGGCTGCAGACGCAGCTCGGATCCTGCATTGCTGTGGCTGTGGCGAAGGCCGGCGGCTACAGCTCCTGTTAGACCCCTAGCCTGGGAACTCCCATATGTCACAGGTATGGCCCTAAAACGTGAAAAATAAAAATAAAAAATAAAACAAGGAGTTCCCTTCGTGGCTCAGTGGTTAGCGAATCTGACTAGGAACCATGAGGTTGCGGGTTCGATCCCTGGCCTTGCTCAGTGAGTTAAGGATCTGGTGTTGCCGTGAGCTGTGGGGTAGGTTGCAGACGCGGCTCGGATCCCGCGTTGCTGTGGCTGTGGTGAAGGCTGGCGGCTACAGCTCCGATTAGACCCCTAGCCTGGGAACCTCCATATGCCACAAGTGTGGCCGTAGAAAAGGCAAAAAGACAAAAATAAAAAAATAAAATAAAATTTTGATGAAGTTCAGTTGATCCTTTTGTTTTTCTTGTTATTATTATTTATTTATTTTTTTTGCTTTTAAGGGCCACACCTGTGGCATATGGAGGTTCCCAGGCTAGGGGTCTTAACAGGAGCTGTAGCCGCCGGTCTTCGCCACAGCCACAGCAACGCGGGATCCGAGCCGCGTCTGCAACCTACACCACAGCTCTCGGCAACACTGGATCCTTAACCCACTGAGCGAGGCCAGGGATCGAACCCGCAACCTCATGGTACCTAATCAGATTCGTCAACTGCTGCACCACGATGGGAACCCCCGTCAGGCCTCTATCTCACATCTCCAGACCCCACCACCATACCCCAACCCACACAAGGGGCATCTGCCAGCCACCCCATGTGCCACTCTGCAAATGGCCTCCAGAGCCTGGCTGTTTGGTGGGGTCAACCAGTACCCCTTCTTGACCCAGAGAACCGAATGTCCCACCTGCTGGGGGTGGCACCCAGACCTTCCTTCTTAGTGTCTCCAGCTGGGCCCATTCTGCCTTCAGCCACCGAGGCCAGACACAGATCTCCGAGATGTCCCAGACTCTGGCTTTCTGCATGTCTTCCCTCCCGACCCAAGGGACGCTTTTCCCCAAAGGCACAGCTTCGCCTCCCACCCCGGGCCTGGGGCACCCCCAGCTGAGTATCTGCCACCGAGCCAATCTGCCGTCCTGACTGAAACTCAGGGCCCTCACAGCAGGGAGACCTGAAACAGCAGTCACGTCCCGTTCCCATTCGTATCCACCTCCATCTATGTCGTGCCTCGGCCTGGATCCGCCCCAGTGACCTGGGTCACCCGCTTGCCCCTCCTCTCCCACACACACCTGCCCTTGTGTGGCCGCTCCTCCCTGTGTCCGACTTGTGACGCCCGTCACTCCTGCCCAGGCACCCAGGCCGGCCACGCAGCCCTCAGCTGCCCGTGCGGGGCCTCCATCACCACGACCTAAAGGGGCTTCTGCCTGCGTCTGAACCCGAGCTCCACGTCACAGGCTGGCTGCTGCCAGCCGGATGTCTCAAAGCAGGATCCCGCAGCATAACTTAGGCCTGCATTCAGTGCGTGAAGAAGTCCCTGGGACATTTGAGCCCCAACATGGTCAAGACCCGCCTCCTGAGTTTCCCTTAAACCTGCTCTACCCGCAGCTCGCCCATCTCAGCCTGAGCGCTTCCACCTTCTGATTGTCGAGCGCCAGAAAGCCACGGGGACTGCCCACCTCCTCCTCGTCCGTCTCTCGCTCAGTGAGCTTAAAAGGTCAAGACTCCAATCACTTCTCCAAGTCCGGTCATCATTCTGGCCAAGCCAGGGCTCATTCAAACTGTGTGGGTTTTGTTTTTGCTTTTTGCTCTTTAGGGCTGCACTTGAGAGGCATATGGAGCTTCCCAGGCTAGGAATCGAATCGGAGCTGTAGCTGTGGGCCTACACCACAGCCACAGCAGCGGCAGATCCTTAGCCCACTGAGTGAGGCCGGGTATCGGACCTGCATCCTCACGGATGCTTGTCAGATTCATTTCCACTGAGCCACAACGGGAACTCCTCCCCTGGTATGTTCAGACAGCATGCTGTGTGCCTCCTTTTCTCTTCCCTTTTCCATGGGGAAGCCCCAGGGCGTCTGTGAGCAGCAGGTCACCTCACTCTTCTGTTCCACACCGCCAGTGGCCCTCACCGCGCTCAGTCACAGTCACGGGTCAAGCCCCTGCCCGCCGGACCACCTTCGGTTCCCTGAACACTCCCGGCTGAGCTTCTCCTCCAAACACTTGCACATCCTGGTTCTTGTGCCTGAAACAGCTTTGCGCACCTTGTCAGGCTGCGTTCTAGAAATGAGAGCCTGTCCACAGGAGCCCGGCTAGGACTCGGGGCCCTGGGCTTGGACTGACCCAAGCGGAGGAGGAGGAGCAGAGTCTGGGACACCCCCTCCCCTCTGTTGGGGCTCCGGGGCCACGCGGGCCGACGGCCATGCGGGCGGGGCTGCAGGCGCCCCCCCTCACCCGCACCCGGTTCTCCCGCGCCGCCGTCCCCGTCCCCGCCGTCCCCTGTCCCCGCCGTCCCCGTCCCTGCCAGACCGGCCGCGCACGCGGAGCCTCACTCCCCACGATGCAGGTGCCAACTCTGGGGGCCGCGGGGACACAGGACATCTCGTTTCGGGACAGTGCAGCTTGTACGGGGCCCGGAGACTGGCCTCATCCCCCTCCGTGTCCACCTCAGCCGTGTCCCCAGGGGGCTCCCGGAAAGCAGCCCGGATCCAGCGCTCGGGTCCCCACGGGCAGCAGAAAACCAATGGCCAAGAGCGAAATGCACCGCGACAGTGGCGATGGCGGAAGCCCCATCCGCAGCGACACAGCCTCGGGCAGCAGCTCTTGTTCTGAGCCGTGAGCAGCCCAGGAGCTGCCGGCCGCCCGCAGTGCCCTGGGGTCGGTGCCCTGTCCGCGGCTCCCCTGCACTGTCCGAGGCTTTGCCCAAGCTGCCCCGCCTCCAGCAGTTTCTGGTGTTGGCTGTGGCTCTGGCCGAACCAGGAGCCTCTCCCCTGTTCCCCCAGGTGCATGGCTGCCTCGGGCGCCGCCCTGGGGTGGAGCCAGGTGTCTTTAGAGATGTGTGCAAGGTGTCACTGACTTGGGCTTTCTGGCTTTCAGGGGCTGCCTTGTGGTCCAGGCCTGTGACACTGACTCGATGGGCACAACTACTGGTACACCCTGTCCAGATGACATCCTCTGCTCTGGGCCTCATGGTGGCCCTGGGACGGGTTGGGACTTTTTCACAAGTGTGTGTTATGGCACACCTAGGAGTGATTTGATGGGCATCTCTGGTGGGGGCTAGATTCTGCTGACCAGGGAGAAGAGGCTAAGTTAAAGGGCCTGACAGGAAGAGTGGGAGGAGGGGATGTGTCAGATGTGGAGACTCAGGAGTAGGAGAAAAGTTGGAGTTCCCGTCGTGGTGCAGCGGTTAATGAATCCAACTAGGAACCACAAGGTTGGGGGTTCAATCCCTGGCCTCACTCAGTAGATTAAGGATCTGGCATTGCCGTGAGCTGTGGTGTAGGTTGCAGATGCGGCTTGGATCCTGCGTTGCTGTGGCTGTGGCGAAGGCCGGCAGCTACAGCTTCTGTTAGACCCCCACCCTGGGAACCTCCATATGGTGCGGGTGCGGCCCTAGAAAAGGCAAAAAACCAAAAAGAAAAAGCATAGCAGAGAAGTGAAGACCAGGGCTCAGGTGAGAGAGAGTCTGGATCCAGAGCAGGGTAGGAAAGGTAAGAAAGATACCACCACTGGCCTTTGGGGTACAGGTCAATCACCAGCCCAGCCCAGCCCCAAAGTCACCTCCACACCCACTTCACTCTGTGTGGTCTTCGGGACCTGGTCAATGGCTGGGGCGCCTTGCCATGTTTGAGCTGGGTGACTGCTGGAGTCCTGTAGCCCTAACGGAGTTCCACAGCAGGTCAAAGGGGGACCATCACAGATGTGACTTAGAAGAAAATGGAAGTGGAGTTCCCATAGTGGCGCAGAGGTTAATGAATCCAACTAGGAACTGTGAGGTTGAGGGTTCAATCCCTGGCCTTACTCAGTGGGTTAACGATCTGGTGTTGCCGTGAGCTGTGGTGAAGCTCACAGATACAGCTCGGATCTGGTGTTGGTGTGGCTGTCGCGTAGGTTGGCAGCTGTAGCTCCTCTTGGACCCCTAGTCTGGGAACCTCCATATGCCGTGCATGTGGCCCTAAAATGCAAAAAAAAAAAAAAAAAAAAAGGAAAGAAAGAAACTGTCATTAAAAGAAGGAAAAAATGGAAGTTTTCTCACAGGGTAAGTCATCCTAGAAAAGTTTTGCAGAAATAGCATCATGGGTCTCCTAGACAATGACCATGGAAGCACAGAGTGCTTGGCAAAGGACAGCCTCCAGAATCTTCTGCTACAGTCAGGTCAGTAAAATCCAGATGCAGAAGAGCCTTGGTCCCAGTGTGCCCAATAGGCAGACCCACCAGATGGAGTGAAAGCACTCACCGTGCATGACTAGTTAGTAGTTAACAAGTGAAGCCTGTTGCCCAGCCCCAAGTCCAGAGAATCCCACACGAGGAACCTAAGGTTGTCCTCAGCGACATCATAGAAGAGGCCCCTCTGGTCCCTCACTGGCCGCCCACTCCTGAGAGAACCACACAGCCATGTCATCAGAGGTCATCAGGACTTGCAACCACAGGCAGGTGGGCAGTTGACTAAGGTCTGAGTTCTAAGTGTGTGATCCAGGCCCCTAGACCCTGCGTAATGCCCACCTCGCCATTACTTCCCCTGGAACCAGTCTCTGGTACACTCAGCCAATCAAATTTTCTTTAGGGGCGCAGGTGCAGCATATGGAAGTTCCCAGGCTAGGGGTTAAATCAGAGCTGCAGCCGCTGGCCTACACTACAGCCACAGACACGCCAGATCTGAGCCTCATCTACAGCCTACACCACCGCTCACGGCAATGCCAGATCCTTAACCCACTGTGCAAAGCCGGGGATCCAGCCCGCATCCTCTTGGGTACCAGTCTTGTTCATTTCTGCTAAACCACAATGAGAACTCCCTCCAGTGGTCATTTTAAGTACAACCTTAAGAGCCTACCTCCTAAATCCAGGACCCAGGCCTCACCCTCTTCTGTGCCACCAGCCCTTCACCCTTTGGAGACTTCCAGCTAGGCCATTCTCAGGAACTCCAGACCTGTGGGTCCTGCCCACGCCACCCCTCCACTCACATGTCTCTAGGAATCTCAGACACAAGCTCAGCTTTTGCTCTTCCCCTGGGACTTGCTCCTCATTCCCCTTCCCATCTCTGTGGAAGACAGTTGATTCTTTCAGCTGATCAGGGTGAAAACCTGGAGTCCTTCTGAACTTCTCATCTCTTTGATTCACCAGCTGGCTCTGCCTTCAGAAAACATCAGACATCTCAGGTTAATGATTTTAGTGCTTTTCTATGTATGGGAGAATGCCAGAGTCTGGGCTCACTGAGATTATTCCTAAGCATCTTAACTTCTTGGGCTAGTATCCCAAGCACAGAGTGCTTTTTGTTTTTCTCCATCCTGAAATTACCCTCAGGCTGATCCTCTGCTGAGGCTGATGGCTTGATCCTTGTATACCTGGTGTGGCCAGCAACATTTTTTGTTTACTGGAACGACAGGAAAACCTTCCCTACTCACAAATGCATTGGATTTTTTTAAATTGTTTCAAAGTGATAGAATTGCTGCTGTGGTGCAGCAGGTTAAGGATCCACTGCAGTGGCTTGGGTCAACGCCGTGGTGCCAGTTCACTCTCTGGCCCAGGAACTTACGCCTGCCACGAACACAGCAGGAAAAAAAAAAAAATCAACTTGACACAGATTATTTTCATATTGAGTTACAACAGCCCTATGTGGTAGGTACCACTACTGTGCCACTTTATGGATTGTTTGGAAGGCTGGAGCATAAGATTACAAGCAGGTTTATCGACCAACAGAGTGGCCAGAGCGTCGAGCAGACAGAACCCAGGCTCCCTGCTTTTGGGGCAAGGGCTTTTTTATAGTTAGGGTTTCGAGTGATAGGTGATGTAGTTTCAAGGAAAAAAGGGAAGGGGGCTTGGGAATCAGGGAAGGAGGATTTAGTTCATTAAGTGTGAATTTTAACAGTCCTTTCAGCTCTGTTTATTTGGAAGTTTAACAGCTCCTTAAATTTTCTTGGTCCTGGGGGCTTCATCCCTGCTGGAGTCTGTTTTTCCTGTTTGTTTGGTGTCTGGAGCCTGGGTGAAATCTTGATGGTATGGTTATGTTACATCCTGCATTTGGTATTCTCTCTCCAGTTTACAGATACCACCTCGCATGCATGACAAGTTAAGATCCTGTAAAAAAGACCATCAGAGTGAACTGCAAAGAGGAAATCCTTTATTCACTGTCAGCAGAAGTCAGTCTATATTGAGACCGCCCTTCCTTCAGATTTTATGTGTTGGGACAGGGAAGTCGGTCTTCCCCCACAAAAGGAACAGGAAATTAACATCATGACATGCGGGTAAGGGCCCTTACGCTGGTCCTCTAGGTAAGACCTGGAGTACCTAGGGACAAGCAAGTCAGGTAAAGTATTTTTGTGGGGTCCAGCTGAGCAAAGAAAATAAATGGTTTGAGGAAGTCTCAGAGAAGGATTTTAGAGGCTAGAAAAACTCAGGGCAGGGGCTGTTCTCCACCATAAGGGGACGCTGACCCGCCGAGATCAAACCACGTCCTAGTCGAGGCCCAAGGAGGAGCAGCGGGGCGGCAACTGCCGTGGGGCTTCGTCCCCAGTCCCGCGCCTTGACAATTCTGTTTCCGCACCTGCAGCGTTTATCCGCAGAGCTGGGCTGCCTGCGACGACTCCAACCCTCGCGCCGCCCAGACGCTGGGCGCAGCCGGGGACTCCACTTCCCAGCACCGCCCGGCACCCCGACTGCGCTTTGCCGTTGCCGTGGAGACCGGGAGGGCCCCGCCCCGCCCACAGCGCCGTGAGGCCGGCGGGAACCACGCCTCCCAGAAGGCTCTGCGCGTGAGTCAGCAGCGCGACCCCGACCAATGCGGGCTCGCGGGTCGCACTTCCGGCGTCCGGGACTGTCACCTGGCTGCCGGCGTCGGGCCACTCCGGTGACGGCCGGAGCGCACCGGGTCGGGACCGGTTTTGCTGGAGGGTCTGGAGGCCAGCGGTGCCGGCGTCGAGGACGCGCGGGCGGAGACCCAAGACGCCGTCAGCCGAGTCCGTGGGCCCACTGCCGGTCCCCGGCCTCAGTTTCCCGAGGTGCGGCGTGGGACTCACTCGAGCCACGTGCTCTCTGGCCCCCTTGCCGCGCCAGCGCGGCGCCCTTGACAGACCCGGTCTCCCGCATCTTTCTGCAGGTTCCGATGGCGGCGGCAGCGCAGACAGACTCTGCGCAGGTGAATAACGGGAACCCCAAGCCCCTGCCCGCCCGGATGCCTCCTCTGTGGACCCGAGCCCCGACCGAGGGAGGCACTTTACCTGGACGTTTTGTTTTCTCGCGCTTCGTCCTAGGCGCGGGTGTCCCGGCTGCTTGGGTGTGCACGCGTGCGATCCGCACTTCTTGCAGCCAAGGGGGTGAGGTGTGGAGGGAAGTTCCAAGGGAAGCGTCCTCCTTGTGCAAAGGCAGGGAGGGAAGCCTGAGTCTAGGCGCTTCCGGAACTGAGCTGCTCGACCGGCAGAGGCATGTATGCTTGCTTGAAAGGGCAGGTCGAGGAGCTAAGACTATTCCGAGCGCACCGGGAGACTGGAGTTGTTACGATATTATAAGGTACCCCACGTTTGTTGAGTGAAGAACAGACGCAAAGGGGGTGCTGGTGTGCAGGGAGGAGGCTACCGCCACAGTCAGTGAAATTAGGAAAAGCCTTTGAATTCTGGATCGGTGCAGGGTGTGAGGGTCCTAAGTGAAGAGCCATTCTCCTGAGCACCCAGAAGAATGGAGCTGCCTAGCACTTTTTTTTTCCCCCTGTCTTTTTGTCCTTTTATGGCCGCACCCGCAGCATACAGAGGTCCCCAGGCTAGGGGTCTAATGGTCTAATCGGAGCTGTAGCTGCCAGTCTACACCACAGCCACAGCAACGCGGGATCTGAGCTGTGTCTGGGACCTACACCACAGCTCACAGTGGGATCCTTAACCCACTGAGCGAGGCTGGGGATCAAACCCACAACCTCATGGTTCCTAGTTGGATTTGTTTCTGCTGCGCCACGACGGGAACTCCCTGCCTAGCACTTTCACAGGTCCTCCCCAAGGCAGTGGGGCCAGGATTTGGTAGCTGGTGCTTAAATTGAAAACCCTTGATTACATCCTTGCCTTGGGACTATGTCAGTGGCAACTGTCAATTGATGGGACAGAAAATTAAAAAAAAAATGGAGCTGCTGTAGACAAAACGAGGAATTTGCAAGGAATGTAGGTTTCTGGGGGAAACTGCTAAGAGTCTGGGCTGTCTCGGAGTGGAGGAGTCGCAGGGACCTGGAAGCAGCAGGCATCTAAGGACAGTCCTGGGGGCCTGCGTGAGGCAGAGTGGGAATCAGACTCAGCAGGAGGGGATCTCAGGGACTCAGTCAGGGACAGCCATGGGCATTTAGGGCTCGAGGGAGAGGAGGAAGGGCTGGCAGTCTCTGGGACTCTCCGGGGAGGTCTGGCAGGTGACTGAGGTAAGGGAAAGCGGCAGCCAAATGAGAAGGAGATAAGGGGGCCTGGCTGTGGAGGGAGGAGGGAAATGGCTTCTTGTCTGCCGGCCAGATTTTTGGGGCCAGCCCTGTGGCAGCTGGACGGGATCAGCCAGTCTTCGGGTTTGAAGAGCGGCCTTGAGACGTCAGGCAAGTTGAGCACAGGAGGGCGGCCTCCAGGCATGGGCACGTACCAGCTGGGGCTACTACAGTTACTTATGGCGCGGGCAGCGCAGGTTCCCGTGGAGAAGGTCCGCTTGTGTAAAGGCTGGAGGGTGAGTGGGCACCAGGGCTCGCTCTGGCTGCTGGGCATCGAGTGGCCCGGGGGTGGAGGGGGTGGTGGCTAAAGAGGCCCAGATGGGCAAGGGAGGAGGGCCCAGACAGCTGAGCGAGCTCCGTCTGAGGGCCTTGGGAAGGAGGGCGCGCGTCTGAGGGACGTCAGGGGAGGGAGCCATTGGGAGGGACAGGGACTTGGTCTTGGGCCACACAGACATATCTTCGATCATATCCATGTTGCAACTCTTCTAGGGTCCGATGGCTTTTGAAGACGTGGCCGTGTACTTCTCTCGAGAGGAGTGGGGGCTCCTGGATGCAGCCCAGAGGGCCCTGTACCGCCGGGTGATGCTGGAGAACTTCGCGCTCCTGGCCTCGCTGGGTAAGGCCTGGTCCTGCGTGGGAAGCTCAGTTGCCAGGCTGGGCGGCCAGCATGAACCTCGTATTTCCTGGCGGCCTGGGTGCAGCCGCACGCTGCTGACAGAGTGTCTCTGTTAGCTGTGGCGCCCTGTGCTTAGACCTTTCTGGTACTGCTAGCACAGTTCTTTCGTATCCATGGCTTACGGAAGTTCCCAGGCTAGGGGTCAGGTTGGAGCTTTAGCTGCTGGCCTAACCTACGCCACAGCCACAGCAACACAGGATTCTTAACCCACTGAGTGAGGCCTGGGATCAAACCCACATCCTCATCGGTACTAGTTGGATTTGTTACTGCTGATCCACGACGGGAATTTCTGCCAGCACAGTTTTCCTCCCAGGAGCCATTGCGCTGGTCTGAGTCTGCCTTGGAGTGCACCCCAGGTTTTCTTGGTTCCATGGAGGAGGCCCTCTCTGCCCCGTGAATCCTTGACTCCTGCCAGCTCCTGGGGTGGTCCCTCACTTGCTTGTCTTCTCACAGGACTCTCTGTGTCCCGACCCCGTGTGGTCATCCAGCTCGAGCTTGGCGAGGAGCCCTGGGCTCTCAGTGGGACAGATGCGATCCTGGCCAGGAAGGCCCAGAGGCGACCTAGCCCTGGTGAGTGGTGGTGGCTCGGGGCGGGGGCGTGGAGTCAACCTGTGGCCGAGCTTCTGTCACCTTCCCTCCTGGGTGCTCCCCTCTCTGGCTTCCCACCCACTCCCTTCTGTTTTCTTGTCACCCTTAGTTTCTTCTGGAGGCTCCGCTGCCAGGGCATCCCCAGGCGGTTGTGAGACCCGCTCAGAATCCCCGCTCACCCCATCTGTGTGGCCTAGAACCTCCCTGTCCGTGGGCCCAACCGTTGTTCACCCTTTCTGGACACTTGCGGTGACCAGTCCCGTTCCAGGCCCTGGGGGCATGGCCTGGGCCAGATCGCTCCTGGTCTGGCCCTGTGGGTTGACCGTGCTGGGAGAGGCAGTCAGTAAGCAGAGCTGGCGAGGGAACTCTGCAGCCTCAGGCAGCCAGCAGTATGAGGAGAAGCAGCGGCCCGGGGCGTGCCCAGGACAGGGAGCTCCCTCCAGCAGGACGTGTGGCCCCCACTGTGCCCTGCTCTTGCACGCCCAGTCCCCTGGCCCACCCGCTCCAAGATCAGCCAGGCGTCGCCCGTTTCTGTGCTTTCAGGTTGCCCTCCTCCAGCAGAGGACAGAGACGTTTCTGGAGAAGCTGCCCTGCCTGGGCCCTTCCATGACGGCCCTCCTCTGGCGGCTACTAGGGCCCTCCCCGCCACCGGTGCCTGCGAGCGTGGGAAAAGCCTGGAGGGTCGCCGCAGCGTCTCCCCGGATCAGGAGAGGAAGCCCACGGGGGTGTCTGTGATCTACTGGGAAAGGCTCCGACTGGGCCCGGGGGGCAGTGAGGCGGGGGTCGGCCTGCGGCTGACCTCTTCTCTGCGAGCCCCACCTGGGGAGAAGGCCCTGGCCGAGCGCCCCGCGGCAGGAAGGCAGCCCCGGGCGTCTGAGCGGCAGAAGCCCTGGGCACACGAGGCCCCTGGCAGGGCCTTCCTGAGTGGCCCAGTTGCTCTGGGCAGCCGAGGAATGGGGGCGGCCTGGCGCGAGGCTCAGAGACTGGCTGCGGGGCCGGATCCCCCGGCCTGGGCTGACCTGGGCGAGGCCCTGCCCCCCGGCCCGGGCCTCCTTCCGGGGGAGAAGCCCTTTGAGTGCAGGGCGTGCAGCAAAGTGTTTGTAAAGAGCTCGGACCTCCTGAAGCACCTGCGCACGCACACCGGGGAGCGGCCCTACCAGTGCGCGCAGTGCGGCAAGGCCTTCAGCCAGACCTCGCACCTGACGCAGCACCAGCGCATCCACAGCGGCGAGACGCCCTACACCTGCCCCGCCTGCGGCCAGGCCTTCCGGCATAGCTCCTCCCTGGTGCGGCACCAGCGCATCCACACGGCCGAAAAGGCCTTTCGCTGCGCCGAGTGTGGCAAGGCCTTCAGCCACCGCTCCAACCTCAGCCAGCACCGCAAGATCCACGCGGGCGGGCGGCCCTACGCCTGCGCGCGCTGCGGCCGCAGCTTCTGCCGCAACTCGCACCTGATCCAGCACGAGCGCACGCACACGGGCGAGAAGCCCTTCGCCTGCGCGCTCTGCGGGGCCGCCTTCAGCCAGGGCTCATCGCTCTTTAAGCACCGGCGCGTGCACACGGGCGAGAAGCCCTTCGCCTGCGCACAGTGCGGCCGCGCCTTCAGCCACAGCTCCAACCTCCGGCAGCACCGGCTGCTGCACACGGGCGAGCGGCCCTTCCGCTGCACGGACTGTGGCAAGGCCTTCGCCAAGGGCGCCGTGCTGCTCAGCCACAGGCGCATCCACACGGGCGAGAAGCCCTTCGTGTGCGCACAGTGCGGCCGCGCCTTCCGTGAGCGCCCTGCCCTCTTCCACCACCAGAGGCTCCACACAGGCGAGAAGCCGCCGCGGCGGCCCAGAGCAGGCCCACGCCCCCAGACCAGGCCTCCTGCAGGGGCAGCTACGGAGGGGGCCCTGCGGAGGGAAGCTGGGCCCGCCGCCACCTCCAGCCCAGCCGCTGTTCCGAAAACAGCTGAGGCTTGAGGTAGCAGCCCTGACCTCTGTTGCCTGTCATGAGTTCCTTCTGTGGCTTCAGGTACCCTGTCATCTGCAGATCCACGCTTTGCAGAAGCCCAGGGCGTGCACTGTGGTTCCACCAGCACGTGGTGACAAAACTGGCCACTTGTCAGCAGCAGCCTGGGCCTCTGTCCGCAAGAGGTCACACTGCAGGAAGGTCGGGGGTGGCCAGCATGGTGGTGTCAGATCGTGCATGTTTTGACTGTAAGCTTGAATGGGAAGAGCTGGGGTGGGTGGAGGCGGTCCTGGGAAATTTCTGAGGTTTATACACAAACTTCGGCGTTTGCATGTAGCACCCCACTCCCAGGATACCCCCCCCCCTGCCGCCGCCCCAGGCGTCAGTTCTTCCAAGGCTTCCTGGGAGCAGGCCCAGTGCACAGAAGTCACGGGGGGCAGGTGCTGGCCCGCAGCGGGGCTCTGCAGCACCCCGGCAGACCCGAGCTAGGTGAGGGCCAGGAGGCGTCGAGCGCCGATCCCTGTGCTGGGCCTGCAGGGTTTCTCCTGACAGCTCCTGCAAAGGGGCTGCTGTGGCTGGTAGCCCCACTTCTCAGATGAGGAAACCGAAGCACAGAGTGGATGTGAGTTGCACACGTCAGAGCCATTGGCCCAGCACATCCAGGAAGCTCACCACTCCCCCCCACACTTAGCCTGCCAGCTGTGAGGGCCTGGTGAAGCCTGCGTGGCCGCCCCGCAGGTGGCAGACCCCAAGGAGGTGGAGGTCCGCAGGTGGGAGGCGAGGACAAAGATTGAGAATGACGGTTCCCCAGCTGTGCTTGTTCACTCAGAGTGTCGTCCGGGCCTCAGCGTCGGCTGTGTCCTGTGGTTGCCAAAGTCGGCGTCACAGGAGCCTCTCTGTCCCCCCTACCCTAATGAGGGGCGAGCGTAACAACAGGAGACGAGATGGGGCAACACGATTCTGTGCGGTCGAGTGACCACGTGACTTCCTGTGGTTTCTCCCCCACTGGAAGGAGGACGTGCTACCTAAGGCTGTGTGTAGTGCCCTCCCAGGATGACTCCCCAGTGTGACATTCCCCACGCAGTGGGGACACCTAGTCAGACAAGTGGGGTGGCGCCCCTTCAACAGACCAGCACGGTCTTGACCTTGGGCTTCATCCCCAGGGAAGTTAAAGGTCTTTTTACTGGGAGGGAAACACCAGTAGGAGTTAATCTTGGAGTGGATGAGTATTGTAAATTTTTGCACAGCACTGTGTAGGTCTGCAGCCTCAGCCTCCAGGTTCAGGTTTTAACAAGACAGGAGTCCAGAGAGGCTCCCTAATAAAGGTTTCTTTTCAAAAACTTGTGAATAGGAGTTACCTGGTAGCACAGTGGGTTAAGGATCTGGTGTCACTGCTGTGGCTCAGGCTGCTGTCAAGGTGCAGATTTGATCTCTGGCCTGGGAACTTCCACATGCCAGAAGCGTGGTTAAAGAAAAAAAAATTAAAAAACGTGAATAGTAGCAGCCTGAAACTGGTTTCATCCTAGCATAGCGTAGACGTGTCATCACAGCTGGAGGGATTTGGCTGTGACGCTGGTCCCTTTGAGAGGCTACAGGGTGGAGATGTAGCCTGTGTGTGGTCCACCCAGGGCCTGCCCAGAGAGCAGCTATATATACTAGGAGATGAGCCAGGCCCTGGTTCTGAGGTAGGAGCCATATGCAGGACCCAAAAGAGGTTGACCCCAGTCCAGTGGGTGCTCCAGTCCCTTCACCTCCAGATCTCACAGCCGTCTGCCATCACCTAAGCAGAGACGTAATGTATGTAACTCCCCACCTGCCAGCAGGGTTTGGTCTCTGAAGCTTCACAAGTTCCTGCAAGGAGGGGAGACACGGAGTAGGGGGAGGAGTCATTCAGGGCCAGACACAGCAAGACTCCTCAAGGGCAGGGCCTCTGAGCCACTATCCACCCCATCCTCTCTGCCCTCTTGGGTCCTGGCCTCACCTTCCTCCAGGCTGGCCTCCATGAGGGAGCCTTGAACAGGTCACTTCAGCCTCAAGCTGCACCACTGTGAAATGCAGACAAACCCCATAGAGCGCAGCAGCAGCAGGCTCTTGTAGGAAGGTCATGGGACTCAGGAGCAAAGGAATCTGGAACATCAAGTTAGGACCCAGAGAGGTCGCATGCAAATTTTTTTGCATCTTGGGACAAAAGCTCCTAGAGCTTGGTTTGCACCCTGAACTCTCCCCACCCATCAAGCTGGGCCTGATTCCCCAACCTGTCTCCTCACGAGCCTAGCCCTGATTCATTGAGTTTTTCCTACCTAGAAAACAAACTTCAAGGTTTTTATTTTTATTCCCATTGTGGCACGGCAGAAATGAGTCCGACTAGCATTCATGAGGGCGCGGGTTCGATCACTAGCCTTGCTCGGTCGTTAAGGATCTGGTGCTTCCAGGAGCTGTGGTGTAGGTCGAAGATGCGGCTGGGATCCTACGTGGCTGTGGCTGTGACTAGGCTGGCAGTGGTAACTTTGACCCCTAGCCTGGGAACTTCATATACTGCGGGTGCGGCCCTAAGAAGAAAAAAAAAAAAGCACCCTGACTAGTTCTGGTCCCGAAAGTAAGTAAAACATGTCCCATGATCCTGGACAAAAACCTCTACGTCTCGCGTTGCAGTACTGATCTAGTGAAGCCGTGTCTGAGGCTATGCAGGTAGAAATCATAGACAGTTTCCTCATCAATAGATGAGAGTCCATCCAGGTCCCTCCTGCGGTCCCCACGTGTCCGCAGGACGGCGCAGAGGTGGTAGAATGAAGGACCCCAGCGCCATCCTCGCTGTAGAAATTCCCGAGGTTGGCGGAGAAACCCCGTGGGTTAGGCCAGCCTTCCGGACTGATCCCGGCCTCCTCCTAGGACCACCTGGAGAGGAGATTCGGAGGAACTACACACCTACAGGCCGCTACTTCCGGCCTCCGCAGAGAGCAAGGCAGCGCTCTGGACGTTGCCTTGGAAACAGCTGGAGGCGGGCGGCTGTGCTCTAGGGGTTACCAAGGTGACGGCTGGGCGACTGGAAAGATGTCTCAAGAAGGGCGCTTGGGGAGGAGCCTGAGAGGAGCGGCAGCTCTGATTGGTCAACAGGTCACGCTACTCCCCACCCATCACATCGCTTGCCAATAGGCCGTCGGGCCTGTTGTGCACATGCGCAGGATTAGACGGTACCATCCCTCTCGGCCGTCGGTGAGTGCTAGGGCGCGGGTGCAAAGGAAGAGCAGCCGCTGGGGAGGGTAGGGAGCCCCCCTCTCAAAACCCTGCCACTCTTCACATTCCTCTAGAAGGGATGGGGCACCTCTCAGTCGTGAGATGCCTCCGAAAAGGAGCATTTGCTGGCGGAGGCCGTGCCCGTCCTTGCTGAGGCTCATGGGAAAAGTAGTCCGAGGGGAGGGGGGCAGTGCCTTCGGAGCAGATGCGTGATTGGCCAAGGCGGCGTTGCCCAAGGGGCGGGGCACTAAGTCCGCGAGAGGGGGGCGGGGCACTCTGGGGACCTTGGCCCCCAAGTACCTCGGGTGGCCGAGGTGAACGCGGGCCTGGCTGGGTGGGCGTGGCCTATTACTACCTCCCGCTGTGCCCTGCGGGGGGGGGGGTCACGGGCGGGGTGGCCAGCCTCCGAGCCTTGGCCCGGGCCGGTCCGCTTCCGTCTTGTCGGAAGACCTCCTCTTTGGAAGGTGGACTCCAGGCGTCAGACCTGGTCCAGCCTGTGGGACAGCCCCCACCCCCACCCCCAGCTGAGAGTGTTTCACCTCGGTCTCTGCGGGCTTGGGACAAGATTACTTGCCGATCGCTTCACACAGCTCGTGGCTCCGCCTTGCTTTGCTCCGGCTTTTCACTCGCTTGGTCCAGACGTTGTGAGTGAAGCACAGTTCTCCGTGGTCAACGAGCACTGTGTCTCCTGGTCCACATCAGCCCCTGCCTCGACCCGTGGCGCAGGCCAGCCCCTCGGGGTGCCCCATTTGAGTCAACGTCTCCCGGAGATGGTGGGGACAGGCAGCCTGGCCCCAGTCCTCACCCTGGATCGTGCCCTGCTGCCGCCCTGATTGCCCCCTTTCTCTGCCGCGGTGGCTTTCCGGGACCCTTCAGCCTGACCCTGGCAGCCCCGGATGATTCCCTTTGCCTCCCTCTCCAGCATCATCTCCCAACAGTTCCCTGCAGTTTCCCAGAAGCTCCAACAACAAGTTGCCTCCAAGCCTTGGTTCACAAGGCTTCCTTCTGCTCTGTGACCCCTCCCTCCTTGAAGCTTTCCCCAACTCAGCCTCAAGCATCCCCACACAGGGTCCTGTCCGCCACAGCCTCAGCCCCTTGGGCTGGGCCTATGTGCACGCAGGTGACCTACCCTGTCTATGGGCTTGAGGCTGGCACCCTGATCCCTCCTATCCTGCAGGTCCCTCTTGGTGGCTCCAGGAAGACTCGCGGCACAATGCCATCCCCACTGGGCCCCCCGAGCTTGCCCCCTCTGGACCCTGGGGCCACTCTGGAGGAACCCGAGGCAGCACGCCAGCGCTTCCGGGGCTTCTGCTACCAGGAGGCAGCCGGTCCCCGCGAGGCCCTGGCCCAGCTGCGAGAGCTGTGCCACCAGTGGTTGCAGCCAGAGGCTCACTCCAAGGAGCAGATGCTGGAGCTGCTGGTGCTGGAGCAGTTCCTGGGTGCACTGCCCCCTGAGATCCAGGCCTGGGTGCGGGGCCAGAGGCCAGGCAGCCCAGAGGAGGCTGCTGTCCTGGTCGAGGGCCTGCAACATGACCCTGGGCAGCTGCTCAGCTGGGTGAGTGTGGCAGTGCTGGTTTCTTGGAGGGACAGAGCGAGGCTGGCTCCCCGATAACTCCCCTCTCCCCTCAGATTACAGCACACGTCCTGAAGCGGGCAGTGCTCCCGGCAGCACAGAAGACGGAAGAGTCTGTGAGGAGCTCCCACCCTTCAGAGCCAGTGGAGCCCGTCAGTGTAGCCTCTGGGGAGGGGTCAGAGGGCGCCCAGACGGAGGGGAATGCCCAGCTCAGCTGCAGCGTGAAGGAGGAGCCTACCGGCTACGGGCAGGAGACAGGTGAGAGGAGGGGTGCACCAGGGCTGGGGGCTCCTGGAGGGAGTTGGGTGTCCCAGGCTCTGCAGACTGCAGAGCCTGGTCCCGCGGAGGCCAGAGGGCAGGGCTGCCCCCTGCTGGCTGCGTGCCTGGCACACCCGGAGGGCTGCCCCCTGCTGGTAGGGATGGGCTCACACCGCAGCACCAACACCACTTCCTTGCCTGCCCTGGCTCTCGTGGGCAGCCCCTGACCCCTGTCTACCTCACTTCGTAGCATCCTCCAGCCCCCCAGACCCAGCCACATCCCACGAGGGGTGCCTCGAACAACAGGAACCGAACTCTGCACCCTTCCACCCATCCAGGATTCAGGTGAGCAGCCCCCGGTGGCAGGTGCAGGCCTGCGGTGTTTAGAGGGACTGACCTGTGGCCACTCTGCCCTGCCAGTTGTCCAGGCTCCTTGGCCAGCACCTTTGCTCTTTGCTGCCCCAAAACGGAGTTGGTGTCAGGGCACCCCCTGCAGGTCCTGGGGCACGGAGGGACAGACCGGTGCTTGGAAGGGATTTTGGCCTTGGGCAACTGGGCATCTGGTTTAGAGTGACTGAGACTAGCCCACTGATCGAGAAGTCAGTCAGGGCGCTGGCAGCTCCCCGCAGTCCTGAGCTGGCATCTGGGGATCGAAGCCTCATGTGCAACTGGGGAGGGGACAGGATGACGATGAGCAAGCCTGGCAGGAAAGCCTGAGTGCCACCAGCAGTCTGGCCTCCCCCACACCTGCGATCCGAGTGGGGACGCTCTTCCTGGGAGATGTCTGCGGCTCGGCCTCTGCCAGGCTTTCCCTCCACGGCCAGCCAGCCTCAGCTGCGGCCAGCTAGGTGTCCCCTGCCACCTGGGGGGCTTGGTTCCTGAGTGTGGGACTCCCAGAAACCCTTCCTAGGCCACTCCGCTCAGAGAGCTGCCCCAGGATCCAGGTGCAGGTGGAAGGAGGCGGGTGGGAAGGCCACCCCCACCCCGAGCTGCCCCCTCCAGCTGGCAGTGCTGGCCTGGCACCTGTGGACATATGCCTGCTCATCTGTCAGAAGTCTTGTTCCCAACCCTGCAAGCACCACGGGCAGGGAGTCCACGTCCTGGAAAAGCCTGCAAGGGTTTTGCTTTGACTCGTGGCACAGGAGTGAGCTCACCCCCGTCCTGAGGTGCCCGCCCTCCGCCTCGTCTGCCTCCCTGCAGCCAGGCCCCCCATCCAGGGACACTGAGGCCCTTGGCACTTCTGGGAGGATCTCTGTTGCTCTTGTGACCGCAGGCCTGGGGGAGGTGATCGGGGTCCCCACCATTGCCCGGGCCTGTCGCTCTCCCAGCAGCACACAGTGTCCAGGGCCCATCCAGGGCTCCTCAGCATCGCCTGTGTGCAGCCAGAACACGGGGGCAGCAGCTGAGGGGGACTGCTGCTGTCTGCATTTGGAGGGCTGAGGCCAAGGGCAACTCCCTTCCCGGTCCTATGTCCCCAAGACTCACGGGCCCCCATTCCAGCTTCACCTTTAGCCTCCTGGGCGGGGGAGGCTTAAGAAAACTGCAGCCTCCCCCCCCAGGTGATTCACAAGGCTCGGTCAGGTGGGGGTGTGGGGAGATCGGCCTTCTGTGGCGAGCAGCCCGTGGTGGCAGGTGCAGGCCTGCGGTGGGCGGGAGGCTTCCTGGTGGCCACTCTCTGCCACCTCCCTGCAGGAAGAGTGGGGACTCCTGGACCCGTCACAGAAGGAGCTGTACTGGGACGCGATGCTGGAGAAGTACGGCACGGTGGTCTCCCTGGGTGAGGAAGGACCCCTCCCCCCGGTCCTGGCGTCTGCCTTGCTTCCCAGTGTTTCCCAAGGGGCACCCCCTTTGCCTGCCAGGGCCCCACCCAGCCCTCGCTGGTGCGCACCTCGCTCGCGCCCCTCGTGGCAGAGCTGCCGCCTGAAGGGCCCCGACCCCAGCAGGGTTGCCGCGCCCCCTTCCGGAAGCGCGCGCGGAGTCGGAGCCGGAGGCGCTGGGCACCCGACAGGAGGGACAGAGGGGCGTCCGCCCGGGTAAGTGACAGCCCGCCCCGGGCGGCTGGGACTCGGGGGCGGCCGGGGGCTGGGGTCACCGGCGACCTGGCTCTGCCGCGGCTGCCCCCCGGCAGGTGAGGGCGAGAGCTCGGGAGCGGAGGGCCCGTCCGCCCGCCCGGAGGCCCGGCCGCCCGCCGCCTGGGAGGGCCCGGCCGCCGCCGCCCGAGCCGCGCCGCCGCCGCGGAGCAAGCCCTACACGTGCGCGCAGTGCGGCCGCGCCTTCGACTGGAAGTCGGTGTTCGTCATCCACCGGCGCGCGCACGCCGCCGCCCCGGGCGCGGAGAAGCCGCCGCCGGGGCCGCCCCGCCGCGCGCTCCCGGGCCCGCGGAGCTACGCGTGCGAGGAGTGCGGGCGCGGCTTCAGCTGGAAGTCGCAGCTGGTCATCCACCGCAAGGGCCACGCCGGCCAGCGGCGCCACTTCTGCGGCGACTGCGGCCACAGCTTTGACTGGAAGTCGCAGCTGGTCATCCACCGCAAGAGCCACCGGCCCGAGGCCCCGTGAGCGCCCCGCGCGGCTCCTCCGCCTCGGCCCGGAGCCTTGGGGACCGCGGAGGACACTGCAGCAGGTCAGAGTCCCAGTCCTAGGATGGTCCCCTGCCCCTGACACTCAGTGTCCCTTCCTCATCTCCTGCCTCCCTAACACCACTTTATGGGTGAGGCCCAGGCTCCGGTCCCCCCCACCCCACGCCCTGCCTCCCAGTGGTGGCCAGGTGGCTTCCACGCTGCCTGGCTGAACGTGTCGCGAGCCAGCTGGCCTCCCCGTCCCTGGGGCTGCCTGACCTGACGACCAGGCCCCTTCCCACTGGCAGCCGGGCCTGAGGACTTAGTGTGGATGGTGCAGGAAGCCCAGGAGGGCACAGCCTGCTTCTGTTTGCAGGCGAGTGGAAGGCTAAAATCTGTCCACTGTGCGTTTTTAACACATTCCAGTTTAATACTGAAAAGTTTTTGGACAAAAATCCGATTTCTGGTCTCCGCTGGTCAGATGAGCAGCGCCTGCCCCTCCCGCCTGGCAGCTGGAGCTTCCGGGCCCCTGAGCGGCGCCGGGGTCCGGCCGGCCCTTCCTTGGCCCGCACGTCACTCCCTGGCCTTGTGTGCAGACTCTCGAGTCCCAGCCTGAGTGGACACTAAGGGAACGTCTTTCCAAAACGGGTGGACAAGCGTGGCCTCCAGGAACAGACGCCACTGAGGCCACGCACGCCAGCCAGCCAGGGCTGTGTCCCCAGAGCCCACGAAGCGGGAGGGTGAGGAAGCCGCCTGCTGCCCGTGGCGGTCCCTCTGGACCCTTGGGCGGTCACTCAGGACTTGGGCCAGTGTCCTGTTGTACTTGCCAGTGCTGCTCCGACAAACTTGGTGGAAAAACCCCAGATATATTCTCTTAGGACTCTGAACGGGGTCACGCTAAGCTGAAATCAAGGTGTCGTCAGGGCTGGTTCCTCCTGGAGGCCCTAGGCAGCGAGCCACTTTGTGGCCTTTCTTAGCTCGTGGAGGCCGCCGCGTGCCTTGGCTTATGGCCCCTGCCTCCATCTTCAGAGCCAGCGGTGGACGGCTGTCCCACGTTGCCTCCTCCTTGGAAGGTCCTCAGGGTTGTGTCTGGGTTCACTGAGCGACCTGCAGTGACCTCCCCTCAGAATCACATGTCTTCCGCACCCCACCCACACTCAGCTTGTCTGTGTGTGTCACAGTCCCCTTTGCGTGGGAGATAACACGTTCACAGGCTCCGAGGACAGGACGTGGGTGTCTGGGGACGTTTTCCAGCCCTTCTCCGTGTCCTTTCTTCTCTGAAACAATGGGCATTTGTGTGTGTGTTGGGGGGGTTAGGGGACAGGCGCATCTCCTGCGGGAAGGCGCGCTCTGCCGCCTCCGGCACATGCAGGGCTGGCCGGGACCACAGTTACTGGGCGGAGGTGGGGGACAGCTGGGCTGGGGGCCTTGTTGAGCCTGAAACGCAGAGGCAGAAGCCTCCATCCCCAGTCTTCTGAGGACCTTTGACCTTCTGGGAAGCGCAGCCAGGCTGGAGGCAGAACAGGGCGCGGGTGATCCGGTTTCTGAGTCCAAGCTCGTACCCCTCACCGCACAACAGGCTCTTGAGTCCGGAGACCAGCTGCTGCAGTGAGCGGTAGCAGCTTCATTCAGAAAGCAGCCTACTGGGAGTTCCCTCAGTGGCCCAGTGGTTAAAGAACCCGACTAAGAACCATGAGGCTGCGGGTTCGATTCCTGGCCTTGCTCAGTGGGTTAAAGATCCGGCGTTGCCATGAGCTGTGGTGTAGGTTGCAGACGCGGCTCGGATCCCGCGTTGCTGTGGCTGTGGCGAAGGCCAGCGGCTACAGCTCCTGTTAGACCCCTAGCCTGGGAACCTCCATATGCTGCGGGTGCGGCCCTAGATAAAGGCAAAAAGACAAAAAAAAAAAAGGAAAGCAGCCGATGGGGGAAATGGCGGGCTCGGGTCCCAAACAGCCAGCCTGCCTGAGCTAGAATGTCAGCTTCTTTAGTACTAAAAGGGTGGGAGTAACGTCATCAAACATTTCCTGGTTCCCTCCTGCCTTCCTTCCTGCAGTCACTCCCGGGTGGGCCTGGTCAGGCTGCTTCCTGGGAGCTGACACGGTATTTTAGCTTAATGCTGGTTACCTGGAGGCGGGGTTCCATTAGGTGCGTTTTAAGCTGTGGTGGTGAAGCGTGGAGTAGCATACAGTGGTTCGCCCCTCTTACACTTGGGTTGGCAAGCAGGAGGCGTCCTGGGGGCGCAGAGGTGGAGGACAGGGCAGGGCCAGGTGCTCAAGCCAGGCCCCGGCCCCAGAAGGGAGAGCCGGGTGTGTAAGGCGCCAGGGTCCCAGCCAGGCGGGGTGGTGAGGAGCTGAGGGAGAGCAGGCTGCAGTTTCCTAATAAAGTTTTTCCTATTTAAAAGCAGTTGAGGGAAGTTCCTGTCGTGGCGGAGCTGGTTAAGAATCTGAAGGAGTTCCCGTCCTAGCTCAGGGGAAACAAATCAGACTAGCATCCGTGAGGACACAGGTTCGATCCCTGTGTCCCTGGCCTTGCCCATTGAGTTAAGGATCCAGTGTGGCTGTGGCTGTGGTGTAGGCTGGTGGCTACAGCTCCGATTTGAACCCTAGCCTGGAAACCTCCATATGCTGCGGGTGCCCCCCCCCCAAAAAAAGGGTATGACTGTAGCAACTTGGATTGCTGTGGAGGTGCAGGTTCGATCCCTGGCCAGGGAACTTCCATATGCCGTAGGTGCAACCGTAACAAAATTTATAAAAATAAAAGCAGTTGGCAGAGGCTCCTTGTCTGCCGGCTTGCATCTCTCACGTGTCCTATCTTACTAAATCTATTTCTTGCCTATCTTAAAAATAAATTAACTAAGTAAAAGCAGTTTAGGAGTTTCTGATGTGGTTCAGTGGTAACGAACCCAGCTAGTAATCATGAGGGCGCCGGTTTGATCCCTGGCATTGCTCAGTGGGTTAACAATCCGGCGTTGCCGTGAGCTGTGGTGAAGGTTGCACACGAAGCTCAGATCCTGTGTTGCTGTGACTGTACTGTAGGCCGGCAGCTGTGACTCTGATTCGACCCCTAGCCTGGGAACCTCCACATGCTGTGGTTGCAGCCTTTAAAAAAAAAAAAAACACTGTCTTCCCTCATGATCAGCAGGTTAAGCATCTGGCATTGTTTTTACAGTGGCGTGGGTCACTGCTGTGGCTGTGGTTCGATCCCTGGCCTGGGACCTTCTGGCTGCACTGCTGATTCCACCAAACCCAGATAGTCCCTTGTTTTTCCACCTGAGCCTGCACGCCAGATGCAGCCTGGCTATTTCTTTGAAAAAGACCTTCTGAGGAGTTCCCGTCGTGGCTCAGTGTTTAACGAATCCGACTAGGAACCACGAGGTTGCGGGTTCGATCCCTGGCCTTGCTCAGTGGGTTAAGGATTCAGCGTTGCTGTGAGCTGTGGTGTAGGTCGCAGACTCGGCTCTGATCCTGCGTTGCTGTGACTGTGGCGAAGGCCGACAGCTACAGCTCCTGTTAGACCCCTAGCCTGGGAACCTCCATATGCCGCGGGTGCGGCTCTACATAAAAGGCAAAAAGACAAAAAAAAAAGACCTCCTGAAAAATGGGAGTGGTGAGTTTTAGGAAGCATGGGTTTTCTGTTTTCGTTTCTTTCTTTCTCTTTCTGTCTTAACACATTATTTTTCAGTTCCAATCAGGAGTTGGGCACAGCCCCGCGAAGCTGAAACCCAGACACAGCAGGTTGCATTTGTTCTGTCGACTGGGGGTGGGGGCGCCGCTCACCTTCCCAGCGTCAGTGTCTGCTTTTGCCTAACGAGGAAAACGGATCGCCTCGTTTTCCACCCTGGACACAGATCCGACGGCACCGTTGCCCTCGAGCCCTCCTCCCGCCCCTGCTCACGGCGACACAGCGGTGTCTGTCCCTTCCTCAGGCACCTGGCTGACAGGCCCTCCCCGGCTCCCGCTGTTTCCCTCAGTCCGCCCGCTGTGCGCTTTGCTCGGCCCACTCAGCCTGCGGGGCGGTTCCAGAACCGACCCCTGTGCTGGGAACTGGGCCAGGCCCCCAGCGCGGCTCCTCGCCGCTCCCGTTCCGGCTGCCTCTGGCTGGGACTGCGCGGGTGTCTCCATTCCCCGACGCCTGCACCCTCCATCCCAGCCAGGAGCCTCTCCTCTCCGCCTGGGTCTCCCCTCAGCCCCTTCTCCCTCCTTGGTCACTTCATTGGAGCTAGGCTGACCTGAGGCGACCCAGCGATTGGCCAGAATCTGCTCCGGGTCTGTCCGACTCGAAGCCTCTGCGGCTGTAGCATGGAGGCTGAAAGTAAGGCCCTGTGCCAGGTGCCGCCTGAACACCTGAGCCAGGAGCGCCTCCGATGGCAAGTGGCCAGTCCCCTCCTTCCACGCGTTGCTCCTGCGGGTTTGCCCCAAGTCAAAGAGCCCCCCAGCGAGGCTCGTCCCTCCAAGCCTGCGGAGTTAGTCCACAAGCCAGTCACATCCTGCAGCGGGAGCCGCCCAGCCTCTCATGACTACAAGGCCCACTTGCCACCCGTCCTCTAGTGCCCGTCACCCTGTGCGCCGTGTCTCCCAGGCTGTGACTTCATCCGCCCAGGGTCACGTGCTGTGTGGTCAGCCCTCCCCAGAGCCCGAGGGCCGGCTGAGGAGATGATGGTTAAAACAGGCCGCTGGGTGCAGACTGCCCACCGTGGGGGCCTTGGGCCTCGGTGACGACACCGCAGAGGTCCTGAGCAAGGCTGGGGCAGGCGCGGCACTGAACGGATGCCAGAAACTCGGCCATGGGGAGAAATTATAGCTTAATATTCTAAAAAGTAGAAATGAACGCAAACGTAAATTTCAGTGTCAAGGCTTTTAACAGCTTTATGGAAATAGTCACGTACTGTGCAATTCACCATTTGCAGAGTTGTGCCTCTGTCATCACACGTGGAGAGCATTTTCTCACACTCTCCAAAAAACACACAGCTAGGGAGCTCCTGCTGTGGTGCAGTGGGTTAGGAATCCACCTGCAGGCTTAGGTCTCTGAGGCGCGAGTTTGATCCCTGGCCTGGTGCAGGGGGTTAAGGAAGTGGCACCACTGCTGCCGCAGTGCAGGTCGCAGCAGCTTTCTGTCTCCGTGGGTCTATCAGAACTTTTTCTTTTGCTGCGGAATAGTGTCCTATTGTATGCAGGCAGCACGTTTGGCTTATCTGTTCCTAAGTTGTCTGGACAGCTCGGATTGTCTGCACTTTTGGCCCCGTGAGCTGTGCGCCGCAGACACGCGTGCGCAGGTGTTTGTGTGGACGTGAATCGTTGTCTGTCTTGGGTGTAAGATTATACGGGGGTCCCTGCTCGGACAGCAGGGCTGCATTGCACCTGGTGATGACCGTCTTCAAAGCGGCCGCACCAGGTTACACTCTCGCTGGCCGCGTGCAGGGCTTCCACTGTCTCATCTTCTGCTGCATTGGTTATTGTTGTAACCACGCTGAAGGGTGTGAGGTGTGATAAAGAAGTTTTTATAGAATCCACCTTTCTAATCATAATCACATAAATTTAGGAATTCCCATTGTGGCGCAGCAGAAACGAATCCAGCTAGGAACCATGAGGTTGTGGGTTTGATCCCTGGCCTCGCTTGGTGGGTTAAGGATCCAGCATTGCTGTGAGCTGTGTGGGTCGCAGACACGGCTTGGATCCTGTGTGCCTGTGGCTGTGGCTGTGGCGTAGGCGAGCGGCTACGGCTCCGATTCAACCGCTAGCCTGGGAGCTTCCATATGCCATGGGTGTGGCCCTAAAAAAAAAAAAGAAGAAGAAATTGCTATTTCCCAGCAAACTGACTTGCCCCTTGAATTGGCCAAACCAAGAATGAAATCCCAAGTCAGACTGTGTCTTGCTGTAGCGGCTGTTTGCTGACTTTCCTATTTCTGATTCCAAAAGGAAAAGAGTCTTCTGGGGCTATGGACCTGGCTTTTTGTCTGTTGTGCAGTGTATTGGGGCCCTCAGGCCCAGGCCAGTAAGATTCTGGGGACACGGCAGTGAAACAGTGGCACAGTGAAGCTGCCTGTGCCTCCTAGTTGTGTCCCCGAGCGAGCGCCCAGGGCTCTGCGGTTCAGAGCAGCGTGGCCCATCCTAGCTGGGAGGGCTGCCCTGGCTGTGCCAGCTCGTCATTGCTCAAGTTTACACAGTCAGGGACAGTACACAGACTTAAAGACCAGTCCAAAAGCAGAGAACAAATAAGTCCAAAATCCAGCTCTCTGAAAAGATCAATAAATAAAATAGATTAAACCATTAAAACTGAGCCAAGAAATAAGAGCCGGCGCTAAAGTATATAAACCTAGTAATGGAGTTCTCTGTGGCACAGTGGGCTAAGGATCTGGTGTTGTCACTGCTGTGGCTTGGGGTGCTGCTGTGGCTCGGCTTGATCCCTGGTCTGAGAACTTCCATATGCCGCAGGCACGGTCAAAAAAAAAATATATATATATCCGGAGTTCCTGTCATGGCGTAGCGGAAACTAATTGGACTAAGAACCGTGAGGTTGCAGGTTTGATCCCTGGCCCTGCTCAGTGGGTTAAGGATCTGGCGTTGCCATGAGCTGTGGTGTAGGTCACAGATACAGCTCAGATCCTGAGTTGCTGTGGCTGTGGCGAAGGCTGGCAGCTGTAGTTCCCACTGGAGTCCTGGCCTGGGAGCCTCTGTATGCTTCAGGTGTGGCCCTAAAAAGCCAAAAAAAGAAAATCTAATAATGAAAAAACATAAAATGTAACCACTGACAAGACTTCTATCAGAGATATAAAGAAATACAAATGCACTTACATTTTGAGCAACCTCATGACAATACATTAAAATTCCAATAGAAGTAGATTTTGTATAGGAGAAGCCCAAGGGACACAGAAGCCTACCCAGTTATTTTACAAAGCGGGCTTAATCTCATGTGACTCCATAAAAGTCTAATTTCAGTATAGCACAGAGGTACATAAACGAGATTAAAAAGTCTGCATTCAATCTGTGCCACCCAGGGCAGATAAAACGTTAATATTCCAAAAAGACAAAGAGCTCCATTAGCTCGATAAGAACAAGGCAAACGTCTGAAGGGAAGTTAGCAAAACACACAAATGCACAAGCCACAAGAAGGAACGGCCAATGTCCCTGTCACTTGAGGGAGGCAGACAACAGCAAAGGCAACCTTCCTTGCCAGCATTAACATGCAGCAGACCTCGGGAAAGAAAGCCTTGCACACAAAATTAATTACTTATTTATTTATTTATTTTTTGCTTTTTCGGGCCACATGCATAGGATGTGAATCAGAGCTGCACCTGCCAGCCTACACCACAGCCATAGCAACACAGGATCCAAGCCGTGTCTGTGACCTACACCACAGCCCACAGCAACGCCAAATCCTTAACCCACTGAGCAGGACTAGGGATCAAACCCGCATCCTCATGGATCCTGGTCGGATTCCTTCCCGCTGAGCCACGACGGGAACTCCGCACGATAACATTTTAAAACTCTTTGGGAGTTGCCATCATGGCTCAGCGGTAACAAACCCAGCTGCTATCCATGAAGACATAGATTCAGTTCCTGGCCTCACTCAGGGGGTTGAAGATCCGGCGTTGCCATGGCTGTGGCATAGGCCGGCAGCTACAGCTTCAGTTTGACCCCCTAGCCTGGGAACCTCCATATGCTGAAGGTGTTGTCCTAAAAAGACAAAAAAAAAGGTCAAATAACTGACTCTCTGACCAGGAACAGCCCTTCTTGGACTTTGTCCTACAGAAATACATCAGTACAAAAGGCATGTGAAATCAAGTGTAATAAAAAAATTTTTAAAAAAGAAAAAAATGAATCCAAATCTTTTGAAAATCAATAGACTTAATCATACCCGAATCTGTAAAATTAATTTATGGCTTTAATGTAGTTCAAGTTGCAACTTCTATTAAAAATTAGTTCCAAGAACTTTGTCCAATTAAAAAATTTAACAAAGCTGTTATTAATCAACTTGAAAAAAAAAAAGACGTGTTCAGGGAAATTTATTGTGACCTTGTTTAGAAGCAAGAAAAGACCCAAACCTTACAGAACGCAACCTGAGTGCCAGGCCCCTAGGAATGCTTGTTTAAGTGGAGGACAGCCACACAACAGAAGGCTTTGCAGCCTAGAAAAGGAGTTGGTCTAGGAGTTCCCATGTGGCTCAGGGGCTTAAGTATCTGGGTTTGTCACTGCAGCAGCTTGGGTCACTGTGAGGCGCAGGTTTGACCCCTGGCCTGGGACTTTCCCTATGCCACAGGTGCAGCAAGAGAGAGAGGGATGGAAGGAGGGAAAAAAAAGAAAGAGAAAGAAAGAGAGGGGGAGGGGGAAAGAGAAAGGCAGGAAATGGTCTACATCGAACGAACTGGAGACATTTCCTTAGTATTACGATGGACTAGGAACCAATTTGGGGGAAAACCGGTTCTGCGTGTGTGGGGGTGTGTCTGCTTTGACTGGGCAGGAGAGAAGAGGTGGCAGGACACGCTCTTACTGACTTGTGAAGAAAGGACTGAAAGGACCGGAACAGGTGCACAAAGATCTGCGTACCTTTTAGATGCTGTTTGTGACGCAGCGGGGGAAGGACAAGCCTCGGTGTTCAGTCACGGGAGTTTCACTGAGACGGCTACTGTGCTTAGTGTGCGGGGAGGTAGCCGGCAGCCTTCAGTGACGGCCCGCGGGGGTCGCAGTGTGGAGCTGTGAATAGACCGGGCCTCCCACTCCGGAGCTGGACACTGTGGTCATGGATCAGAAGATGCAGTATTACGGGTATGTCAGTTCTGCCCGAGTTAACCTACAAATTAAGTGCAACTCCAATCAAAAATCCCATAGGATCATTTTTCTTTTTGTCTTTTTAGCGCCACACCCGCGGCATGTGGAGGTTCCCAGGCTAGGGGTCTAACAGGAGCTGTAGCTGCCGGCCTACACCACAGCCACAGCAACGCGGGATCCGAGCCGCGTCTGCAACCTACACCACAGCTCACGATAACGCCGGATCCTTAACCCACTGAGCAAGGCCAGGGATCGAACCCGCAACCTGATGGTTCCTAGTTGGATTCGTTTCCACCAAGGCACAACGGGAACTCTGAGGATCATTTTTAAAAAATATAAAACATATTCGAGTTCCTGTTGTGGTGCAGTGGAAACGAATCTGACTAGTATCCATGACGGTGTGGGTTTGATCCCTGGCCTCACTCAGTGGGTTGGTGATTGGGCATTGCATTGAGCTGTGGTGTAGGTCACAGACGTGGCTGGGATCCGGTGTTGCTGTGGCTGTGGTGTAGGCTGGCAGCTGCAGCTCCAATTCGATCCCTAACCTGGGAACTTCCATATGCCACAGGTGCAGCCTTAAAAAAAAAAGCTAAAAGAAAGTACATAAAATACATACTCCAACACGATGATTCTAATATGTGGAAGAGCCGCAGAACTGCTGACAGTTTGAAAAAACATGACAAGAAGGGAAGGCTTGTTTTACCGAGTAAAAACATTAAGTTACATAAGCATCAGAACAGGGCAACAGCAGGTGTTGGACGAGCTCAGCCCAGAAACAGGTCTTTGGAACTTGGTGCACATTAAGAGCAGTAGCGAAGTTACAGTGGGCTTTCACTAAATGGGGAATTGGCTTCTTATGTGGGAGAGAAATAGAGTGTCACCTCCCTCATACTCAAAAGTAAGTTACAGGGAGTTCCCTTCGTGGTGCAGTGGAAGCGAATCCGACTAGGAAACATGAGGTTGCAGGTTCGATCCCTGGCCTTGCTCAGTGGGTTAGGGATCCGGCGTTGCCGTGAGCTGTGGTGTAGGTCGCAGACGCGGCTCGGATCCCGCGTTGCTGTGGCTGTGGCAAAGGCCGGCGGCTGCTCTTATTGAACCCCTAGCCTGGGAACTTCCATATACCGCAGGTGCGGCCCTAAAAAGCAAAAAAAAAAAAAAGTACAGATTTATTGGGAATTCCCAGGTGGCTCAGCGAATTAAGGATGTGGTGTTGTCATCACTGCAGTTGCTCGAGTTGCAGCTATGACATGGGTTCAGTTCCTGGCCTGGGAACTTCCACATCACAGGTGAGGCCAAAAAAATAAGTTACAGGAGTTCCCGTCGTGGCGCAGTGGTTAATGAATACAACTAGGTACCATGAGGTTGCAGGTTCAATCCCTGGCCTCAGTGAGTTAAGGATCCAGTGTTGCCGTGAGCTGTGGTGTAGGTTGCAGACACGGCTCGGATCCCGCGTTGCTGTGGCTGTGGCGAAGGCTGGCGGCTACAGCTCCTGTTAGACCCCTAGCCTGGGAACCTCCATATGCCGCGGGTGCGGCCCTAGATAAGGCAGAAAGACAAAAAAAAGAAAAAGAAAAAGAAAATATGCATGATGTATTGAATAAATAATAATTCATCTACTTTCTAGTCTGGGGGTAGATAATAAAAGCAGACAGTTATGGTTTTGGTGGTTCCCACTGTGGTGGCGTCTTGGGGCACAGGTCCCTCCCCGGCCCAGCGCAGTGGTGGAGGATCCGGCATTGTGGCTACGGCTCAGATCTGATCTCTGGTCTGTGGACTCCATATGCCACTAGGCAGCCAAAAAAGCCCTCCCAAAACTATGTGGTGTTGTTGTTGTTTTGCCATTGCCCTGTGGCATGTAGAGTTCCCAGTCCAGGGATCAGATCTGAGCTGCAGCTGTGGCAGTGCCGGATCCTTAACCTGCCGAGAGAGGCCAGGATTGAACCCGCCTCCTCATGGTTACTAGTCAGGCTCTTTTTTTTTTTTTTTTTTTTTTTGCTTTTTAGGGCCACACCTGCGGCATATGGAGGTTCCCAGATTAGGGGTCAAATTGGAGCTACAGCTGCTGGCCTATGCCACAGCCCCAGCCACTCGATATCCGAGCCACCTCTGCGACCTACACCACAACCCACGGCAAAACCGGATCCCCGACCCATTGAGTGAAGCCAGGGATCGAACCCACAACCTCATGGTGACCAGTCGGATTTGTTTCCCTGTACCACAACGGGAACTCCCTAGTCAGGTTCTTAACCCTCTGAGACATGACGGAAGCTCCTCAGCAACTGTATTTTAATCCTCACAAAATGATAGCGAAGAGTGGGAATGCCCGACGCTGGCGGGGCCTGCGGCGGCCGGAGGGACGCGTACCAAGTGCGGGGGAGGGTGAAAACCTTCGGATCCACAGTGAGATCTTCTCTGTGACCTCCCTGCACTGAGGAGGGACTTGCCACCCGCGCCGACGACGGGGCTGTTTAAATAGCGGGGGGCTGGAGCACCCCTCCCGGCCAGGCTTCCTTGACTGTAAAGCGGAGACGTTGCCGCCCCCGTGAGGCGGGGCTCCGGCGATGCGCTCGCATCGGGCATCGGCCGGGCCTCCAGGGAGCCCTCAGGGCCCTCGGGAGCCTTTTTGTTCCTGCTCGTGCTCACCGCAGCCCCTCCCAGTGCCCTCAGCGACAGCCGAGCCAGGACACTAATATCAGGGACAACGGATAACCCCTGGGGGGATCAGGCCCTGCGCTTTCATCCTTTTTAACGCCCACAAGCATCTTCCGGGGTCGTCGTCATCCACACGATCATCAGTCCTGTTTTGCAGTGAAGGAAACCAGTGCACGGGAAGCTTGTGGTTCTAGGGTTGCGCGGCCACACAGCCTGCACGTGGCCAGCTCTGGGACCCACAGACCCTGGCTCATGTCCAGCGTGTGTCCCTGTGGCCCTCTCTCCATGCAGCCCAGCACTTGGTACCCTGTTGACTGAGCGGATCTCCTTGCCCACATCCTGGCCGGCAGCCTTTCCCGCTAAGGGGAGATGCAGCAACGCAGCCTCATGGTCAGGGCCCCGTGAGCTGGGCGCAGAAACGCAGTGTTCCTCGTCAAGGGGATGGCCACAGCTCGACCCGCCCACGCAAAACAGGTGGCTCTGTTGGCTACAGCTGGCACCAGGCGCTGTGCAGCTTGGCGCGGGAGCACGGGGAAGCCTGGAGAACGGGGGCCAGCAGGTTTTCAGGGCTGTCCACGAGACACGGCAGAAGCACTCGGTCCTAGTGGCTGATCACCCACACACGCCAAGTTCCCTTCCAGGCGGTTCCCGGTCCCAGGGGACACACGGGCCTTAGAAGGGGGCGGGAGGTCGGGGCTCAAAGGGTCCCAGCCCAGCCTCTGCTGCTGGATGCCAGCTGTCAAGTGATACTACACATCCTGTGTACACCAGGACAAAGCAGGCCTGGGCCTCTGCTGCTGCGTTCACACACTGCCAGCCCCCTTCCTACCCAGGGGCCCCGGAGGGAACAGGCCTGTGAAAACCTGACAACCGACTGTGCAGGGAGGTGGGCTGCACCTGAGTCCAGCTGTGGGCACCAGTGCCCGGAGGGGCTCTGTTTCTGTGGGGGGCGCATGGGGCTCCCACGGCCCCAAAGGGCAGAGAAACAGAGACCACGGGAACAGCCACACCCTGGAAGACAGCCACAGCGCCTGGTCTGCAGCACACAGGGCCCGGCCGCCACCACCAAAGAGGAGACCCTCTTAGTGGACCCACCCCAAGTCCCTAGGGAACCATGGGCTGTGATGCTGCCTCGGGGACGTCACGCAGCCACGCCTCCTGCTCACACCTCTCTACTGCTCCCACAATGCCCGGGGGGCACTTCTGGCCCCTAAGGCACCAAGGACTCCATTGTCCAGAAGCCTCTGCCTCTGCTCCCCAGACACACTCCTCTCCCAGTCACGCTCACCCTTCCTGCCCCCGTCCAGCGCCCTCTGGCCCTTGTCTGACCGCCCACCGTGGCGCTTCTCCCCACATCCTCCAGACCACATCCACATCCGCGGCCTGGCCCAGCCCCAGCCCCATTAGAGGCCATAGATGAGGCACATACAGAATCAGCAGTCATCTGTCCTGCAGTGGCTGCAGGGCTGCCGGCTCCGGCCCATCCCCGGCCTTGCCCAGTCAGCACCAGTCCTCAGAGTAAGGTGTCTGGAGGGGACTGGCCCTGCCCTCCTTGTTCCCCCATCCATGCGAACATCTGTTTGCACATGCGAGTTTATTCTCCATCTGCTAAGGGCTGGGGGTTGCCTCACACTGGGCAGCTGGGGATGAGGCCAGTTTGGGGCTCCTGACGACCATACACGTGCGGTGGTGATCCGCCCACCTTGGGCCCAGCGCCTTTGGGTGTCCTGTGGGCCGACTAGACTATCAGAGTCGCCAGGTTCCCTCACACACCGCCTGATATATGTCTGGTGTCAGGGGCTGAAAGGCGCGGGCCTGGTGGTCCAGCACGAACAGTGGGTCAGCGACAACGCCCACATTGAAGCCTTCACGCACCAGCCGGGACTTCACCAGTTTGAACGTGCTTGTGATCTCCAAGGCGTCCTGCAGGGGCAGTGACCATAGCCCCCGCTGTGGCTGCCCCGCCGAGGCCACCCACCCACTTCTGCAGCAACCTTGGTCTCACCTGGATACGAACGAAATGGGGGGCAGCGTAGGCAGGGAGCCAGCTGCACACGTGCTGGTAGAGCCTCCGCCCGTCGAAGGTCTGGCCGGGGGCCAGCTGCACAGCAGCCATGCCCACCTTGCCCTCGCACCCTGCGGAGCACAGCCATCGCTGGGCAGCCCACCTCGCAGTGTCCGCGGCTGGCCCCTCGCCCGGGTCCCAGAGCTCCCTCACCGGTAAGGAAGCGCCCCCACCTCCCACAGCGCTGCTGGAGGTTTAGAACGGAGTGAACTCCCGCGCACCTGGCACAGGCACACCGTAGACGTTCACCTCCTGCAGGAAATCCACGAGCGACAGCACGCCCTCCACCTCTCGCGTGGACACGTTCTCACCCTTCCACCTGCGGGGCAGGAGGAGGTGCTGGGACCCCCGCCCCGCCCCCGCCCTAGATCAAGCCCCGCCCCAGCCCTAGATCAAGCCCCGCCTCCTGTCGCCAAGCCACGCCCCTGGAGGGCAGAGGCCCCGCCTCCCGCCCAACAAGCCCCGCCCGGAAGCTCATAAATCCTGCCCCAAGAAACCCCGCGGGACCGGAAGGTGTCTCCCAGGCGGTCGCGGAAGTAAAGGAAGCCTTCGCGGTCCATGGCCAGCACGTCGCCGGTGTTGAAGTAAACGTCGTTCGGGCGCCGCACGTTGTGCACCAGCTTCTTTTCCGTCTGCTCCCGGGGCCCGCGGTAGCCCAGGAAAGGCTGGCGGGCCAGCACCTGGGTCAGCAGGAGCCCCGGCTCCCCTGGGGGTAGGAGTGGGCCTTAGCCGTGGACAGAGCCTCCGGGACTCTCGGGAGAAGAGCAGAGACCTAGAGATAGAGGCAGGGAGACCCAGAAACGGATCCAGAGACAGACAGAAACTGCGAGGCAGAAGGAGAGCGAAGGTGGCATCAGGGAGCCCACCAGAAAGGGGAACGGGCTAACAAGGATGGCCGCAGGACAGAGACAAAGGCGGTGGGAAGAGGGAGATTCGGCCGGGGCCTTGCAACGCCCAGGAGAGCAGACCCGAGAAGGCCCTGGACGAGAGAACGGTGTGCGGGAGGGTGGGACTTCCGCAGAAAGCACGAGCGAGGAACACACACGGACACCCAGAGATCCGGCTGAAGGGCTGGGCAGACTGAGGGGCAGAGGGTCCCAGGATGTGGTCAGACAGGCCTGGGAATCGGGCCCGGGTAAGGGCTGCAGATACCAGCACTGGGCACCAGCCTTAAGGCTCTGGGTGGCTTGTTCCAGCCGCAGAGGAGACCGAGGGTCTCCACCCTTCCCACACCCAGGAAAGGTTCCCCGGCCTCCGTACCTGGCCGCACGGGGATGCAGAAGCCCTGCTTGTCCCTCACAGGCTCCTCGGTCTCTGTGCTGAACTGCACAAGCTCAAAGGGGAACATCATCTGAGTAGAGGACGGGAGGTGTCAGCAGCGGTCCCGAGGGCTCAGCCTCAGCCAGGGCTGCTGTCACCCCAGCACACTCACTCGGAGGAAGCAGTTCGACTTGCCCTGAGCCCCGCAGCGCCCGGGGTAGTTGACAAAGCCGACATTGCCTTCCGTGGAGCCGAAGGCTTCCCAGATCCGAATGGGGCCGAAGCGCTGCTGGAAAGTCTCCCACACTTCTGCCCGGAGCCCATTTCCAATCGCCAGGCGGACTGTATGTGACCTGTCATCCGGCCGCTGAGGGGATGTCGCGCGAAGGGTGAGGGTGAGGTGCCCACGGGCATGCCCAGAAACCCTTTCCCGGGAGCGATCTTGCACCCTTTCCCGAGGAGCTACGGGGCGGGGGGACAGGAGGCCTGTACCTAGGGGTCTCCCGAGTCCTTACCTGGAGAGGAACTTATAGGGGCTGCCTGAGAGGTTACCTGGGACCTGTACCTGACGCGATCCTGCAGGGTGGCTGCAGGCCTCATCTGGGGACTTACCTAGGGGAAACACTGAGGTCTTAGATAGAGGTAGGTCCCTGAAACTAACCTGGAATGGGGTGGTTGACCGGAGGCCTCACCAGGACGAGTTACGTGGGCGCCTTTACCTGCAGGCAACCCGGGGAGTGACTTGAAGCTTCACCCTGGGCGGTTATCTGGGGGCCTTACTTCAGGTTAGTGACCTGGAGACGATTTGGGAGGATGCCTGGGAACCCTGGCTTCGAGACACTTGCCTGGGGTCCGTACGTTGTTGATCCTTAAGGCTGAGCTGATCCCGAGCCACACCCTGTTGCAGGCACTTTGCAGGTTTAATTCTCACCTGCCCCCTGAAGGTGTTATCTGTGTTTTCCAAAGGAGGACACTGAGGCTGAGGGCCTGAGGTCAAGGATTCGAGCTGGCACAGCCGGTCATCAGAAGAGCCGGGACCGGAGACCTTGTGTGCGACTCAGGACTACAGCTTTTGCCTGGGGGTTTTACCCAAGGGACCTTGCTTGCGTCCTCTACCTGGGACAACTCCTGGGGGGTTCACCTTGGAGGAGTCTTAGCGCCTCACCTGGGGAGCCTTGCACAGGTACCGCAGGACCTCGCCCACGTAATGGATCACAGTCACACCGTGCTGCCGGCAATCGTCCCAGAAGCGGGAGGCAGAAAACTTGGGGGCCAGGACACAGGTCACTCCTGGGAAGGCAGAGAGGAAAGGGTTTCGGGTCATGCTTCCAGCCACTGGTTGAATCCGCTTTTGTCACCTGACCGTGGCCCCCAAGGCCCAGGATGACATCAGACTCATCTTGGTGTAGCTGGCCCAGCCACAACTGCTCCCATGAGAAGAGCACAGCCAACCCTGGATTCGAATCCTGTCTCCAGCATGTGTGGAAAGTTGGATGTTTGGTACAAAACGGACACTGCCAGGTAAGGGCAGTGAGTGGGAATCACTCGACTGTGAGTAATGTCTTCGGAACGTCTGGCTGGGAGGGTCTAGGCGGACGGGAAGGTGGGTGGAAGGATGGATGGTGATGGATGGGTGGGCTGGTGGAGGATATGGCGACGTTCTGAAGGGAGGACCCATGGATTAACACATTTTAGGGGCCACTACATTCACTCCAGGAAATTACAGCCTCCTTTTCTGATGACCTTCTCTGCAACCAGCTCTGTGGATGGCACTCTCCCAGCCTCAGCCTTGATCCTCGACAAAACCCTGCAAGCTAAATATCATCATCCCTGCATGCAAAGGGACCATTGCCCTGTGCCTGGGGAGGTGGCAGGTGTGTATTGTCTTCCTTTCTTTTTTTTTTTTTTTTAAGAGCTGCAGGTGCGGCTTATGGAGGTTCCCAGGCTAAGGGGTGAATTGGAACTGCAGCTGCTGTCTACACCACAGCTGCACCACAGCTGGATCTGAGCTGCATCTGTGACCTACTCTGCAGCTCATAGCAATGCCCGATCCTTAGTATCCATGAGGATGTGGGTTCAATCCCTGGTCTAACTTAGTGGGTTAAGGATCTGGCACTGCCATGAGCTCCCATGTAGGTTGTAGACTTGGCTAGGATCCTGTGTTGCCGTGGCTATGATGTAGGCCGGCAGCTGCAGCTCCGATTTGACCCCTTCCATATACCACAGGTGCAGCCCTAAAAAGCAAAAATAAATGCATAAATACAATACGAGCGTAAAAAAGACAGGGGTGAGTAATGGAAAGATGATGAGCAGAACACAGAAGAGCAAAATTCTGATGGTGGCCCAGTCTGGGTGCTGAGTACTTGAGCATTCGTACAGGAAAGTTTATTTCTTTTTTTGGTCGCCCTGCGGCGGATGGAGTTCCCAGACCAGGGATCAGATCCAAACTGCAGTTGTGACCTGTGCTAAAGCGACAGCAACACCAGATCCTTTAACCCACTGTGCCAGGCCCAGGATCGAACCCACATCCTGGTGCAGCAGAGATGCTGCTGATCCCATTGAGCCACAGTGCGAGCTCCCAGAAAAGTTTAGTTTTTATATTTCAGTATTTTCCATGTTAAAATTTTAGGGGAAAGGAGTTCCCGTCGTGGCTCAGTGGTTAACGAATCCGACTAGGAACCATGAGGTTGCGGATCCGATCCCTGGCCTTGCTCAGTGGGTTAAGGATCTGGCGTTGCCGTGAGCTGTGGTGAAGGCTGCAGACGCGGCTCGGATCCCGCGTTGCTGTGGCTGTGGTGTAGGCCGGCGGCTACAGCTCCTGTTAGACCCCTAGCCTGGGAACCTCCATATGCCGCGGGTGCGAACCTAGAAAAGGCAAAAAGACAAAAAAAAAAAAAAATTTTAGGGGAAAAAACAGACAAGAGAGGTCTCAGCCTGAATTCACAGTCAGGTGTTCAGGGAGACAAGCCGATGCAAGGCTCTGGGTGTGTCTCCCCACTGGCTGCACCTGGGATGAGAGCTGCTATATACACTCAGCTCTTGTCACCTCCCGCCCACGGCACAGCTGTCAAGGACTACGGGGTCTCCAGGCCTCTGTCCAGGGAGCCCTGGCGCGCCCTGCTCTGCGCTCCTTATCAAAGGTAATGACCTGAGGTGCTGGGTCACCTGCGGGCCTTCTCGCCCCGACCTCCAGCCTGGCCGTCCTGCGGGTGGGGGGTCCTCAGAGAAGGGCTTACCCAGTTCCAGGCAGCTGAGGACCCCGAGGACGAGCCCCATCGTGTGGTACAGAGGCAGGACCGAGTAGACCACGTCATTGGCCGTGACCCCGCACAGGGTCAGCATGCCACTCATCTGCAGCACACGCTCGTACGTGAGGATGGCCGGCTTCGGCAGCCCTGCAGACAGAGCGGGGAAAGTCGGGAGGTGCCGAGGGCGGGTGTGCGCGGCCTGGGCTTTGAGCCTCTCAGACCCGTGGGTGGGTCTGCGGAGAACAAGCTGACTGGGTTTCAGAGGCTGGATTCCAAAGCTCAGGGTTTCGGTGGCTGTTTACTGGGCAGAGGCGTGATTCTCTGGGACTGAGAGTTCAGGCCAGGTGTCACAATCAAAGGGCAAAGTGGGTTTCAGAGGTCAGGTGTGAGGCCCAGGTCAGGCTTGAGGTCAGGTCCGCAGGAGAGTCCAGGGGCTGGGCTAGGGCTGCCGGGCGCCCTCACCGGTGGTCCCTGACGTGTAGATGAACAGGGCTGGGCTCCGCAGCTTGATCCCGGCACGCAGGTCGGTGGGCACGGGCTCTGAGGGTGCAGCCTCAAGGGCGGCTCCCAGGGCCCCCACCCCTGGTGTGGGGGACGAGTGGCCGAGGTAGAAGCAGCGGATGTTCGCTGCCTGCAGCTTGGGGAGGACCTCCTCCAGGTTCTCCCGGAGGCCTGCAGGAAGAGGGCAGAGGAGGAGGTTACGGGAGGCCCACCGAGGAGGTGGGGGAGAAGAGCCCCCTGCCAGCCACAGAGGAGGCCTCCAGCAGAGAAGAGTGTCTGCCTTATCTGTAAAGAACCCCGCCATTAGTATTTGGGGCAAAAAGATTGAAATAGCCATGGTGAAGACAAAACAAAACATAATTCTGGTGCCCTCAGAATTACTTTCCAGCAACTGAGTTCTGACCCTAATTGCCCACGAGGGTGAGCAGGGTATAGGAAGCTCTTGCCCAGCCCCCACCCGGACCCTGCCCTTGTCCCCACCCACTCCGACCTCACTGGTCTCTGAGGTCCTCACCTGGGTCCACCACCAGCACCCGAGCCCCAGAGCTCAGCACTGCGTGCACCAGGGGCGCTCCCCGGCCGTGTGGATTGATCCAGGCAACCGGACAGCCCAGCTTGGCCAGCCCCAGCCACAGGCCCAGGGCAGGGATGGTCTGCGAGGGCAGCGTCAGCAGGGCAGTGGGCTCCCTCTCACGCAGGCCCAGGGCGCCGCCCAGCTCGGCCTTCATGACCCAAGCTGCCCGGCAGGCCCTGGAGTCCAGCTCCCCGAAGGTGACCGCCTGGCTTCCCGGCCCGGTCCACACCAAGATCTTGCGCCCTGGCTGTGCTCGCGCTCGCCGTTCAAAGGAATCTATGAAGGTGTCAGGGGGCTGGCGGCTCAGACGCGCCCGGATGTTCAGGCCCAGGCGCAGCATCCCAAAGAGGTAGGCCAGGTCAGCCGGCAGCCAGCGCAGCCCTGGGGGCGGCCGTGCAGGCAGCAGAGCCAGTGTGAGGCCCGCAGCCGCCAGGCTCGGCCAGTGCGGCATCCAGGGTCCCAGCCAGGGCCACGCCAGCACTGCCAGGCCCAGCAGCACACAGCAGGCGGTGTCTCCCAAGAGCCAGCGCAGCGCCAGGGCCACTGCCGCAGGCCATGAGGGCTGCCCCAGGCCTCGAAGCAGCAACAGCAGCAGTAGCAAGAAGGCCAGGCGCCCCTGGATGCCCATGGCACCTGCTCCTGCCTCAGTGAAGTGTCCAGTCACGCTCTCCTCTGCCCCGGTCAAGAGCCCGTCAGCCCCGCCCCCTGGCGGCCACCCAGGCACTGTTGACCAGGGTGCTGGCTTCAGGACTCTGCCCCTAGCACTTCTTAACCCCACCTGTTTGCTTCCTTCTGCCAGGTCTTCTGCTCAGCTCCAGACCCTCTCCCTGGGGAAACAGGCAGAAATCCCTGCTCTCAAGGAACTGGACCTCCAGTCCAGCCAAATGCAAACTCAGGAGGACAGCAAGGCAACTCCGGCTATGCACACTGCCAGTCCATCCGCAGCCCTCAGCAAGAGTGTCTCCTGTTTGTACCACCTTAATCTGAATCCACGGGGAGAAGGGGCCCGGCCTGGATGAGCCCCCAGCCTCTTGCCAGGTACCCAGCAGGTGTGCAGTAAGCACTTGAACGAGCGTAGCTCTGACCCCCAGACCGTGTGCTGCACTCTCTGCCATGTCCTTGACATCAGTGGGGACCGTGCTCAGGAGGCTGAACTCTGCCCGGAATGTAGATCTGGTGGTCTGTGCACAGCTACACCTGGAAGGCCGCAGCCTGTCACCTCTGGGAGGCAGTCACGGGGTAGCACGGAGAACCGTTACCATGGCCCCGGCACAGCAAGCTGGGCAAGGAGCTGCGGCAGCCACCCCCTCACCGGCTCCAAACACCAGAGGGCCCGGACCCCAGGCGGATTATGTGCCAGAAGCAAGAAAGAGAGCCTGAAACTGACACTGCCTGGCCGTCTTCAGCAGCCCAGTGGGCGGCCCAGGGCCCTGGCTGCTGCTTTCTGCCCTTCTCCCGCCCCCAGCCATGCCCGCCATTCCAGAACTTTCCAGCTAGGGCAGATATCCTGGAGCTGAGATTCTCTAATGGCAAGCTGGCTGCAAAGACCCTCTGGACCCTCCCCCCAAAAGGAGGTGCTCAACCCTCATGCCCATCAGGACGGGGACAGTAGGTCTAAAGGCCAGAGTCTGGCTGCCGATCTGGGGGCGAGGCCTCGCAATCGCACCTTGGGTGGCAGCTGCTGCTGGGATTGTGGCCAGGGACTTCCCACAGTGGCCTCCCTCTCCAGGACTTGCCTCACATGGGCTGACCCCTCCCACAGGCCCGAGGGCTCTGGGAGAGTCCAGGGCCGGTTATATGTGCACCCCACTCCCGCTCAGAGAACAACAACGCGGGATGACACAGCCGACCACCCTGGCCCAGCCAAGGGGACCACAGGGAGCAGGAGGGGTGCTGCTCATGGACAGGGCAGTGCCCAGCAACGGCACAGACAGCCCGTAAGGGCAAGGAACACACGTGGGTCCAAGAGCTCGCGCTTCCGGGTTGGGGCCCCTGGCCCGCAGGTCTTTATTACCAAGCAGAGGTCCCAAGACCAGGCCTCAGTCCGTGATGGGTCTACCTGAGGGGCCCTAGCCGCCAGGGAAGGGGTAGCTTGGGCCGGGTGCCGGGGCTCCTTGGGCAGCCTGACACGGGGGCAGAGGACTGGCTCCAGACCCCACCCCACTCAAAGGACAGGGAGGGGAGTGAACCGGAGACGGAGCTGTGAGTCCTGGGCCCCCACGCCTTGGGTGAGCCCCAGGTCAGGCTGGAGGTGATCCTGTTTTTAGAGGTGGCCGGGTCCATGCCCGTCCCCAGCCCGCCACCACCTGGAGGGTCTGAGTACGTAGGAGGGAGTGAATAAGGCGGGCTGGAGAAAAGGGTGGATAAGGGAGGTGGGTCTTTTGCTCGGGAGAAAGCGTTTGCTCCGGTGGCGGCGGGAACTGGGTGAAGGTGACGCTGCAGGTGTGACCTTAGAGTTGGTTGGGGGCGGGAGGGAGCGAGACCGATCCCACAGCGGGCGTGGCCAGGCCCCAGGCCCGGCTCAGGGCGCAGGGTGCGCGGCCAAGTGGCGCTCCAGCAGCGCGCGGTGCGAGAAGACCTTGCCGCAGGCCGGGCAGGGCGCGCGCTCGGGTCGGTGCGTGCGCATGTGTACGTTGAGCGAGCTCTTCTGCGTGAAGCGCTTGGCGCAGACCGCGCACTGGAAGGCGCGCACGCCCGTGTGCGTGACCATGTGCTTGAGCAGGTAGTCACGCAGCGAGAAAGATCGCCAGCACACGGCGCATTGGTGGGGCTTCTCCCCTGCGGGCGACAGGGAGGGCAGCACGCGCAAGTCAGTTGGGAAGCCGCCCCGGGGCGCCTTTGCTGGGCAGGGGTACTCCTACCCACCTGGGCCCACCCTCAACCTGGAATCCCCCAGCCCGGCCCCGGCACCCATCGCCCAGATCCTTAGGGCCATACCACGATATCACTGCCTGTCAGTAACCCACAACCCCAGCAGGTAGCTTTCCAGCAGGGAATCCCGCAGCTCAGGGACCTCGCTGCTCATCAGAGATAAACCACTCAGGTCTGCCCTCACCCGCACGGCCCCGGGCACAGGATCCGGCTGCCCCCACCCCCTCCCCGCCAGGGCCATAGAGGATTCTGGGCCCTGGTCGCTGGCCACAGTTCTGGAAACCGTCCGGCAAAGCCCAGCACCCTTAGTCTAGGAGAGACCCAGGCATACTTGTCCCCTCCCTCCTGGCTGCCATAATGTCCCGGGGTGACAGAGTAGGCTAGCCCCTCATCCTGAATCAGAGAAGGGAAAGCAGGCTGTGTAGACCCCTGGAGTACTCGAGTGCTAACAAAAAGTCTACCTCCAATGATCAGGGAACTCGGAGACCCACCCCGGCTCACCCGAGTGGATGAACATGTGCTTGGTGTAGTTTTTCCGAGAGCTGAACGTCTTGCGGCAGTGACTGCACTCGTAGGCCGGCGGCTCGGCCCCCGGGGCGCGCGCAGGGGTGGTCGAGGAGGCTGCGGTAGGAGCGGCCGGTGGGGCCGGGGCCTCCCCTAGAGGAGCGCTAGCCGCTGCATCGGGAGGGAGCCCTGGGTAGAAGGCGGGTGGGGGCGCAGGGGCGGGCCCGGAGGGAGCAGGAGGGGGTTGCGCCGGCGGCCCCGGGGCGCCCAGATGAAAGGGAAAGAGCGCGACCGGCGGTGCGGAGCTCTTCACGCCCGGTGGGCGGGGTCCGGACAGGACGCAGTCGGGCGGGGCGGGGGTCTCGGCCGGACAGCCTTCGGCGGCAGTGTGATCTCCGTCTTGCCAAGCGGAGACGTAGCTGTCGGAGAACACGTCCTCCGCGGCCGAAGTTCCCCGGAGGAAGTCTCTCCCGGCGCCGCCGTAATCGGAGAGGCCGGCGGGCGCGGGCGGCTCCTCGCGCGCGCCATCGGCGGCCGCGGGGAGAAAGCCGGCGGCGCAGTCGGGGAAAGAAGGGGGCGCCTGGCCCTCACCCGGGCCGCCGCCTTCTCCATCCTCGCCGTCGGTCTCGTCGTCGGTCTCGTCGTCGTCGTCGTCACCGCCGTCGTCTGGGGTCGTGGTCAGGGCGGGGTCGGCATCCGACCCCTCCGCCTTGGCCGGCGCGGGGGGCGCGGGCAGCTGCAGGCGCGCGGGCTGGCGCTGCTTGCGGCTGTGCGCAGCACCAGGGTGGCTCGGGGGGCGCGCGGCCAGCAAGTGGCGCAGGCGGTGGCGCAGCTGCGCGGGCGCGAGCGGCGGGGGCACGGGCGTGGGCAGGGGCGCGGGCGCGGGGGTGCCCGGGGCAGGGGCGCGGGCGCGGGCGATGATCTGTGTGCATTCGTCTATGACCGTCTGGATGCGCAGCACGGACGCGGCTGTGAGCACCTGCAGCGCTTCGCCCTGCGCCACCACCAGCGAGCCGCTGTAGAGGAACTCCACCAGCTGGCGCACGGTCTGCGCGGGCACCACAGGGGGCACGCGAATCTCCGAGTGGCCGAGCAGCAATTTGTCCTGGAAGAAGGGCGAGCCGGCGGCCAACACGCAGCGGTGTGCACGCAGGGAAGCCTCGCGGATGCGCACAGTCACGTCGCAGAAGTGCCCACCCAGCCGCTGCCCGTTGAGGGTCTCAAGCAGAGAACGGGAGAAGTTCTGCAGGTGAATGTGGTGCACCGCCTCCGCCGCCGCCATCTGCACCAGACGAGGGGGCGTGGGCGAGGGAAAGTCAGGTGGGGGACCCCACCCCCATTCCAGCGCTCCCATCCCTCCACAGGGACAGGGCCCAAGGGTGAACCATACAGCTAGGCTTTAGAAACCCTCTCCAACGCCCCTGCCCCTCCCAGACCTGGTGCCCAACACACACAACACAGCAGCACTACCCGTCCACACTCCAGGAGTCCCGCAGCCCCCAGCGCGCGGTGGGAGAGGGTTGGGGATACCGCAAGTTTTGCCCCCCTGCTGGCTTGCTTACCGCCAGGGTGGGGAGGGCCTGGGCTTGCTTCCCCTACCTTGTCCCACAGACCCTTCCTAACTCCAGTATCCAAAAGCAGTTCCCCTCCTAAGGGGCAGCACTGCGGAAAAGAGTCCAGGGACCCCTATTTAGACCAGGCTGCCAAGTCTCACCCACTCCCCACCTTGCTGGCGGCGACTTCCACCACTAGCGGCTTCTTTTTGATCTCCCCTTGACACAGCTCCCAGCCTGGGAGCATCCGAGGCCCAGTGCTGCCTCAGAACCTGTTTGCATTGACTAGTGTATACAGAGGTCTTTGCAAGGGTGGGGCTGGCGTGACTGCCTCTGGGACTAGGCGACTTAGGGTGTGCACAGGGTGTGCATAGAGTAGGTTGGGCAGCCTGAGAGGTGCCCCACTGGAGAAAACTACATGGCCTCTGGCAGACCTCAGCTGGCAGGAGATGCCTCCTGTAGCCTGCTGTAGCATGCAGAAGTTCCCAGCCAAGGATCGAACCCTCATCACAGCAGTGACCGAACCACTGTAGTGACAATGCTGGATCTTTAACTCGAGGAATCGCATGGGAACTTCACTTCCTGGAATCCTGATGGGACTGTGTATTACACAGGGGTGTGTAGTTGGTTGGCTGCAAGTGAAGCAGCAGAGGCCTCAAGATCAGCAAGGCTGAGCTTTTTTTTTTTTTTTTTGGTCTTTTTAGGGCCACACCCTTGGCATATGGAAGTTCCTAGCTAGGGGTCGAATCAGAGCTGTAACTGCCGCTCTACACCATGGCTCATGGCAACATAGGATCCTTAACCCACTGAACAAAGCCAGGAATGGAACCAAAATCCTCATGGATACTAGTTGGGTTCCTTACCACTGAGCCACAACAAGAACTCCTGACGGAGCAATTTGGATGCTTCTTGTCAAACTGTGGCCTCAGAATCCCAGGATTACCCACCTTCAGGCACTGCAAGAGGAGGGGGCGCTAACCCCCAGATAATTCTGGGGATCCGAGAACCTCTGCTACTTCACCATGCTTTCTCAGCATCAGTTCCTCCTCTGTCACACTGGGATGAGACACCTGGCTCACCCAAATCCAGGCCACACACACACACTCCTGGTCTGGGGAAGAAGAGTCAGCGGGGCACAGGACGCACCCTGGGATCCGCCCACTCTGCACCAGCCTGGCCCCAAAGTCAGGCCTCTCTTAACCCTCCAGGTCTACTGGGGTCTCAGACTCACCACTTCTGGCTTCTTGTGCCCAAAGAGCCTTCCTCTGCTGGAGCCATGCGTGCTCCAGTGACCCCTCAGACCAGGTGCACGCCTCCACTGCCCCAGTAACCTCCTTGCTGCCCCCACTCCTGGTCTATTCCCCATGCCACAGCCAGAGGGGACCTGTTCGTCCTGACCTCACAGATCAGGACCCTCCTTAGCTCAGAGCTTTCCATGGCATTTCCTTAAAACAGGCCAGTCTTTGCACAGGCCTCTCCCACAAGCACGCTTCACCGTCTTTATTCACCTAGCATCTAAGGACTTTAAATTTGTGCCTGAACGAGCAGGACAGAAACCTGTTCCTCGGTCCGAAGGAACTGAACCCTCCCTCTTCCGGCCCACCCCTGCCCTTCTCCTCGGAAGAGTCCGATTACAGTGCAGGTGCAGCAGAACCTTCTGGGTGCCTCGGAACAAAGGCCCACCTTGACATGCCGCACCCAGGCATCCTTGCCACCATGCCTTGGCCCATGTCATGCACTTTGCTCCGAGCACCCTGTCCTGTTCTCTGCGCCACTGCTCGTGTCTCACCCTGAGCCCAGCACCCCATCTCTGATCTGCTCTGGCTGCACCCGCTCCAACCTGGGAGGACCCAGGTTTCCCGCCTCCGCGCTCTTGCCTGCCCGGTGCCCCCGTCCTGCAGCGCCCCCTCACGTCTGCGACGCGAGCTTAAAGCTTAACGCGGGCGTCCCTCCCCTGACACGCCCCGACCTCCCCGCCGGCCCTGCCGCAGGGGGATGCTCGCCTGACCCCACCTCCGGCTCCTCCTCAGGCACCAGGCCGGGCGGTGGCCGCCTCAAGCTCAGCACCTCCAAGGCCGCACTTCCGGGCCCCAACGCCGGCGGAACCAAAGTCCGCAGCCGCTGCGGCGCGTGGAGACGCTAGGTCAGAGCACGTTTCCGGTGTTTCCATGGAGATCAGCCGCCGCAGCCAGGACGCACTTCCGGCCCTCGTCAGAGTCAGAACCAAAGTTGCGGGAGCTGGGGCAACCTGGCAGCGTCGCCTTAGAAACGGGACGGGGGCGGAGCAGTAATCTGTCAGCCATGCTCCTGCACGTGTGCTGTGGGGACGGGGTGAGGGTAGGTGGGGCGGTCTGACCCAAGTCTCGGGCGGGTCCAGGCAGGCTTAAAGCCCACTGCACCCTGGCTTTGTACCCATGGAAGCAGCAGTAGGGCTCGTCCCTGGTGTCAGACTCCAGCCCCTCGTAGGCTCTGGAGACAGCGAGTGGGATGCGGGAGCTGACGCCACTCCCATTTGGCCCAGAGCTTGGGTTCTAGGTAGAAGGTGGAGGTAGCCTGACTTGATGCCCTGCACCAGGTCCACCTGCCCCAGGGCGAGTAGGGAACAAGTCAGTGTTCACCGAAGGCTTTCTACATGCCGCTCGCTGGGCCAAGACTCAGAAAAGAAAGGGAGTTGAGGGGGGGGTGGTACCTCTGCCAGGAGGGTGGTGAGCAGCCAGACTCCCCAAACCGTAAGGCGCTTTAGGGGACAGAATCTGGGAAGAGCTGCTTGGGCAGAGGAGCAACCTGGGTGCAAATGCCTTGAGATGGGATGGCTGTCCGAGACAACCGAGAACCAGGCTCGCTACACGGTAAGGTTGCAGTGGCGGGTTGGCTGGGTCTTATGCCCTACTCATGGGGACTAAAGCGGCGGCACCACCGAACCTCAGTAGACCCCACTTCTTGTGCAGCAGGTGGGGAATCCAGCGTCAAGGCAGTATAGGGACAAGGTCACACGGCCTGTGTCTTGCGTCAGGCAGCTGCTGAGCAGCTGTATTGTAGATGTGTTCAAGGGAGGGGATATGCCAGGTGGGAAACCACTGCCCCCAGCAGTAGCTCTTCTCATGGCCCTGGCCCTGAGGAACCCCATTAAAATCTGGCCTTGTCCTTGTTCAGAATGCGAGCCCCTCAGGATGGCCTGCCCAACTCGTTGGGTCTCCTCCATCCACCCTCTCCTGCTCGTTCCTCTCTGGCTTCACAGTCCCCTTGCTGTGCCCACCTTGACCTGTGAAGCCAGAGGTTCATCTGTGTCGTTCACCTTGACAGACAGCTGCTGCCAGTATAACACAAACAGGTGTATAGGTGCCAAAGCTGCTTTACTCTGCCCTGGGCCTATTTTCTATGATTGTGGGCATCAAGTAACAGTCCTAAAAATAGCCCTTCCAAGATTCCATGTCCAACTCCCCAGAAGCTGAACAGTGTATATCTGTATCTGTCTATATAGATGATATAGATATAGACATAGATTTTTTTAAGGCCCGAAGGTGTGGCATATGGAAGTTCCCAGGCTGGGAGTCAAATCAAATCGGAGTTACAGCTGCTGGCCTACAACACAGCCAAGGCAACACCGGATCCGAGCCGTGTCTGTGACCTACACCACAGTTCATAAAAACACTGGATCCTTAATCCACTGAGAGAGGCCAGGTATCAAACCTACATCCTCATGGATGCTGGTCAGGTTTGTAAGCACTGAGCCACAACAGGAAGTCCCACAGTAGACATAATTAATGTTATTACTAATTAACTGACTAAATAAGGAGAAGGCCCTGGACCGTGTGGATGGGCCCAAGGGAATCACTAGGGTCCTTAAAGGCAGAAGCAGAAATGGACTTGAAGTAGGAGAAGGGCTCCAGGGCTCGGAAGGTGGGGGGCCACGTGACAAGGAATATGGGGCTGTGGTGGGGTCTAGAGTCTGAGAAGAGCGGCGAGAGATAGCCGGCAAGAAAACAGGGACCTCAGTCCTACAGCTGCACGGAACTGGGTTCTGCTGACAAACTAACTGAGCGGGTTCGGAGATTTTCCCCCAGAGCTTCCAGATAAGAGCCCAGCGCTGGCCACACTTTCTGGCAGTCTTTGTGAGACAAAAGCAGAGGGTGCTGCCTGGGCTTCTGACCTACAGAACGGCGAGCTAATAAGTGATGTTTTAAGCCGCTGGGTTTGTAGCAATATGTTAACTAGCAGCAGCACAGATACAACTGCCAGAGACTCGGGGCCTCCACATGGTAAGTGTCTGATAAGTACTACTATTTTTCCATCTGATGAATACTTTCCCATTGCCTGCTTCTTGCCAACTGTTTTATTTCTGCCTTATCAGCATTTATTAGGTAGGTCCCATCCCCCATCCTACCAGCAGAGGGACTGGGGGGACAAGAGTGGGAACCAGCCACCCAGACACAAGACCAGAACACCGCCAGGGCAGGTGGAAGGGCACGTGTGGGGTCTCCGGCGGGAGGCTGGCCTTCCCTTGGGCGAGGGCGCTGAGACCCGCTGTGGGGGTGGGGGGAGGGGGAGGGAGGACCACGGTCCCGTCTGCACGGCCCTGGGGAGGACAGCGGACCTGGAGGGGCAGCAGACACTGCCAGGAGGAGGCAGATTTAGGAGGGAGAGGACAGGGGTGGCTTCAGAAAAGTTCTCAGCAGGTGAGGGTGAGACGAGGACCTGGCCAGAAGGAATGTGGAAAGCGGGAGGAAAAACCGCACTCCGACCCCTCCCCCTCTGGCAGCCAGGGAAGTAGGAGCTGTGGCATCCAGTGCCACAGCCTGGAGAGTGTCTGCTCTGCCTTTCTCTCCAGAGACCGACCAGAGGTCGCGGGGGCATCTGGAGGCGTAAATAGCATGATGAGGGCACAGGTTTGTTAAGCCAGGGAGGGCCCTCCGCACTAGCCAACTGTCAGGGGAAGAAGCTGGGCCCGCAGCGGCCACAGGCACATGAAAGGGGCCGAAGGAACTGAGCCAAGACAGGGAAGGCCCCCAGCACACACAGCTTCTGGCAGGAGGCAGACTCGGCCCCTGCACCCAGCTCAGCCAGGGTCCACAGCCTCACTCCAAGCTCCTCTGTGGCAGGCACCGCCCGTGGGTGAGGCCTAGCGCTGTCGTGGCGGGTCTGGGCTGTGCCAGGTGTGGGTTGCAGGTCCCGGGCCTCAGGCACACACCTCAGTCGGCCGGGAGCTTCCCCTGGCCCAGGGGTTAGCCATGAAGCATATCCCCAGAACACCTTCCGTGCCAGTCAGACAGGGTGGGGTGGAAGGAGGTCCCTGGCAAGGCAGGGACCAGCATGGAGGGTTCATTGCGCTAGACTGTTCTGAGAGGAAGTGGGGAGCTCTTTGTAGTCGGGGAGGGGCGATGGCGGGAGCTCTAATACGCAGAAAGGCCCTGGAGGCGGGGGCTGGAGGGGCGCGCGGACCCAGGGCCCGGTGGAGGGTGGAGCTCAAGGAGGCAGCAGGGACACTGCGCGGGACCAAGCAAGGTGCCTTCAGGACTTAACTGGACAGAAACATCCAGATAAGCCTCGAAGACTCATTGAGGGGTTGGGGTGGCAGGAAGAATAACTGCAATTTTAATTTGCTTTCATATGTAAAAGACAACCTCCTACTAGCCTTGTGGCCGGAGGAGACTGTGCGGAGGAGGAGACGAAGTGAAGTAATAATGCCGACAGTACAACTGTCACTGCTTCAGGTCCCCGCATTAATTCTCAAAACTTATAAGAACTTAAAAATCCCAAGAAACACAGAAAACAATATGGCACACACTGAAGCAGTCACATTCCCAAATTAGCAAATATTCTTGTTTCCTTTTTTTTTGGTCTTGTTTCTAGTACACTTAAAAAATTAAGTAAGGGAGTTCCTGTCGTGCCTCAGTAGGTTAACACCCCGACAAGTATCCATGAGCGTGTGAGTTCGCTCCCTGACCTCACTCAGTGGGTTGGATCCAGCGTTGACAAGAGCTGTGGTGTAGGTTGCAGATACAGCTTGGATCTGGCATTGCTGTGACTGGTGTCGGCTGAGAGCTGTAGCTCTGATTCGACCTCTGGCCCCTTCCCCTAACTGTATGCCACTTGTGCAGCCCTAAAAAAAAAAACAAACAAAAAAAAAAAAAGACAAGAACTTGTAGATGAAGGAGAAAGCCCCCTGAGATGGCACGCCTAGGCAGTTTTGTCCTTACAGCCTCTTCTTCCATCCCCACTTTTTTTGTGTGGGAGGGGTGCTGCACCTGTGGCATACGGAGGTTCCCAGGCTAGGGGCTGAATTGGAGCTGCAGCTGTTCTGGACTACACCACAGCTCACAGCAATGCTGGATCCTTAACCCACTGAGCAAGGCCAGGGATTGAACCTGCGTCCTCACGGATGCTAGTCAGATTCATTAACCGCTAGCCACAATGGGAACTCCTCTTCCATCCCCCCTTTGAGGTACTGACTCCAGATTAAACTGTGTGTTTTAATGCATGTTCCTCGATCCTTTCCCCTGACAGCCTTCACTCCTGGGTGCCCTGGAGCTGGTGTTCCCGGCATCCCGGTGCAGGGGCCCACTACAGCCTGTCCTCCCTCCGAACGCCAGCTTTCTCATGGACTTCACCATCTCAAGTGCACATTGATGCAATCATTTGTAGTAAATTTACCATTTTGTGAAATCATTAGCATCCTCCTGTTTTAGAACTTTTTTTTTTTCATTTAGGGCCACACCTGCACCTTCGGCCTGTGGAGGTTCCCAGGCTAGGGGGTCAAATTGCAGCTACAGCCGCCGGCGTACACCACAGCCACAGCAACGGCAGATCTGAGCAGCATCTGTGACTACACCACAGCTCATGGCAGTGATGGACCCTTAACCCTCTGATTGGGGCCGGGGATTGAACTGTGTCCTGGATACTAGTCAGGTTTGTAACCTGCTGAGCCACACCAGGATCTCCAAGGCAAATATCTTCAAACCTCTTTGTTCCAGTGGGTCTGGCAGCCCCTTATAACCACTGGGACTGCAGTTCGATCCCTGGCCTGGCACAGTGGGTTATAGATCCAGTGCTGCCACAGCTGTGGTGTAGGTCCCAACTCTGGCTGGGATTCGATCCCTGACCCTGGAACTCTGCATGTCGAGAGGTGGCCAAAAAAGAGAAAAAGAAACACCCCTCACCAGCCAAAAACAAGTCTCTGGAAGCTTCCTTACTCCTTAGCATGTATGGTCCACATCCCCAAGTCACCAGCTGTCCACAAACAGTCCCTGCTGGCTGTTTTGTCTGCCCGGGTTACACTCAGAATTGCTCAGGTCCTTTGCTTCTAGCTGATCTGGAAGTCTCACTTCTCCTTTTAATTAAGGTGATTCACATAATATATAAATCAGCCATTTTAGGAGATCCCTGGAGCCTAGCAGTTAAGGATCCAGCATTGTCACTGCAGTGGCTCAGGTTCGATCCCTGGCATGGGAACTTCTGTATATCTTGGGCGCAGCAAAAGAAAAAAGGAGTTACCATTGTGGTGCAGCAGAAATGAATCCGACTAGGAACGGTGAGGTTGTGGGTTTGATTTCTGGCCTCGCTCAGTGGGTGAAGGATCCAGCGTTGCCGTGACCTGTGGTGTAGGTCACAGATGCAGCTCAGATCTGGCATTGCTGTGGCTGTGGTGTAGGCCGGTGACTGTAGCTCCAATTGGACCTCTAGGCTGGGAACCTCCATATGCCACAGGTGCAGCTCTAAAAAGCAAAAAAAAAAAAGGAAAAAGGAAAAATTAACCATTTTAAAATGAACAATTAGTGGACATTAATATGGTTGCAATGTTGTGAAACCGCCACCTTTAGTTCGAAAACATTTTCATCACTCCAGTAACTCATTTTCCGCTTCCTGCAGCCCCTGTCAACAACTAAATCTCTATGTCTTTCTGAATTTGCATATTCAATTTTTCATATATGTGGAATCATACAATATCTAGTCTTTTGTATCTGATTTTTTTCACTTGCATAACTTTTTGGGGGGGGGTCTTTTTGCCTTTTCCAGGGCCGCACCCGCGGCATGTGGAGGTTCCCAGGCTAGGGATCTAATTGGAGCTGTAGCTGCCGGCCTACACCACAGCCACTACCACACGGATCCGAGCTGCATCTGTGACCTACACCGCAGCTCATGGAAACGCCGGATCCTTAACCACTGAGCAAGGCCAGAGGTGGAAGCCACGTCCTCATGAATGCTAGTAGGGTTCGCTAACTGCTAAGCCGAGACAGGAACTCCAACTTGCATAATGTTTTTAGGGTTCGTGTATGTTGTAGCAAATAACAGTGCTTTGTTCCTTTTTATGGCTAAGACTCCACTGCATGGAAATATCACATTTATTTAGCCATTCATCATCTGGTGGACATTTGGGTTGTTTCTGCCTTTGGCTATTGTAAGTAGTGTTGCTGTGAGTAGTCCTGTACAAGGATTTTTTTGAACACCTTTTTTGGTTCTTTTTGGCATACAGCCAGGAGTCAATTGCTGGATCAAAGAGTTAAATCTATGTTTAGCCATTCTGAGTAACTGCTGAGGTTTTTTCCAGGGTGGCTGCACTATTTTACATTCTCACCAGCATTGTAGGAGTGTTCCCGTTTCTCTGTATGCCTGCCAGCACTTGTTATTCTCATTTAAAAAAAATGCCGTCTAGGTGTTCCCGCTCCGACGCCTCAGGTCAGCATCCAGCATTGTGTCCGCGGCAGCCTGGGCTCAGTCCGCTGCCACCACAGCTGTGTCTGCGGTTCGGTCCCTGGCCCAGGAACTCCCATATACCATGGGTGCAGTCGGGGGTGGGGTGGGATGGCGGGAAGCCATCCTGAGTAGATGTGAGCAGTATTTCACGGTTGTTTGGTTCTCATTTCCCTAAGTGACTAAAAATGTGGGATGTCCTTTGATATGCTTATTGTCCATATGTATACCTTCTTTGAACCTCTCCTCCTTTTCTAACAGCTAAATTGCAGGGTAATTTGCAGAACAATGTATTTTCCTTTATTTTTTTTGACGGCCCCCTCAGTGAGGCGTGGTGGAGGATAGGGGGCCCTGGTTTCTAGCAGGACGTGCCCCCTCCAGATGGGCACATGCTGGCGGCTGCTCTCCTTCCCTCCAATGTCCCCTTTAGCTCCCGTGGGTGGAAAATTACTTCTAAAGACTTGTTGTGCTTAAGGCCAGGTGTCGTTGGCTTGAAGCACTCACAGGGGGTGTTAGACGGGCGCCACTGCCTGCCGTGCAGGACCTCCCAGGGGTAGTGACAGCCTGACTCTGTCCACTCCCAAGTGGCTACTCTGACACCCTCCTCCACTGCAGAGTGTGTGCAGCAGAGAATCCTGCCTGCCTAGGAATCTCATTGCAGCTTGGGAAATGATGTTTTCTGAACTCTAGCATTTAATTATCTTGGCAAAGACCAGGGCCATGTGTTCCCCTGAAACACAGTTCCCTTTGTGGAGGCGGACTCAGTGCTGCAATTTCTGGGCGAGGGGCTGCCTGAAAAGCAGCACTACATGGTGACAGATGGGCTTATTTTTCTGACTCTGTTCTTTTTCGAGAACATGGATAGGGTGGATTCACTATGTGTCAGTCAATGACAGTCACTCTTTTCTGATACTTGAGTTGTACCATCAAGTTTAGCTTCTGTGTCCTTTTTAACGCTTTTCTGTCCTTCTTTAGGCTCTGACTGTGGGTGTAAGGAGGTGCTCCGGCCCTCCCGGTGCTCCCCCGTAGTCCTGGAACCCTCTCTCCCGAGACCCTTGGTTCCTGTCTGCAGGGAAGGGATGAAATTCTGGGCTCTGAATGTGTCCTGTCCTCTCCTTCCCCGCCTTTCCTGGGGGCCAGAGCCCCTTGGGAAGGCAGATGGTAGGGGTGAGGGTACCCACAGCCCAGGACTGGGCTGAACTCACACAGGGCGTGGGGCCTGGACAACCCCTTCTACTCTCTGGCGACCGGTCTTCCCACCTGTGAAGTGTGGAGTGCAGTAGGCGGACAGATGGCCCCTAATCCTTGAGCCTGGGGAAAAGGCTCTTATCCTTTTCTGATCTTATCAGGAAAGAGGGTCCTTGCAATTGTGAGTAAGGATCTGGAAATGGGGAAATTGTTCTGTGTCATTTGAGCAGGCTCTAAATGTAAATTCACGTGGATTTTTACAGGAATGCGGCAGAGGGAAATTTGTCAACTGTCTTATTTGGCTCAGGCTGCCATGACGAAATTCTATAGACTGGGTGGCTCAAATGGCCAAAATTTACTTGTTACAGTTTTGGAGGCTGGGAAGTCCAAGATCAAGACGTCTGCTGGGTAGGTTTCATTCGGAGGCCCCCCTCTTGGCTTGCAGGGAGCTCGTAGTGCTCTGTGCTCGTGTGACCACTTCTTGGTGACCACAGACATCTCTCTGGGGTCTCTCTTTTTTTTTTTGGCTGCTTCCATTCCTGGGCCAGTGATCCACCCCGCATCACAGCAGGACAAAGCAGAATCCTTAACCACCAAGCCACCAGGGAACTCCAGGTGTCTCTTTTTAATAAGACAGTAGTTGCATTATGAGAGCCCCTCCCTCACGACCCTAATTACCTCTCAAAGGCTCCATTACCAAATACTATCACATTGGCAGAACTTCAATATAGGTATTTTGAGATGGACAAAATTCAGTCTATAACAAGACTCCCAGAGGAAAAGGCAATTTGAAGGTGGAACAAAGAGGTTTGAAGACGTTGGCCTTGGATTTCCTGTTGTGGCTTAGCACTAACAAACCTGACTAGTATCCTTGAGGATGTGGGTTCGATCCCTGGCCTTGCTCCATGAATTAAAGGATCTGGCATTGCCATGAGCTGCTGTGTAGGTTGCAGATGCAGGTCAGATCTCCTGTTGCTGTGGCTGTGGCGTAAGCTGGCAGCTGCAGCTCCAGCTCCGATTCAGCTCCTAGCCTGGGAATGTCCACATGCTGCAGGTGTGGCCCTAAAAAGCAAAGCAAAAAAAAAAAAAAAGATTGACATGTTGCAACCTCAAGGCTAGGAAGCCCTGGAGCCACCAGAAGCTGGAAGAAGCAAGGAAGGATTCACCCCTAGAGGCTTCAAAGGAAATGAGGCCTGTCCACAGTGTGTGTGTGTGTGGTTTTCTTTTTTGGTTATGCCCACAGCATGTGGGAGTTCCTGGTCAAGGGACAGAAACCTCACCACAGCAGCGATCTGAGCTGCTGTAATGATAATGCTGGACCTTTAACCTGCTGTGCCACAAAGGAACTCCCCTGCCAATATTTAGATTTCAGAACTTTGACCTACAGAACTGTGAACTGCATTTTTATTTTAAGCTGTCAAGTTTATGGTAATGTGTTACAGGATGCACAGAAACTAATGGAGGAACTGTGGTTATTTTAAAGGGTGATTTTATTTTATTTATTTATTTATTTATTTATTTATTTATTTTGCTTTTTAGGGCCACACCACAGCATATGGATGTTCCCAGGCTAGGGGTCGAATTGGACTACAGCTGCCAGCCTACGCTACAGCCACAGCAACACAGGATCCGAGCCGCATCTGCGATCTACATGGCAATGCTGGATCATTAACCCACTGAGCAAGGCCAGGGATCGAACCCGCAACCTCATGGTTTTTAGTCAGATTCGTTAACTGCTGCACCATGACGGGAACTCCTAAAGGGTGATTTTAGAGGACCTAGTTTCCAGCCAGCACAGATGCTTATTTTCTGCTTTACATCTCCCACCATGCATTCCCTACCAGGGGGCCTTGAAATCAGCATACCATCTTCTACTAAAACCTTCTGTTAGCTCATCACGATGAAAAAAAAGCCAAAAGCCACATGTGGTGCTGCTACAGTTGTGCGTGTAACAGCACCAGCAAGAAGGAGACTCCAGTGCAATCAAGAGGCAAACAGGTAAACAAACTGTAGGATATGTGTGGGTGGGGCCCTACAAAGCAAGGGCCAGGAAGGCTTCAAGGCCACACATAGCCTCACAGATGTGAACTCAGGGAAGGAAGCCAGACACTGAGGTGGGGCCCGTGTTCCGGTTCCACTCCATGCCGTAATGCCTGTCTGGGATGGGTGCCCTCAGGGTGGCAGGAGGCCCGGGGGGCATGGAAAGCCAGACAGGTTCCATGTCTGCATCCCAGCTCACTGCACCTATGAGGTGTATGCTTTTCTGCACATGTTTTAAACCTCCATCAAGAGGTTTAAAAGTTCATAGAAACAGAAGGCAGGTTAGTGATTGCCAGGGGCTGGTGGGAGAGAGAATGGGGAGAGAATGCTGTTGGATGTAGGGTTTCCTTTTAGGGTGATGCAGCTGTTCAGGGAGCAGAAGAACTGGTGGTCGTCCAACACTGTGACTGTATGAAATGTCACTGAACTTACACTTCAGAATAGCCAAACTGATGAAACTGATGTTGTGAATTTTAACACAGCTAAAAAAACGCTTAAAAAGTAACAGAACCCAAACCTCAGTTTGGAGCCTGCACACCTGTCAGGGCAGAGGGAGTCGTCATCCTCATGCATTTGTTTGTCCTTTTCACCCCAAGTGCCCCTTGTGGGGCAGGCCCTGGGCAGGCCACGGCAGACGCCGCACTGACCATCAGCGCTTTGGGGCTCATGTCCTGTGATTCTCTCTAGTTGAAATTGTGAGGGAAGAGAAGGAGCCAGGCAGGAAGAGAGGTAGCTGAGAAGTTTCTGGGCAGAGGGAACAGCCAGTGCAGAGGCTGTGGGGGGAAACAGCTGGCTGGCCTCTGTGGCAGAAGCTGAGCGGTGAGGTCAGAGGTCAAAGGAATAGACTCATCGAAATATGATTTTTATGTGTGTGGTAAAATACACATAAAATTGCCATTTCAACTCTTTTGCAGTACACAGTTAAGTAGCATTAAGTATATTCCTGTGACTGTGCAGCTATCACAGTGGCCTAATTCCCAAATGAAATCTGTGAAGATGGAGAGATTGGACTGATGCAGCCATAAGATTTCCCCAGGAAATGGCTTTGGGGGTGTTACCTGAAGGTTGGAGGTAGAATCTGCAAGGGTGCAGTTTGGGAAATGAAGAGAGAGTAAGAATGGCTGCCTGCAGGTGGCTTCCTGAAAGGGGTAGTGGACTGGCTGGGCCCTCCTAGATGTTGTTTCTTTCTTTCTTTTTTTTTTTCTTTTGTCTTTTGTCAATTTAGGGCCATACCTGTGGCATATGGAGGTTCCCAGGCTAGGGTTTAGAGCCACCGCAATGCCAGAGCCGAGTGGCATTTGCAATCTACACCACAGTTCCTTGAGTCCTGTCTGCAGGACAGTGTCCAGTGGTCCAGGACTGGAAAGGGTGTGATGCTGGAAAGTGTGGACAGGGAGCACAGGGGTGAGAGTATAAAGTGACACTGGCTTGGGGGTGAGGGCAAAGCCAGATATACCCATGTCCTTCCATACACCTCTGGGCAGGCTGGCTCCTCAAAGAGGACGTTTTTTTTCTTTTGTCTTTTTAAGGCCGCACCCGCGGCATATGGAGGTTCCCAGGCTAGGGGTCTAACAGGAGCTGTAGCTGCCGGCCTACGCCACAGCCACAGCAACGCGGGATCCGAGCTGTTTCTGCAACCTACACCACAGCCCATGGCAATGCTGGATCCTTAACCCACTGAGGGATGCCAGGGATCGAACCCGCAACTTCATGGTTTCTAGTCGGATTCGTTAACCGCTGTGACAAGACGGGAACTCAAAAGAGGACTTCTGAGGGAGGGTTCTGGCCTGGCGTCACCCTCTTGTATGGCCACTCTGGCTTGGCCAGTCCTAGGGTGCCCCCTTGTGTTTCTCTGAGTGTATCTGAGCCTGGTTTCCAGTTGATCCTGTCTCCACCAGTGCTGTTCTGGAACAGCTGCCAGAGTCGAGTGAAGTGACCATACCAGGGGCACAGGCGGCCAGCAACCTCCAGGCACCTCCCACTGCTCCCCCCGTCTGCCTCAGGGCCTCTGCTCTTGTTTCTGCAGGAACTGTTTTTCCGCGGTGTTTGGAGGCCGCCTCTAGGGAAATTCACTCCTATACCTTATCAACAGCTACTTATATCAACTGTCTGGCCCCGGACAACCGCGTATCCGCCTGATAGGTGGGGGGATGGGGTGGGGGAGAGGCTGGGGATGGGGAAGAGGGACCGGACAGGTACGGATCATCTCTGCCCGATCCAACCCGGTGATTTGGGGCCCAGCTCAGAGTGCAGGTGGGGTCGTGGAAAGTGCTCAGAAAACTGCTGTAGGACTCCACACCTCACCCTGCGCGTGGCCAGCCGTCAACTTTGTCTCCCGATTCCCGGGGGAAGGAAGCGGAGGTCCACTGCCCCGGCGGCGGTGGGGGGCGTGGTTGCGCGGGGCGGGCCAGCCGGTGGGGGGAGGGCCTGGCGGGGCGGGGCGGGATTTGGGGGGCGTGCTGCAGCCGGAACAAAGGCGGGCGTGAGACAAAGCCCCGCGGCCCCCGGGCCCCGCCGGAACAAAAGCCGCCACGGGCCGGCAGCGCAGGACGCACTTCCACAGCCACCACCGCCAGTGGGCGCCTGGGGAGCGGGGTCGGGGAGGAGGCCCCTCTCTCCTCCTGCAGCTTTCGCGAGATCCCGTCCGAGAGGGGCCTAGTGGAGTGTCTGGGCTGGCCGTGCCGGGCCTGTGGGGTCTCTGCATCCTCTCCAAGGTGCCACCCCTGCCTCCTAGACTTGGAGGCCTCAGGACAGAGGAGCCCAGACCAGGGGCGAAGGCCCGACCTTGGGAGCGGCTCCAAGGTCTCAAGTTGTCTCCGGGCCAGTGACATCAGACGGGATCCCCTCCACGGGCCCTGCTCCCACTCGGACAGGATCCCCTCCCACAGACCTGATCCCACCTCCCATGGCCCTCGCTTCCACCAAGATCTCTTCCCGTAGGCCCACGACCCACTTGCACACGATCCCATCCCATTGACCTTGTTCTGACTTCAGACAAGATCTCTTCCCACTGCTCTCTCTTCCCTCACGGTCAGGACCCCTCCTCAGCTCCGGCGTAGGCCCAGCTTCCCTACTTCCCAACTAGGAGAGGACTTCTCTCTCCCCCACAGACCCTTCCCACCCCCAGCGTTCTCCTCACAGATCCTGTTTCTCCCACAAGCAAGCGGGATTCCTACAAAAAGGCTATGTTTCTCTCAAACAGCATTCCTCCTCCAGGCCTAGCTTCCTCCATCTGACAGGGTTCTCCCCAAACGCTTTCCTTCCTTCCTCAGACCCTGCTCCTGCCTGAGGCAGGCTTCCCTTTCCTGCAGATAGATATTGCCACAGACCCTGCTTCCCTCCTCAGAACTCCTCCACTGGTGAAGTTCATCCACTTTTTTTTGAGGGTGCCGCAGGTGTCACATATGGAAGTTTCCAGGCTAGGGGTCAAGGCGGAGCTATAGCTGCCGGCCTACTCCACAGCCACAGCAACGTGGGATCCAAGGCACATGTGCGACCTACACTGCAGCCCATGGCAACCCAGGATCCTTAACCCGCTGAGCGGGGCCAGGGATCCAACCGTATCCTCATGGGCACTAGTCGGGTTGGTTTCCGCTGCACCACAATAGCAACTCGCCCACTTGAAAAGCAAAGTAAGCACACTGGCTGGCTGAAAGATGACAAGGGGCACTTGGGGCACCAGGCGGGATTTTAGGCTCACTGCTCTGAGCTCCATGAGGCCGATTTGGTCAGGTCTCAGTGTTTCTCATATTAAACAATAAAAAGGGTAAAAACCCCAAAGTCAGCCTCCTGGCTCAGAAGCGCACTTATCCCTTGGTACTGGGGACCCTAGCCCCTCTCTCTCCCAGGGGCAGCATCTCGCCCCAGTCTCGGCCCCGCCCCGTCTCTCCAGCTACTGGACGCTGAGACTCGAGAGCTCGCCAAGCGGGCAAAGGGGCGGGGATTGAGGTGCAGGCTGCGACTGCCCGTGCGCCTGCGCAGTAAGCTGCCTGGCTCCAGGGTGCCCAGCTGGCAGACCTGGCTGCTGCGGCGGCGACGCAGATGCCCCGCCCCTGCCGCAAGAGCGACGCCGCGGAGGGGGAGGATGGAGTGGGAGGGGCCAACTCAGGCGCTTGCGTACTCGCCGCCTCGCCCGCGGCCCTCCACCCGGGCCCCGCCCCCGGGCGAGGGGCGCCCAGCGCGCGTGCGCGGCGGCGTCGGCGCCAGTTATTTCTGTCCTGCCCCTCGGCCGCGGCTCTTTCTGCGAGCGGGCGCGCGGGCGAGCGGTTGTGCGCGTGCCGCGTGGCGCTGGTTTTGGGCACCGCTAAGCAAGAGGCGCGGTCTTCGACGTCGGCAGCCGACCGGGCAGCGGCCGGCCGGGTCTCGGCAGCGCCCCGCGCGCAGCGGGCGGCGGCCCAGGCGGCGCGTGGCGGCGCTCGGCCTTGCAGCGGCGGCGGCCCAGCCGTTGGCGGCGAGCACGTCTGCGCCTGCGCGGCTGGCCCCGCGCCCCTCCTCCCCCCTGGGCGCCTCCGGCGGCGTGTGAATGGCGGCCTCGGCGGCGGCGGCCTCGGCGGCGGCGGCGGCCGCCTCTGGCAGCCCGAGCCCGGGCGAGGGCTCCGCAGGCGCCGAGAAGCGCGCCGCCGCCTCCTCGGCCGCGGCCTCGGCTTCTGCCTCGGCGTCGGCATCGTCACCCGCGGGGGGCGGCGGCGAGGCTCTAGAGCTGCTGGAGCACTGCGGCGTGTGCCGGGAGCGCCTGCGGCCCGAGAGGGAACCGCGCCTGCTACCCTGCCTGCACTCTGCCTGCAGCGCCTGCCTCGGGCCCGCCGCGCCCGCCGCTGCCAACAGCTCTGGGGACGGAGGTGCGGCGGGCGACGGTGCTGGTGAGTGCGTTCGGACTGGGGGCGGCCCCTCCCCCTCCCCCATCTCGCAGCCTTTGATCCGGACGCGGCTCGGAGGCTGGGGGTTGCTTCCCAGCGTGACGGTGGCGGGGCTCAATGTGGCGAGAGGATCGAATCCCGAACGGTTTCAGCCAGATGGGTGTGGGCAGTGAGATGAGATGGGCTGTCTGATTCAAGTCCGAGGGTTTGGTTCGTGCTCCCGGAGGGGAAACTTGGCCCGGCATGCAGTGGAGGTTGGGGCCTAGTGGGGGGATGGCGTCACAGTTTGGATGTGAACCTGTGAATAGCTTCGTTTTTTCTGTTTTTCGCAGTGGTGGACTGTCCCGTGTGTAAGCAGCAATGCTTCTCCAAAGACATTGTGGAGAATTATTTTATGCGTGACAGTGGCAGCAAGGCTGCCAGCGACTCCCAGGATGCTAATCAGGTATATCCTGCCCCAGCAACCCCTTGGAGGCCTCTGGCCGTGGTTAGGGGTCAGCAGCCCAGAGCTTGCTGCTAACTCCAGGCTTTACTTTCCCCGTGTTTTAAGGCTTTGGGTAGGTGTCTAGGCTAAGGAAGGGCGCTGCTACAGGTTGTGTTTCCTGCTTGTAAATGCAGATCTGTCTGGTGGTTCTGCTTCTTCTGACTCTGCCTTTGCCCAGCAGTGCTGCACTAGCTGTGAGGATAATGCCCCGGCCACCAGTTACTGTGTGGAGTGCTCTGAGCCATTGTGTGAGACGTGCGTGGAGGCGCACCAGCGGGTGAAGTACACCAAGGACCACACCGTGCGCTCCACTGGTATGCAACATGGAGGACACTGCGGGGCTGCGCTGCTGTATATGTTTTCAGCCACTTAGGATGCTGGTTGCTTAGGGGTTTCAGAGTTTTTTTTTTGAGGGTACCAACTGAAGGGCCTGAGGACAGAACTGAAAAAGGGAATAGCTGGTTCTCTAGTGGGCAGTCTCTGCAGGTCCAGGTGGAAGGGGAAAGGTGCCAGGCAGGGAGTAAGGGGAGTGCACAGGGCATCTCATTATGCCACAGGGTGTGTGTGGAGGATTTGAGGAAGCTCATCCAGGAATCCCCTAGGTAGGGGATGGGCCGTCATTGGTGGAGGTAAGGAAACACAAGGTGTTTGGGGAATGATGTGAGGGACTTCCTGATGTTCCCGGCCCCTGGTTTATACCTGTAGGGGAAAGTGAGGCTTCTGGGTCACAGTGTTTAACAGGCTGTGAGAGCCCTCAGACTGTTGCTTGCCAGTGAGTGCTGGAAGTGTTTTTATCCTGGGCCATAACTGAGGCATTCCCAGTTTTCTCTGAATGTGCTCGCAGTGGTACAAAGAGGGGCTTGGGCTCAGTTTTTGGTCCAGACTCCCCATGGGTGGCCTTTTGGTAGTCAAGCTGTATCTCTTCCAGCCCAGAGGTCAGTTTTGGTGGGAAAATTAGGCTGGAGGTGGTTGCTCTGGGACATGAGGATCCAGGAGAGACTGGCAGGGATCCCGGGGGGTCCTGCATTCCAGGCAGAGGTCAAGGTGCAGGAGAAGGTAACGCTGGAGGACTTGACTCTTGGCTGACATACATTCTTTATGTCTTAGGCTGGGTGGGTACAGTCACGATGTGACTGGGATCCAGGAGGAAAGGATTGGATGTTCCTAAGTAGTTTTATAACGGCAACAGGCTTTGTTTGGGGGCGAGGGGGGTCTGTTGATGTGGTATAAATTTTTTTCTCTCTCTCTCTCTCTCTTTTTCTTTTTTTTTTTTGTGGTTGCTGCTTCGCCATATGGAATTCCCAGCCAGGGATCAGATCTGAGCCCTAGTCTTCATCTGCACCATGGCAACACCAGATCTTTTAAAGCCCTGTTCTGGGGCAGGGCTTGAACCTGAGTCCTGCTGCATAGATGCTGCTGATCCCGTTGTGCCACAGCAAGAGCTCCTGGTGTAGTGGTTGCTCTGAGTACTAGGACCTTTTTCGTAGGTGGGGGCCCAATACCTTTTAGGGTCCTGGTCTGACATCTCATCCTCTTAGCCTGAGAAAGCCCTATAAGGCACTGTGTGGGTTGATAAGATGGTTCCTTTACCAGAAAAAAGAGGGACAGTAACCAGGCATTGGCTTACAAGGAAAATGTCCTTGACAGTGTCTTTAGGCCCTCATTTGCTTTTTGTTTGTTCCTGAAAACAAGTGTTTTGTGTGTTGGGATGCCACAGTAGCCAGCATCCCCTGCCATGCTGGAAAGAACCTTCTCGGGGCAGAGGAGGAAGGAAGCCGGTGTGACGGGGTTCAGAGGTGAAGGAACTCCACCTGAACAATCTGGGCTTCAGTAGCTGGGACAGCGGGGAGGTCCCCAGTCTGAGCCCATAGTTCTTTACCCTTTTTTTTTTTTTACTGTTTCTAGGGCAGCACTTGCAACATATGGAAGTCCCCAGCCTAGGGGTCGAATCAGAGCTGTAGCCTGTTTACGCCACAGCCACAGCCACATGGGATCTGAGCTGCATCTGCAACCTACACAACAGCTCACCAGAACACTGGATCATTAACCCACTGAGCGAGACAAGGGATTGAGCCTGCATCCTCATGGGTACTAGCCCCGTTCATTACCACTGAGCCGTAACAGGAACTCCCTTTTTTTTTTTCCTTATTGGCCACTCCTGAGGCATGTGGATGTTCCCAGGCCAGGGATCAAACCCGGGCCACAGTAGTGCCACAGCATCAAACCAAGTTGCAGCAGTGATGATACTGGTTCCTTAACCTGCTGAGCCACAGAGAAACTCTCATCCTTACACTTTAAGTTGTCGTTTGCGGAGGCTGAAATGAGGAGGGTGCAGTTCTCTTTGTCAGGCTTAGGCCGGTGGGTTTTGAGAGTGCAGATCTGGGTGGGTGTTTTTCCTGTCCACTGCCGTAGGCCCTCTCGGTTTTCCCACCAGCTATCCCAGGCTTGAAGGACGGGCAGGAAGTGGGGCCTTAAGTTCCACTTGCTCCCTGAGTTGGAGGTGGCTGAGGATGAGCTCCAGCTTGATGGTTCCCTCCCCCAGGACCAGCCAAGTCGAGGGACGGTGAGCGCACAGTGTACTGCAACGTGCACAAGCATGAGCCCCTCGTGCTGTTTTGCGAGAGCTGCGACACCCTCACCTGCCGGGACTGCCAGCTCAACGCCCACAAGGACCACCAGTGAGTCCTGAAGCACGGTGGGTGGGCGCTGCCTGTTTCTGTGCTGGGTGCCCGGCCCACCTCTGTCTGCCCTCAGGTACCAGTTCCTGGAGGATGCAGTGAGGAACCAGCGAAAGCTCCTGGCCTCACTGGTGAAGCGCCTTGGGGACAAGCATGCGACTCTGCAGAAGAACACCAAGGAGGTTCGCAGCTCGTAAGTGGATGCCAGGGCTGTGGGGGTGGTCCCTGGGTGAGCACCTACCTGACTGGGCCTTACTGACCCACTCGGCCACCCAGGATCCGCCAGGTGTCTGACGTACAGAAGCGTGTGCAGGTGGATGTCAAGATGGCCATCTTGCAGATCATGAAGGAACTGAACAAGCGGGGCCGTGTACTGGTCAATGACGCCCAGGTACGTCCTGAGTGGTCTTCCTTTGCTGCGGCTTGCCCCATCTGGTGGGAGGGTGCTGGGGCCTGGCACCCGCTGTGGCTGCTGCTGCCAGTCATGGGTGGGAGAAGCTGTAGTTAGCGCTCTCCTCTTCCTTGACGCCCGTTTCTCCTCCGTCTGCAGAAGGTGACTGAGGGCCAGCAGGAGCGCCTGGAGCGACAGCATTGGACCATGACTAAGATCCAGAAGCACCAGGAACACATTTTGCGCTTTGCCTCCTGGGCTCTAGAGAGTGACAACAACACGGCCCTGCTGCTCTCCAAAAAGCTGGTGTGTGCTGGTGGGCACTTAGGGCTGGGTTCCAGGTGGGCGCCTCCCAGGGCCGCAGGGCCCCGTTGACCGGCTGTGTGCGCCCCCCCAGATCTACTTCCAGCTGCACCGGGCCCTCAAGATGATCGTGGACCCTGTGGAGCCACACGGCGAGATGAAGTTCCAGTGGGATCTCAGCGCCTGGACCAAGAGTGCCGAGGCCTTCGGTGAGGGTCTTGGTCCTTGCCTCGCTGCGCTTTGTCACCCCGGACTTTGTGTCTCCTTATGCTTGTTGTACCTTCTTAACTGCAGGCAAGATTGTGGCAGAACGTCCTGGCACCAACTCTACTGGCCCTGCACCCATGGCCCCTCCTCGGGCTCCAGGACCTTTGAGCAAGCAGAGCTCTGGCAGCGGCCAGGTGAGCAGGGGACAGGATCGGGAGAGGGGAGGGGCATGGGGTTCCTGTGTGACGCCTGCCCACTGAGGTTCCCTGCTTTGCCCACAGCCCATGGAGGTACAGGAAGGCTATGGCTTTGGATCAGGTGAGTGGGTCTGCCCGGTAGGAGGGTGAGCTCCCCTGTTCTGCATCCACCCCAACCTTTCTTTGTTGTGTGTTCTGAGCAGATGACCCTTACTCGAGCGCAGAGCCCCACGTGTCCGGGGTGAAGCGGTGAGTGTGGTCATCCTGTGGTGGTCAGGGATAGGACGGTCATAAGCGGAAGTGTGCTTATGCCAGGCCACACCCGCAGGTCCCGCTCAGGTGACGGCGAGGTGAGCGGCCTCATGCGCAAGGTGCCACGGGTGAGCCTCGAGCGCCTGGACTTGGATCTCACAGCCGACAGTCAGCCGCCAGTCTTCAAGGTCTTCCCGGGCAGCACCACTGAGGACTACAACCTCATTGTCATCGAGCGAGGCGCTACAGCTGCTGCTGCTGGCCAGCCTGGTACTGCGACCCCTGGGGCTCCGGGGGCCCCGCCCCTGCCCGGCATGGCCATCGTCAAGGTGAGCCTGCCCTGAGTGCTCATGGCTGGGGGGTGGATGCTGTCAGCTGCCTAGGCTGGCACTCCACCGGATATCCCTCATCCCTGCAGGAGGAAGAAACAGAGGCTGCCATTGGCGCTCCCCCTGCTGCCACTGAGGGCCAGGAGACCAAGCCGGTGTTGATGGCCCTGGCGGAGGGCCCTGGTGCTGAGGGCCCCCGTCTGGCCTCACCCAGTGGCAGCACCAGTTCGGGCCTGGAGGTGGTGGCTCCGGAGGGCACTTCAGCCCCAGCTGGTGGCCCAGGCACCCTGGATGACAGTGCCACCATCTGCCGTGTCTGCCAGAAGCCAGGTGACCTGGTCATGTGCAACCAGTGTGAATTCTGCTTCCACCTGGACTGCCACCTGCCTGCCCTGCAGGATGTGCCAGGGTGCGCGGCTACGTGGGGTCTGCAGGGCGGAGGGCTGGGCCGGGTCCTCGACAGCCCCTCACTCTCTGTTCCCTCCAGGGAGGAGTGGAGCTGCTCCCTCTGCCACGTGCTGCCTGACCTGAAAGAGGAGGATGGCAGCCTCAACCTGGATGGTGGGGACAGTGCTGGCGTGGTGGCCAAGCTCTCACCGGCCAACCAGCAGGTGAGGGTGGGGGCCCACTCCCTTGGTTGGCCAGCAGCAGCCCCCCTACTCCCCGCTGACGTTCTGGTGTCCACGTAACGTCCACAGAAGTGTGAGCGCGTCCTGCTGGCCCTCTTCTGCCATGAGCCCTGCCGGCCCCTGCACCAGCTGGCTACCGACTCCACATTCTCTCTGGTGAGTTTGGGACTTGGGAGGAGGGGAGGTCCAGGATGGCCTCATCTTCACCCTGTGGCTTCTCCCTGCAGGATCAGCCTGGCGGCACCCTGGACTTAACCCTGATCCGAGCCCGTCTTCAGGAGAAGCTGTCACCCCCCTACAGCTCCCCCCAGGAGTTTGCGCAGGATGTGGGCCGCATGTTCAAGCAGTTCAACAAGCTGACAGAGGTGAGCCGGTGGGGGTGGGGTGGGTCGGGGGAGGGGAGGCCGAGGGCCGGGCCGTGGGAGGGTGAAGACCCATCTGTCTGCTGTAATCTGCCTGGCAGGATAAGGCGGATGTGCAGTCCATCATTGGCCTGCAGCGCTTCTTTGAGACTCGCATGAACGAGGCCTTTGGTGACACCAAGTTCTCTGCTGTGCTGGTGGAGCCTCCGCCACTGAGCCTGCCCGGTGCTGGCCTGAGTGCCCAGGACCTGTCCAGTGGCCCCGGTGATGGCCCCTGAGGCTGGGCAGCCCCCAAGCCAGCCCAGCCTGGCTCTGTTCTGTCCTGGCACCCTTCTTCCCTCTCCTGTTCTTCCTCTCTCCGGTGGCCTGGTCCCACTCCTTGGTGGCCCATACCCCAGCCCCTCACAATATGGTTTTTACTTCTGTGGATTTAATAAAAACTTCACCAGTTACTTAGGTTTTGGTTGGTGGGCACAGTGGTCCTAGGGGCCTGGTCTCCCAAAGCCCTGATGAGCCAGCCAGGGGTGGGGTACTCGTTGCCAACCACATGGCTGTCTAAGGAGTGGGGAAAAGTGCCCTTTCTTCCTGGGCTCTTCCCAGTGTGGGGAGTGCCTTGGTGGACAGGGCAGTCAGTCACATGGGAGGTAGGCAGACCCAGGGTGACCTGTGGCCATTCTGAGTGCTTCCTGGACTGGAGTGTAACCATTTCTTTATCAGTGAGCTGGGTGGGCTGAGACTGTTACTGGGTTAAGCTGAGTCAGATACTCTCCCTGGGGCACCTGCTTGGGTCCTAGGGTTGTATTAGGGTAACTGGAACGCCTACCACCTTGAGGTGCCAGTATTGAGGTCAAGGCTTGGGAGACAAAATAGGTGCTGGGCCATTGTTCACAGCTGACCATTACCTCCCAAGCCTTGAAATCCCTAGTGGGCTTGGCCTGTGCAGCTCTGCCCAGACCAGGGAGGAACCCAGCCCTCCCTGTCCCATATACTAAGCTAGTCAGGCACACATGATTAAGTGCTGCCCGAGTGCTCCCACCTCAAAGGCTCACATCAGGCCAGTCAAAAAAGGCCCAGAACTAGAGTTCAATCTCTTTTATTACAGAAGGTACAGTGAAAACGTTGGGCCATTCCCTGGGGTGGCACAGGGGGCAGTCAGTCCCTTCGAAGGTTCTTGAGCCGCTCCTCCAGGTCTGCATCTGCATCGACTAGGGCAGAGGCTGCAGCCTCGGCCTTCTTCCCACTGGCAGCCACGCTGAGCGAGCCTCCAGTGGAGGGGAGGTCTGCAGAGAGCGGGGGTTAGGAAGAGAGCCCCTGCAATAAGGGGTAGTGCGGGGGTCGGGGTGGGCGGGGCAGTGTCTGGCTGGGCAGTGGGTAGGACGGGACCTGAGGTTTGAACACTCACTTGACAGCTCGTCTGTCAGGCTTAACCCCAGCTCATCCAGGACCTGAGCCACGACAGCGTCACTAGGTAGGAAAAGAGCACTATCAGGAGGCCGGGTACCTGCAGAGCCAGGCATCCGTCCCCACCTCCCGCCTGGGGTCTGCAAACCTCTCCTCCTCATCTTCCTCATCACCCATGGCGTCGTCAATGGCGTCGTTCATCATCTCCTCCTTCATGTCCATGATCTCCGCCTGCCGCTCGAACTCCATCATGATCTTCTGGATCTGGGGCAGCTTGAGCTGGAGTGGGAGGGGGGTGAGTCTAGTCCCAGAGGTCACCTGGGGCAGGGCGGAGGGGGTTGGGAAAGGCGCACCTGTCTGTTCATGGTGCCCATGGCCTTGGTGACGCCCTTCATGGCTTGTGCCATCGAGTTGTTAGACTTGAGTGTCTGGATCTTGAGGGACACAGCCTGGATGTTGGCCCGCATCAACACAAACTTGCGCACATACCGCCGAGTGCGCACCAGGTCTTTGGCCATGATGCGCACAGCATCCTGAGAAGTGGAGAAAGGTGGCAGAGAGTGAGCCTTCGGAATACGCAGTCTTCCCCTTCACCGTCATGCACAGGCCACCACTGCACAGACTCCTCTCTAACCCACCCTTAAGGGATCTTTTCCCTCGCATGTCTACAGTCAACACCCACTCCTGAGTTTTTCTCTTCTGGTCAAAGAATGTGTGTCCCTCCAGCTGACAAAGGCCCTCACCTCTGGTGGTAGCCCAGCTTTTGACTTCCGCGATCCTCCTGGCTTTACCCATTCTAGATAATAGCACCTCCTCAATCCAGCTGCTCAGGCCAAAACTGTCACTAGTAAAGGCTTTACTCCCTACTGGTTCAGGCTGCACCCATCTTGCCAGTGTACCTCCAGTCACTTCTCTTGAAGTAAATCCTTAGCTCTCAGCTCCCACTGTTGTCCCCAATTGCAGGTGGTCTGGCCCAAATTCACTCCTGAGATGGCCTATTGCTGCCCTGAACATCTGCAGCTCAGACACCTTGATGCCTAGATCCTCACAGGCTCACTCTCTTCATTGCTCGAGGTGTGGCTCCAATACCATCCCCTCAGAGCCAGCGTTTCTGTACTCTGAAACTAGGGAAGCCCCACTAAACTTTCACTCCCGTTTCACCTGCCTGTGGGTGTTTTGTCTGTCCCCGTTGCTACAGTACCAGTGTGTGACCAAGCCACAGCACCTAGCTCTGTATCCCATCTGTGCCTGATCGAGCTTACCATCTGGCCCTGCTTGGCCATTTTCTTGATGTCCGCTATGATTTTCTTCTCCTGGGTCTCTAGCTTCTGTCGCTCACGGTCCAGCTCTCGCATAGCACGATTCAGGGCGCGCTGATTTTGGCGCAGCAGCTCCTCTGGCGTCTTCCGGCGCCCAAACAACAGGTCCATGGCCACAGGAGCCCACCGGTGGGCCTGGGGCAGGTCTCCCTGTAGGGTGGCGTGGGGGCCGAAAAGGGGGCAAGGAGCAGAGCCGGGTTCACACGGTGTTCGGATGGGGACATGGGGGGGGCGCAAAATGGAAAGGGGTTAGCAAGGTGAAGAGGCGTGGGTGGAGGCAGAGCGGAGTAGCCCCAGGGACGTGGGTGGTCAACACAACGTGCATATCTCAGTGCCCCCGTGAAGGTTCAAGGCTTGTCTCGTCCAGGCTCTGGAGTGTCCGATGGACTGAGACTACAGATACAGTGTGAACGCACCGGGGGTGGGGTGGCGAGGGGGGCCACTGGGACGCGGGGCTCAGGGACTGAGCAGGCTCTCCTCGGTGGAAGCCGCGAGGAAAGCGGACGGCGTCAGGATGGCGTTGGGGCGGGGGTTCTAAATACCGAGGGAATCTGGGTGTGGAGAACACGGCTGGGGGGCGCTGGGGGCTCCCGCACGGAGGACGGGAAGCTAGATGTTGGGGTACCTTTTTCAGTGTGGGAGCTCGGAGGGTCTGAAGCACCGAAAGCAGGAGAGCACAGGGGAGCGCTGTGACGGCGCAGGATCCCAGGGAGAGGCGAGGCTCTCGACACCCCCGCCGAGACGCCCTAGTACGCCGCCGCCCACGCGCCCACCCAGGACCCGAGCCCCGGCGGGGCCACTCACCGGAGTTGGGACGGGGATTCGCTTCCGCTTCCGGGTCACGCTCCTCGGGCTCGGTTCCTTTGAGCCCCCACCAACCACAGTCCCTCGGTTCTGTCACCTCTGCCGTCGCCGCCGTTTCCGGATTAAAATACTTGACGTCACACGCGTCGTCGGCACCCGGAATGCTGGGAGGGGACAACAGCGCGCCTGCGCACGCGCAGGGGAACGGCCGCCACCTCCCCACCCCGGCGCATGCGCACCGGCTTCCGCGTCTCCGCAGCAGGCCCGGGGTCCCATACGTTCAAGTCCGGCTTGAGGGAGCCGAGCCAATTCCGGAGTCCTGGTCCCCGCCATTGACCCGGAGGTCATGCATCCCACCCTGTCACCCACCCGTAGGGCCCAGCTCATCTGAGGGACCCTGAATTCTGTTCCTGAAACTCAGGCACCTGTAACACGAGGCAGGGTTCTCCTCCACCGGCCCACCCGTGGCGCGACAGGAGAAGGTGCGGACTGTCCCCTATGCTGTCTTACTGGATCGTGACCCTCTCTTGTCCCAGAGTAGGATTCATCCTACTCAGCCGGAGGCCGGGGGCTCAGTCCCCCCACCACTCCCAGGGTTGCCTCAAGTATTGGGCAACCTGCTTAGGTGCTGTTGCTCCAGCGTCACCTGTGACCACGACTCCCACCACTTTTGCTGCAGGAGCCCCTCCCATCCCACAAAAGGAAGAGGCAGAGGCCATGCAGTAACATTCCCCTTTAATAGCCTGGCGGGACCTCCAGTGGTGGAGGGGTGGGGTGCCGGGTTCCCGGCCATCCAGTCCCCTTGGCTACCCACCCCAGAGCCCAGAGTAGGGGGGGGGGCTGGACAGCACCCAGCGGGGGGCCTAGACAAGCCAATTCATTTCCCATCGCTGAGCTGGTCGGGGGAGGCAGCGCCGACCTTAATCACATGGTGGTTTTAAAAAAAAAAACAACAAGAAACTAGGAGCGGGTGGCAGGGAGGGGTGGCAGGCCAGGGCATGGGATTCCCCCACCGGCTGTCCCATGCCCCCCCACCTGTGGCCCCCAATAAATATCTGCAGGGGATGCCAGGGCTAGTGACCCCGGCAGGGGTGGGTAGGCGCCAACCCTATTTCAGGCAGCGCTCAAAGTAGGTGGAGCCGATATAGCCACCCCGCATGGAGCGCTGCACGTTCTGCTCAAACAGCCTCCGGTTGTTCTGCAGGACCTCGGCGGCCTCCTTGTTCAGTGGGTCTTCGGGGTTGGGCTCCTGTAGCCAGTAGGGGCAGGGGTCAACAAGCCCAAGGGGCGGAGGGCCAACCTGCCCCAGCCCCAGCCCCCCAGCCCTACTCACCAAGAAGAGATACTGCAGACCATAAATTATGGAGTTTATCGTAAGGACTGGCTTCCAGTCCTCTCTGTGGGCAAAGAACATCATGGTCAAAGGCCGGTGAGTGGGCAGCTGCCACAGAACCTGCTGGCACTGGACAGGTCAAGCTCAGGGCATGGGACAGTGCGAATGGGAGAAGCTGGTGGGAGGGTGCAGAGGACAGGCTAGGGAGAAAGCCAAGGTCAAGCCATGAGGAAGAGATGAAGAGACAGGGACACAGACCACAAGGGGGAGTGCAGCGGCAGAGACCCGGCAATGCAAGGCCATGAAGGGGGCCTGGCAGGCGGGGCTGGAGAGCAGCGAAGGGCTAGTGCCCTCACCTGAGGATGTTGAGGCAGACGTTGCCCTCGAGGTCAATGTTGGGGTGATAAACCATCGTCTCACACTTCACCTTGGGGGGGTCATGCGGGTAACCCTGGCCCACCTGGCTCCAGGAAAAGAGAGGGGAGGTGGGTAGGTGCCCCAGCAGTGTCTGGCTGGAGCCTCAGCTGCTGCTTCCTCAGCCCAAGGAGCCACCCCTGTCGACCTGGGACTCACCTTAAAACTGAACACAAACTTCCCGCTCTTGTAGAAGCCCTGTGAGAGAAGAGAAGAGGAATCAGGACCCCATCGTGCAGGGCCTGGCAGGTAAACCAGGTATTCCTACTTGAAATCCAGCTGAGTGTGCCCTCACCTCATCAGGACAGATAACCAGCTTGAAGTTGAGGAGGTCGTCTGGATCTGAAAAACTGATGTCACAGGTCTTGGGCAGATTCAGCTCGTTTATGTCTGGGTTTACACAGCAGAGAAGGGCAACAGAGAGAAAGAAAGGTGCTCAGAGACGGGGCTGGCATCAGTAGAGCTCCCATAGCCTCCGCCGGGGCTCAGAGGGTTCTCTCCTGGGCCGAGGGCCACATCCCCAACCCTCTCCCTGCTCCTTCTGCTCCCCAGTCTCCAGGCAGGGTCTTCTGGATCTACAGAACACTGCAAACTTCAATCGTGCATGTTTAATCGTGGCTGTGCTTGAGCTCCTGGCCCAGGGTAAGCTCCAGCATTTCTGAACCCAGCACCTGGGTCCCTCTAATGCAACTCCCAAATGCCCCATCAAGCCTCTGACTACCCTACACCCAGAATCCCTGTCCATAACCTCCACTTTCTAAAGGAGTCCCCACTCAGGGAACTTACTCCTTCCCACACCCTAAATCACCTCCCTCCACCATTCATCTGCTTCTCTCTCTGCTTGTCATCCCAAACCCAAGTACCCATCTGACCCTCAGATCTGTGGGTCCCCAGGCCTCCTACCCACACCACTCTGACTGTAAGATTACCAGTAAAGGTTAATTACTCAACCTTTCTCTTTCTCTAGTCTCTGGCACCCCAAAGCCCAAACTGCCATGTGACCGCCCCCAGACCCTCGAACGCAAGGACCCAAACCTACTTCACCACCTCTGACTCTTGATTTCTAATGACTCTAGCATAAAACACTGCCTCTCGCTCCAATCCTCAACCCCGGTCCCCCCTATCTGCATCTCCTCTGCCTGTCATCCAGGTTCCCGTCTGATCCCCAGACTCTCGAATCCCTGGTCCTCCCCCTCCACTGCCTGAGCCTCAGGTTCCCGGTTCCTAGTATCAGACGCCTGGCGTCCGGAATTCCCTAAATGCCCCATCCTCGGCCCCCCGTCTTTAACCCCTCCAATGACTGTATTACCCCCCACCCCCAGGGCCTGATCTCCAATCCCCACGTCCGCAACCCTATTTCTGACATCTCTGACCCCCCTGGCGACATCACCCCAACCCAGACCCTGACCTCCGACCTCCACCCCCATACCCCGACCCCCTACCCTTCTGGATCCGCAACTGCGCCGCCGACGCCTTCTTGCTGCTGCCCTTGGTGCCGCCCGCCGACTCCTCCTCCTTCTTCTGCTGCTTCAGCGAGAACAGCTTGATCATCCTGCCGCCGCCGCCGCCGCTGCCGCCGCTGCGGGGCCCGGGACCCCGGCCACCCGGCCCCCCGCCGCCGCCGCCACCCGCGCCGCCTCCGCCACTCGGACCCGCCGCCGCGGCCTTCTTGGCTGCTGCCGCCGCCCGCCCGGCCTGCCGCGCCGCTCCGCGCCCACCGCGCGGCCCGCGTCGGCTCCCGTAGTCGGCTCCGGCCTGGCCCGGCGCCTCGGGCTCGCTCGGCGGCGCTCGGGCACACTCGGCTGTTCTCGGGCCCGCTCGGCCCCGCCCCAACCCGCCGCTCCCTCCTCCCCCTCGCCCACTTCGGTGTCCTCAGGCCCAGCTGCTGCCGCGGATGCCGGGTTCTTAGGCTACGGCGCTGGCGCGCTCACTCGCTCCCTCAGAGAGGGGCAGCTGCGGCTAGGGGTGGAAGGGGCAGGCGAGGGCCTCGGTGGAGGCGGCCCGGTACTGGAAGAGGGTGGGCTCCCGCGGCAGCAGCGGCTTCGGCGCGGAGGTCTGCAACGGCCTCGGGCGCCCCACCGCTTCGGATATTTCCGCCGCCTGCCCGCCTCGGGTCTTCCCGCCCGGCCTGCGCTGTGCGCCTGCGCAACAGCCGCTGCCGCCGCCGCCGTCGCCGCCGCCCCTCCGCCTTGCTCCGCGGTGGAATTGGGGATCGGGCTTCTTCGGCTAGGGTCGTGTATTTCCGTCCGCGCAGACTGTCCCGCGGTCACTTCCGGGGACGCCCGCGGATCCAGGGAGGGGGCGGTGCTGGCGCCATCTTTAAGTGGGGCAGACGCGGTTCGCTTCACTTGCGGTCCAGCCATTCCATTTGCAGTCGTGCGGACAGCAGCGGAGGTGGGTCAAACGAGTTGCTTGCCCCTGCGGGTCATGGAATGAAGCAGAGTCAGGGCCAGAGCCTGGGCAAGGCCAGGATGTTGCCTGGAGTGTGCGGGGTCCAGCACCTTCTGTGTCCCCTCGCAAACCCAAAGAACCCGCTCGCAGAGACACTGGTTTAGGTAAACTAACAAATAAAACATGTATTGTGTCAGAGAGTAGCAAGCACTGTGAAAATTTACACGGGCTGACGCACTTGGGAGACGGAACATGGGCCGAGGCCTCTCAGCTCGGGTCCCCAGTTGGGCGGAGGCGCCCTACGCCCTTCCGCGGTATTCGTGTTGTGGGCGTGGCCAGCCTTCCCTCCAATCACAGCTCAACGTGCCTCGGTGGGCGGGGCGGGAGGAAGCGCCGAGGGATTCCTCGACTTCCGGCTGTCACCACGGATACAGTCAGGCGGTGAGCGCCGTAGAGGGCTGGTCCGCGCCCGGGACCCGGTTCGTGGGGCGGCCGAGGCTCTGCCCTTCAGCCTTCCCACATTCGAATGCGGCTCCGGTCGCACGTTCCATTCTGTCACTGCGGCCACGTGCCGCCATTACCGAGGCACTGTGTGGGAAGTGGTCCCGGAGGCCCAGTAGGGCCTGCGCTGGGGGCGGGCAGGCGCTGTCCATGGCCTCCTCTTGGCGGACGACCCCGATTCCATCCTAACCCCAGGAAGTCGCTTCCATCCCTTCGGGTCTTAGTCTGGCCTGCATTCCGGGCCCAGCCTCCTCGGAGGCCCTGCCCAGGTACCCTCGGCGTCCTTGGGCTCCGTGGACTGGATCCCAATCGTGTCTGCCCAGCCGCTTCTCCTTTCTGTCCTTCCATTCTCCTTCCACCATCCCAGAAGCTTCCTTCAGCTTTCTAGTTGTCCTAGCCTCACAACACCAGTATTGTTGACTCCCTTGAGAGCTGAGTGTTGCAGAGGCGCCGGGGTGAAGAAGAGGAACCAGAAGCCGCAGACAGCCCAGGTTTTGGGGGGTTAACAAGCTTGCAGCCATCCTAGCTTCAGGCTTCAGACAAGACTGGCCCTGGGACCCGGAGATCACCTCTAGACTCAGTTTCCTTCTTTCTCTATCCCTTTCTCCGTACTTCTCACCCACTCTGCTCTTACTGGTTATTTTTGTACAGGACATGAGGGTTGATGACCGTCTTGCGGTTTACCAAGTCTCAGGGTGGTTTAAATTGGCCAGCCCAGTTCATGTGTCCATTAATCAGGCCAGTTGCTGTGGCCCTTCAACTGAGGTCCCATCTGACCATGGGGTATTGATTCCCTGGAGAGATGACACTGGACTAGCCAAAGCTATGATCTCTGGCCTTGTGGCTTCCCACGGAACAGTGGCTAAGACTTAACTATGGAACAAAATGCTGGGCAAAGGGGACTGTGGTATCTGGACCAGGGAGGAGGGGATGGTTTAACTGTGGCAGGGGGCTGGGTTGGAAGTGGTGGAACTAAGCTGTATGTTCCTTGTTGCCCTCATGGCTACCCTCGTGGTAGAGGGGCACAGGTGGTTTGGGTAGCACGGGTGCCTGCATCCCCTGGGCCTGCAGCCTCTTAGGCAGCACAAAGCTTCACTGAGGCAGGTCAGGGCCAGTGCCTTGGAGTGACTGTGCAGAGCGTGGCAGGTGAGTTGTGAGGGTGGAAGTGCACCTAGGGTTGTTAGCATGGCCTTTGAGAGTTGACACTGGGAAGAAAGGATCTGTTTTGGGAACGAGGGAGCAGGAGTAGTCAGGAAGAGGAGGCTGAGGGCTGTGAGCCTCCAGCCTAGAGATGGATGGCTAAGATCAGCACAGTGCCGGGGATGGAGAGAAGTGTATAGATTTGGCAGGCTGGGGTTTGTGTGAGAATGGATGGATGTGGCACGGAAAGGCTAGGCTCGAGAGTGAACAACATGGGCACAGGTACAGAGTCCAAGACAGACTGGGCACTGCTGTAGGTTTCTTAGCTGACCAGTGCTTGGGTATTCCTCGTCTGGGTTCCTCCTATGGTTCTGGCCCAGTGGGGCCAAGCGGTCATTCTATCCACACCCTCAGCCCTGCTGATAGTATGCCAGCCGTTAGATTCTCAACCCGCAGCCGCATGACTGGATTGGTGTCCCACCAACTGCAGAAATGGTTTTTCATGGGCAGTTCTCACAAAGCTGTTTGTGTTTATTTCTTCTCAAGGCTAGTTCGCAGGCGGGTCCTTGGACTTCTCAGGGCTTCGGGTTTGGGGCCCTGGCTGAATGTCTCCGCACTTTTCATGTTCATCTTAATTTTTCCTCTGTGGAATTTCATGTTTTTATGTAGTTGGATCTGCACAGATTTCTCGTCATGATCAACGGGAAGACGACCAAAGATGAGAGCTTTCTTGTTCTCTTTGTGTCTGATGATAAAAGTCACACAAGCTTGTGAAAAAGAAAAATCCATGTTACAGGATTTATAAAGTTCTGGGAGTATTTATCCAACCTGAGACCACCAGCTTCCTCAGTGTTCTTTCATGTGCCCTCCCTGATCTGATTCTCCCAGCCTCTTCACACCTTCCTCTCCCCACTGATTCTGCATATCCCAGACCAGGCTTCTCAGAAATCCCCTTCGTGGTCAGAGAGAACGGGTGCTGCCAAAGGGCCTAGGGGCTGCCCCCCACCCCAACCCCCAGCCATGGCCGTGCTACACAGGAGTGCTCCTGCGTGGGGGAACTGCCGACTTTGCCAGATACGGTGGATGCCAGAGTGACTCTGGTCCTGGCTGGGCCAGACTAGTGGGGAGGTGGGGAAAGGAGAAGATTTGGGGAGGAGAGGAAGGGGGGCTGAAGCAGGGAGCATGCGTTCTCTAGCATTTCCATAGGAAGGCTCTGGCCCAGGCTTGTCTTTCCCTGATGCAGGGCCCAAGTCTTGTGGGAGTTAGCGTGACCCAGAGTGGCAGGGGAAAACCCAGATGCATTTCTGGAAGAAGCCTGGACTTGCATGCCTAGAAAGGCTGTTCCTGGAACCCTCTCAGCCAAGGGTACGCCAGCAGCTGCCTAGAGTGCAGTCTAGGTCGCAAGCCAGACCCTTCTGCATGAAGACCCCCCTCTTTGGAACTGCCTTTCACCCCCCTTGTCTCTGGTGCCCGTGGGTGGGCTGGGGGCCGTGTCAGAGCCTGAGCAATGGAGCAGTGGAAGGGGAGGTTGGGGCTGATGAAGCCATGGCACAGGAGGAGGCTGCAGGGTTCCAGAGATATCCACCCTCGGGTCTGCAGGACATTTCCTTTCTTTTGTTTTTTGTTTGTTTTGTCTTTTTGCATCGCTTGCCAGGGATCGAACCCACAACTTCATTCGCTGCGCTACAGTGGGAACTCCAGCGCCTGTCCATTTTCATGTGCGCTGCTGCCAGCTGTGTTTCCTTCGCTGACACAGGCGTGGTGGAGACCTCCGAGGTTTGGAGGGGCACTGGGGAGGTTGTGCACAGGGCCTGAGGAGGCAGAGGAACTGGCCCTGGGGTCTGCAGGCAACTTGTTAACCAGACTGGCAGGGGTCTGTCCCGAGAGGACCCACCCTCTGTACCTGCTGGTGGTAAACATGCAAAAACACAGCAAAGTCCTTACGTATGAAAGAATGGATTCTTTTATACGTAAGCAATGGATTCCTACGTTTAAAGTTTCATAAATACATCCTCAGGCCGGCTGTGGCCTGCTGGACGCCAGCTTGCTACTTCTTACTCACCTGATAATCTTGAGAGGCTGGGGGGACGGTGTGCACCCCAGACCTGGGCAGGCCCTGCCAGGGGCCACATCTACAGGGGGCGTGGCTCTGACAGGGGCCAGGTTGTTGGACAGAAAGTGGTGGCTGGGTGGGGCGGGGGGGACCGACGCCGTCGGGGAGGCAACGAGCGGGTGCGGATCCGGACGCAGGTTCCGTGTTCCGTTTATTGAGCACCTCCTGGGCGCCAGGCCCTAAGAGGGCTAGCTCGTACCCATGCGATTGATCACAGGCCTCACAACAGCCCCGTGAGGTAGGCGTTCTCACTTGCCTCCGCACAGAGGACCGAGGTGAGGGGGGAGGCGAGCGGTGCAGCGCGCACCGGCTACTCCGCACTGTGGATGCGCTGGTGTTGGATGAGCTTCGTGCTCTGGTGGAAGCGGCGGCCACAGTCCTGGCAGGCGAAGGGCTTCTCGCGCCGGTGGGTGCGCAGGTGCTGCGTGAGCGTGGGCCGCTGGCGGAAGGCCTTGCTGCACTCCGGGCAGGCGTAGGGCCGCTCGCCCGTGTGGATGCGCCGGTGCTGCGTGAGGTTGGCGTGCTGCCGGAAGCTCTGGCCGCACTCGGGGCAGCTGAAGGGCCGCTCGCCCGTGTGGATGCGCTGGTGCTCCGTGAGCCGCGAGACTTGCGTGAAGCCGAGTCCGCACTCGCCACAGTGGTAAGGCTTCTCGCCGGTGTGCGTCCGCTGGTGGCGAGTGAGCTTCAGACGCTGGCTGAAGCGCTGGCCACACTCGGGGCAGGCGAAGGGCTTCTCCCCCGTGTGCACGCGCAGGTGCTGCGTGAGCGTGGGCCGCTGGCGGAAGGCCTTGCCGCACTCGGCGCAGGCGAAGGGCCGCTCGCCCGTGTGGATGCGCCGGTGCTGCGTCAGGTTGGAGCGTTGCCGGAAGCTCTGGCCGCACTCCGCGCAGGCGAAGGGCCGCTCGCCGCTGTGCACCCGCCGGTGCTGCAGCAGCACCGAACGCCGGCCGAAGCGCTCGCCACACTCCACGCAGCCGAAGGACTTGTCGCCGGTGTGCACCGCCTGGTGCTCCAGCAGCACGGCGCGCCGTGCAAAGCTCTCTCGGCACTCGCTGCAAGGGAAGGGGCCTGGGGGCTCGGGCGCCCCGAGAGGCGCGGGGGGTGCTGCGCCCGGGCCCGGGGGATCACCGTGGATGCGCTGGTGCTGCAGCAGGTTGGAGCGCTGCCGGAAGCGCTGGCCGCACTCGGAGCAGCGGAAGGGCTGCTCGCCCGTGTGTACGCGCCGGTGCTCCTCCAGGCGCGCGCTGCGCGCGAAGCCCTGGCCACAGTCACCACAAACGAAAGGTCGCTCTTCGGTGTGCGTGAGCTGGTGGCGCAGCAGGTGTGAACTGCGGCTGAAGCTGCGGCCACACTCGCCGCACACAAACGGGCGCTCCCCGGTGTGTATTTTCTGGTGCCTCAGCAGGTTGCTGCGTTGGCTGAATACCTTCCCACACACGTCGCAACGGCCGCCTCGTAAGGCTCCGGTGCCCGTGCTGGGGCGACCTCGACCCCGGCCCCTGGGGGCACACCAGCGACCAGTGGCCAGCACCCGGCCTGCACCCTGGCAGGGATCATCCGTGGGGTCCTGCTCACCTCCCGGGTCGCTGGGGAGCACCACGGCACGTGAAATGCCACCTTCGCAGGAGGGTGACTCCAGTCGGCCGGTGAGGCTGGCCATACTGAGGTCCCAGGGGATGTGGAAGTGGGGACGCACCGTGGCTTGGCCAACAGAGACACTGTCCGTCTGAAGTGTAAGCCCTGCAGCGCACAAGGGAGCCACCGATTCGTGACAGGGAACCCACCTGCGCCCAGAGCCACTCTAGCCCTCGGGAAACGGTGTGAACTAGAGCAGCCTGAAGCTGACCAAGGGGCTGACAAAAGTGACCTGGGCGTGGCAAGGGTCTATCTGTCTAGGCTTTCCTGCGGAGGTGACAACGGGACACAACTTTCCAGAGATGGGAGACTGAAAAGCTGGGGACAAGTTGCCAGGTCTGACTTAAGGTTGTAAAAAAGCTGCCTTTCTAGAGTTGTAGCTCAACAGCAAAGAACACAACCAGTAGCCACGAGGATGCAGGTTCCATCCCTGGCCTCACTCCTTGGGTTAAGGAGCTTGTGTTGCTGTGAGCTGTGGTGCCGGCTGAAGACATGGCTTGGATCTGGTGTTGCCGAAGCTGTGGTGCAGGCCAGCAGCCACAGCTCCAATTTGACTGCTAGCCTGGGAACCTCCAAATGCTGTGGGCGTGGCCTTAAAAAGACAGAAAAAAAAAGAAAAAAGAAAAAGCTGCCTTTCTGGGAGAACTGTAGTAGGGCCAGGTTGGGGCAGGTAGCCCTCGCACTGTCCAGACGCGTGATGACGGCTTCCACCAGTGCAGAGAAGTGGGTGCGTCTGGGGAGTCTGGAAGCGAAGCCAACAGAAAGGGAAAGGGGGAGAAGAGGGAGGCAGGGAACGCAGGCACCAGGACTTCCATTTGCTGTGCCTTGCTTGAGGTGCTCACAGGACCCCAGAGGGCCTGGGACCAAATGCAGGCTGTGGGCACAGGAGTTGGACCCAGCCTGCCGGGAAATGTGAACATGGGTGCTGAGCATATACGCGGCACACGGAGCCCTGGGCCTGCTTGTCGTCAAACAGGTGTGGGTGAGGAAGGCGGTGTGAGCAAAGGCCATGGAGAAGGAGGACGCCTGGAGGAAGTTAAATCACGGAGGCTGAGAGTAGCAAGGGCTCCAGTAGGTGACAGAAAACCTATATAAGCTGTCAAAGAAACTCAGATAAATTATACTGCCTCAAAGGAAATAATTTGTGCACAGCAAAAATCTCAGAGTCAAAAAATGAATGACACTCTCCAGAGGCAAAGGGCTAATTAACCAAAGGGCGCCAACCTGTCAACCAGACCAGCGACCTGAGAGACACGAGCAAAGGAGAGGAAAAGGAAAGGAGATGTGATGCCTGAATCCCGTAAAGTGGCTTGGTCCCCTCTTACTAAGACTGCACATCTGAGCTGTGCGCATCTGCCGTTTCCACGCCCTTACTCCCAGAACCGAAGCATCGGTATGCACTGCTCGTGAGCAGAAGCAGAAGCCAGTTGGGCAAAATATATCAGAATGACATATCATTTGATCCAACAATTCCACTTGTAGGTACTGCATCAGTTGTGCCCCCACCCTGTGAAATGACCTGTGCAGGTTTTTCAGTTCTCAGTGAAAAATGACCCAAAGGAAAGCCAGTAGGAGCAGGGATGGATAAATACTGTGTCCACAGTGAGCCACACTGGGGCTCTGCAGCTGTCCAAAGAGGAGGGCGCTTGCTGTGTGTGTAAGAGGAAGATGCACAAAAATGTCAGGTGTGGAATGGGGGTGAAGACTAAGCCTCCGCGTGTTTTGAAGACAGGCAATGAGCATGCATCTGAATTTGTTTGCTCCTATGCACAGAATCTTTCTGGAAGAACACACAAAAAGCTAGTAATACTGGCTGTAGGGAGCAAGACCGTGACATTCCACTGTATACCCCGCTGTCCTTTTTGAATTCCCTAACACATGAATGTATTAGCGATTTGGTATGCTCTCATGATTGAAACACTGGGAGCACAGAAGGTGTCCGGCTGAGGGCTGGGGAGCGGCCGGGAGACCTGCGGGGCAGACCGAGCTGGGTGGGAGCTGTGGTTGTCTGGGAGTGCAGCCTAAGGAAAAGATGGGGCTGCAGAGGAAGACACTGCCCAGGAGCCTGAGATGGAACTGCCTGGGTGACCGAGAAAGTGAGACATGGGGCTGTGAGCTGAGGCTGAGAAGCGGGGCCAGGCTGCAGAGTGGTCGGGTACGCAGCACGAGCCAGGCCTGCTGGCCAGCTGAAGACTGAGACAGCAGGAGGGGCACGTCCAGATCCTACTCCTTGAGCTTCAACATGTGGAAATGACAGAACAAAAGAAAAGAAGTTTAAAAATACCTTGGGCGGCTGCAAAGAAAGAAAGGAATTAGTGCGGTTCTGGAATGCAGAGGCAGGCACAGCGTGCTCTCAGCTTCTAAGGCCGTGGAGACCGGGGACTAAAGCCAGGCTCCGTCATGAAGGTGAGGGTTAAGGACCCTCACCTGCGAACAGTTCAGTCTTGGCAAGGCTGCAGAGTTATCTCCACTGAATGGCTGGGGGCCCAGGTAACCCTTGCACTTCAGAGTTATGATGGACCCTGAGGCAGCCCCCTCACCCAGGATGGCGCTTAGGGCAGGGACAGACAAGTTGCCAGAGCTGTGAAGGGCAGGTTGTCAACAGTGCAACTGGTGGGAGCACTCACACCCAGGGAAACCAATCTAACCAACAGGGCTGGAGAGAGCATAAAGGATTCCCACATTCTCAAAGGATGGATCAGCATCCACAAAATAAGAACATTATGAAAAAAAGAATGAGTTCAGACCCTTAAAGATAAAAAAGAGCAAATGGGTGCTTCTGAGTAACAGTGTATCTATTTGAATTTGTTTCATCTTGAAACAACATTAAAAACAGCAGTAAGGTTTGTTTTTCTCAAGGCATGAACCCTCCAAAGATGAAGAGAAGAGGAAAGGAAGCACAGTCCTGGCATTTTCTCCTGTGGGAAGCCGTACAGACGGCAGATGGTAACTGTGAACAGTCAGCCAGCAGCGGGGAAAGTTGAAAGAAGTCGACCTGTTTTACCCCAGAGCCTTGAGAAGTTCAGGAGTTGGAGGTACAGGTGCCTCTGGCTGTAGAGGGACCCCCAGCAGGCTGGGGAAGCTGTTTCAGAAGCTGAAGCGCCAACAGCCCTGGGCTCCGCACAGAAGTCTGAGGAAACGGTGGGCAGTGCCGTAGCTCTGATTTCTGGATCTCTTCTCCCATCCCGGCGAAGGGCTGGGTCGAAGGTGGGAGACCAGACTGAGGGAGTAACCGGAGCTCCAGTGGGCTGGGCCGCGGGCCTCTCTCCTGGGAAGCTGGCAAGGGGCTAGAAGTGCCTTCTCGGAACACTCAGAAGAGCTGAAGATACAGCGAAGGCGCCTCCAGGCAGCCCAGCCGGACTGCCCTAGGGATCCTCAGGGCACCACTCACGCTCCATCCAGCCACTCTCGTCCCTCAAGAAGTAGGTCTCCTCGGGGAGCGACCGCTCATCCCCCCACACCCTGGTTTGCCGTCCTGGCCAATGAGGCCCTCCCCTGCCTCCTTAGAGCTGCCAGATTTGTGGTCCCTGTCTTTACACATAAGCGGACAACTTGGAGAGATCAGAGACCACACAGAGAAGAAAGCTTAAAAAACAAGTTGTCATCCTCGGAGAAATAAAGAAGGATGTCACAACTGTAAGAACAACAGGAAGTGGTTTAAACATTGAATGTTTTGGGAATGAAAGCACTCTTGGAAATTAGAACTATGCTAGCAGATACAAAGGTCTCAAAGAGGGGTCTGGAGAATGTAACTGAAGAGGATTTCTGGCAAATAGAGAAGAAAAGGCTGGGAAATCACAGTGAAGAGAACACCGGAGGATCTGTCCTACAGGCCAGTAAGTGAGTAGCAGGCATTCCAGAAATTAGAGAACAGAACAATGGAGGGGAAGGAAATCGAAGAAACAATGCAATCCAGGTTCCCACAGTTGAGAAATGTGAATTTCAAATGAAAGGGCTCACCACCCGTGCTGATAAAAAAGGTCTGAGACTGAGTTCATGAAAAGAATTCTTCATCCAGCCAAAACTCAGTGTAAAGTGGAGGCAGGCAAATGTGTTTCAGATATGTAACTTATCTCACACTTGACCTTCCCCACCAGGGTTCACAGGAAGGTCCGCCAGAACAAGGGGTAAGCCAGGACCGAGGGGGGCCCTGGCAGTGGGGGTGGGGGCAGGGAGCCCGAGGCTGGGTGAGGTGGACAGCACAGGGCTTCTGGCCTGAGCTGCCTGGACAACTGGGCGGGATTCCGCTTTCTGTCCAATCCCCACCCCGTGTCAAGGTCCCTTCTGCCCGCCCGCCCTGTCTGCTAACCTTCTGTCCTCGCCAGACTGCGAGCATCCCTCCCGGACCAGCCAGGACGCAAGAGCTGGGGGAGGGCTTGGGTGCTGGGAACAGAAGTACTGCTTTCAGTGGGGAGCAGCAGCTGGAGGCACATGAGGTTTGTGGACAGCCTGGTTTTTCTTGGGTCTTTTTTCTGTCCTTTTAGGGCCGCACTCACAGCGTATGGAGGTTTCCAGGCTAGGGGTCTAATTGGAGCTGTAGCTGCCGGCCTACACCACAGCCACAGCAACACCAGACCTGAGCCGCATCTGCGACTTAAACCACAACTCATGGCAACGCCGGATCCTTGACCCGATGAGCGAGGCCAAGGATTGAACCCGTGTCCTCATGGATGCTAGTCGGGTTTGTTAACCGCTGAGCCACGATTGGAAGTCCTAGAGCCTGGGTTTTTTTTTTTTTTTATCTTTTTGCCTTATCTAGGGCCGCACCTGCGGCATGTGGAGGTTCCCAGGCTAGGGGTCTAACAGGAGCTGTAGCCGCCAGCCTTCGCCACAGCCACAGCAACGCGGGATCCGAGCCGCGTCTGCAACCTACACCACAGCTCACGGCAACGCTGGATCCTTAACCCACTGAGCAAGGCCAGGGATCGAACCCGCAACCTCATGGCTCCTAGTCGGATTCGTTATCCACTGAGCCACGACAGGAACGCCTAGAGCCTGGCTTTTGAGGGCGGGAGGTGCTAGAGCAGGTTGAACAGGATAGGGGATGCCCAGGAGAGGGAGGAGCATGGGGCGACGTGAGCAAGGCCAGGAATGGGATGGACAGATGTGGTGCTGACCGTGCACACGGCCTGGTATTACTCACCTGGGGAGAAGATGCCCCCTGCTTCCTCCTGCCACAGGGCCCTGGGGTGCTCCCTCCATAAGGGCTCCTCACTACCAGGAGAAGCCTGGTTCGGCGCCATGCCACAGCCCTGAAACCACAGTGGTCACTGCTCATCTGTTCCTGGCCAGGCCCAGGAAGGACTCACCCAACCCCCGCTCGCCGAGGCTCCCAGAGCAGAGGCTCACCTGGGCCTCCTCGGGTAGGAGCCTGGAGGTGGCCTCCTGGGGTTTGGCTAGAGTCCCGGAATCCAGAAGCTCTGGAGAGGAAGGGCGGGGTCAGACAGCTCAAGGGCGCCCCACCTGCGCTGCCTTCCTCAGTGGTGTGCCAGGCGCTGGGATCCAGGGAGCAGGAGACCTAGGTTTAGACTTGGGGCTGGGTGTGGCAGGGCGGCCCTCTAAGGAGCCACACCGGAATGTCAGTGTGGAGTCACGTCTGGCACCTGCCTGGGAAGCATACAGGAGAGGGCTGTCCCCCCAGCACTCTGGGGTCCTCCCTTAGCTCTGCCCACCCATACTCCAGCCTGCCATCTGCTTTCCAGGAGTTGCCTAAGTCCCCCAACGGATCTCCTCGGGGAGTGAACCCTACACGTCTCCCACACGTGGAAACCCAACAGCCAGCTCCGTGCCATAGAGAGAGTGCAAGGAACCACTGATGTGACAGGCTGGGCATGCGAGGGGTACGGATGGCTGCGGGCTGGGCGGGATGTAGGGGCCACCAGTGCGTGAGAAGAGTGCCACTGCGCAGCTGCCAGGCCCACACCCTCAGTCCCTCCAATCAGACCTTGGGTCCTTCCTACCTTGCCTGCCCTTACCTGGGTCCTCTGTGACCTCAGGCTCCTCCTTCACCCGAAGGCCCAGCAGGGACTCCTGTGTGGCCCTAGGGGGCATCTCAAGCCCAGGTTCTGGAGTCCGAGGTGTGGTCTGAGGGAGGGGCTGGAAGTCGGAGGGCTCCACCTTCTCCGATAGCACCTCCTGGCCCTGCACTTGGACTGTGACCTGGGGAGGTGCCCCCCCCATCAGGGCTCAGGCGGGGAGCTGGGCTGAGGGTAAGCATCACGCCCACGGGCACCCACCCTGACCTGGGGCCTCCAGAGGGCCCACGCCCGCCAGGGACTGAGCAAGGAGTGAAGGGTCCACCTGCAGTTGCTGTCCCGCTGCCAACACCCAAGGCTGCTTGGTGCCTCCCTCTGTGCCCATCCTGCATCCCTTCCCATATCCACGACTGGGTGATGAAGGGGTGGGCCAGTGAGGCTGGCCCTGGAACTCTGTCTCCCCTTGGGTGGGGTCTGCTGCAGGTTAGCACTTTCAAGCCCCAAGGGACCAGTGTCTGGCTTAGCATGGCACCCCCCAGGACGAGGAAGAGATGGATACTCTTCCAGTCCTGACCCCGGGGCCACTGACTCACCCATCTCCGGGGCGCTCCTGGCCCCTGGCGGAGCCCCTCTACCAGGGCGGCGGCCTCCTCGGGGCTGCCTGGCCGCTGTCCCTCAACGAGGGCCTGGATCCCAGGCGGCAGCGCACCCAGGAACTGCTCCAGCACCAGCAGCTCCAGCATCTGCTCCTTGGAGTGCACCTCGGGCCGCAGCCAGCGGCGGCACAGCTCCCGCAGCCGGGCCAGGGCCTCGCGGGGCCCCACTGCCTGCTCATAGCGGAAGTGCCGGAAGCGCTGTCGTGCAGCCTCTGGGCCGGGATCCCATGGAGCGGCCTCACCCTCCTCCTCAGAGTCCTCCAGCTTCACCATGACTGGTCCCTCGTCTTCTGGGGGTGCATGGCCTGGGGAGCCCAGTGCCGTGGGCCGCATCGGCAAGACCAGGCGGGGGCTCTGAGGCCAGTGTCCACCCTGCAGGAGGAATGGGACGAGGCTGCTGTGACTGTAAGAGAGCACCCGTTAGCGAGCAACCTTAGTGGTGCTGGTCAGCACTGTACCGAGCTAGTGAGTGACCACTGGTCCCTCCCCGTCCCGTTCTCTGTATAAAACCAGCCTGAGTTCTGACGGATTGAGGCTGTTTTTTTGAGACACTAGTCTGCCATCTTAGTCTGCTAACTTTCCGATTAAAGTCATTATTCCTTGCCCCAACAACCTGTCTCTGAATTTTTTTTTGTCTTTTTTTTTTTTGCCTGTTCTAGGGCCGCACCCGCAGCCTCCATATGGAGGTTCCCAGACTAGGGGTCTAACAGGAGCTGTAGCTGCCAGCCTTCGCCACAGCCATAGCAACGCGGGATCCTTAACCCACTGAGCAAGGCCAGGGATCGAACCCCCAACCTCATGGTTCCTAGTCAGATTCATTAACCACTGAGCCACGACGGGAACTCCTTGTCTCTGAATTTATTGGCTTCTTCTGCAGCGAGCAGAGCGATCTTGGGTTTGGTATCACGATGAGGACAAACAGTGGCAGTGGATGCCTACTGAGCACCTACTATATGCTATGCTGTTCCTGTAGTGGAAGGCAGATGAGCAAACTGAGGCACAGGGAGGCGGTCACATGCCAAGGACCTGTGGGGCTGGGACGTCCTCAGTGAGCCCCGTGTGGCCTCTCTAGTAGTTCCTTGCTCCAAACACAGGCTGCTTCCTAGGCCCAGAAAGCACCTCCTCTCTCCCTAAATCCTCCCCTTCTACATGCACCGTCTAACCCCTGCCCTGCAGCTCTCTCTCTGGCAGGCGAATGACACCTCCACCACCCACTGCCTGGGCATCTGAACCACAACTACCCCTCCCAGAGTAGTGCCAAAGGGCAGCCTCCCGCAACCTGTCCCATCCATACCTGTGCAAGGTCATCCGTATGGCCCAGCCCCCAGACAACATCCTCCCCAGCTCAGCCCCATTCTCACAACTTACCACAACACTAAATATGCCATTATCTCCTCAGCTTCCTGATTCAAGTGGAGCTAAGAGGTAATGGTTGTGTGTGGGGGGGTGGTACAAAGGCTTAGAGACCACTGGACTCATAGCCTGCAAAGTCGGAGAGTCCTGATCTTGGCATGTCACTGTGTTTCTGGGAACCTCAGTTTCCCCATCTGCAAAGGGGGACGACCCCCCACCCCCAACTCCTTCTCCACTCACGCTGCTCCTTCTGCAGCAGGCGGTAAAATGCAAGATTTGTGAGGAAATCTGAGCTTATTAATGGTGTGTATTCGTTTCGAAGGCCTGATCCCATGAGTCTAACCTTCACTCCTCAAGATTCCAAGTTAACCGAAACCCCAGGAGAAAACGGCCTCGGTTACCTAGCCAGCCCTGCGGAGCTACATAAACTACATTTACCAGAAGTCTCGGCGGGCAACTTCTGCTTTAGGAATCCGGTGCAGGTCCGGGTGCCGCCATGGCAACTGGGGGGCGGGGCTTCCAGAATCTGTCGCCGTGGCAACGACCAAGGATTAGCAAGCCTTGCACAACAGCAGTGGGCCCATTCAGACCCCTGCCCCGTGCTCCCGGTCCTAATGGGCTGCCGCCCAGGTCCTCGTCCGCACCTTCCCGGTTGAGGGGCCCCCCGCCCTCACCTCCTCCCTCAGAGGGCCGCTCCGCGCTCCTGAGCATGCGTGCTCCCGACTCCCCCCCGCCCCGACGGACTATGTCTCCCAGAATGCTCCACGGACCAGCCCGAGCGCCGCCCTGCCCTCCCCGCAAGCTCGCTTCACTTTCCACCCTCCTCCCGCTGTGCCCCGGGGCAGCGTTGTTCACAACGATGGGGCCACACTCCGGGCCGCGCCTTCCCGCGCTCCCAGCCTCACATCCAGGCGTCCAGGGGCCGGTCGACGCGCGCAAGCTTCTCAGGGGGTAACAGAGACCGCACCGCCTGTCCAACAGCGCATGCCCCCCACAACGTCTTCCTCCATTCTCTACGGGGCTCCCACGGATTAGCAGGACCCTGCACCAATCACGGCCCTCACTAGGATTCCGTCAACCCCGTCTCCATGGCAACCCCCCCGCAGAGACTGGAGCACAGGACTTCAAACGAGCCTCTAGCGCTTTCTCGCAGGAGAGGAGTTTGGCCCAGTCGTTTCTGGGAGGTGTGGCTGCCGGCCCTCCGCGCGCGTGCGCGCGACGCAACGATGCTCTTTTGTGCCAGCAGACGGTAGGCGGCCCCGGTGTCTCCATGGTAACAGGCGGGTGGCGCCGGCGCTCTCCAGAGCAACCGTGGGTACCCGCGGGCGTCTGAAGAAGGATGGGAGAGGTGGGAGGAGGGTAGAGACACGGAACAAGAGAGACTGCGAAGACGGACAGACAGACACCGAGGCGTGGGGGCGGGGAAAGCTGTGACTAGAGACAGTGAAAGTAAGTGAACAGACCCAGGGACAGAGATACGGCCCGGACAGAAAGACAATGGAGAGAGATTTCTGCTCTCAGAGACCTAAACTGTGTGATAAGAAGAGGGTCAGAGAGCCAGGGCTGGGTAGACCTGTGTCAGGACCGTTAACAAAAGGGAAGAGTGCAGGGCGAGATGGAGAGGAAAGGAGAGACAGGAGAGGGAGAATATGTTTACAGCAACAAGACGTGCAGATCGAGTATCAAGGGATAGAGAGATCAGGAGTACAGAAGCAAGAGGGAAGAAAAGGACAGAAATTAGAGGTAAAGTAAAAATGGATTGAGAGTTTCAAAGACCCAGGGAAAGGTGACAGCGAGAAGAGAGACAGACGGGAGGGACACTTGTGAAGAAAACACAAAACTCGACAATAAGACAAAGATGTGTGGAAGCCTTAGCACCATCTCTGCCAAGCCTACTTCAGGTCATCTGATTTCCTAAGCAGAGCTACTCTTTCTCACTTAACTGCTTTTTTTTTTTTTTTTTTTTTGTCTTTTTGCCTTTTATCTAGGGCCGCACCCGCGGCATATGGAGGTTCCCAGGCTAGGGGTCTAACAGGAGCTGTAGCCGCCGGCCTTCGCCACAGCCGCAGCCATGCGGGATCCGAGCCGCGTCTGCAACCTACACCACAGCTCACGGCAACGCCGGATCCTTAAGCCACTGAGCAAGGCCAGGGATCGAACCCGCAACCTCATGGTTCTTAGTCGGATTCGTTAACCACTGAGCCACGACGGGAACTCCTCACTTAACTGTTTTTGATCAGAGTTCAGATAATGTGAAGTTAGATGCTTACTTGCAAAAGGTTGATAGGCTATAATATAGTGCTTTCTGTTCAGTAGAAAAGGGTACCCCAAGTTTTTTGTTTTTATCGCACTGTAGGACACTAAGCAGGATACTAAAATGCCGGACCTCTCCACTGCCCTATGGAGCACTACTAATCCTAATCCCACTTTGCACTTTTCTTTTTTTCTCTCTCTCTCTTTTTTTTTTTTTTTTTTTTTTTTTTTTGCTTTTTAGGAAAGCACATGTGGCATATAGAGGTTCCCAGGTTAAGGGTCGAATTGGAGCTACAGCTGCCAGCCTACACCCACACCCACAGCCACGACAGATCTGAGCCCCGTCTGTGACCTACACCACAGCTCATGGCAACGCTGGGTCCTTAACCCGCTGAGCGAGGCCAGGGATCGAACCCTCATCCTCATGGATCCTGATCGGGTTCGTTAACTGCTGAGCCACGACGGTAACTCCCACGCTTTTATTTCATTGTTCCTTCTTTGTTCTTTCACCCTCTCTGCTGGTCCTTCTTTCTCGTATTCCTAAAACCACCTATGTCATCCTGCTAGTTCCCACATAGGTAAATAAATTTTTTACACGTTTGTTTTTTGCTGTATCAAAATTATATTTTGACAGTCTGAAAGCAAACTGTTCCCCGGAATGAGAAAACAATGAGACAGAGTCAGGAAGGGAGAGACATAGGATGATGTACAGAGAGAGAGAGACTGAAAGTAGACGTCGGGGAAAGACAGGAGAGAACTTAATGGGCGAGAAAGCCAGCCTTGGGCAGAGGTGGCCTCGGGCACCCCCGCCTGGACTCTGCGCTCGGCCGCCTCATCGCCGAACTGCATTTCCCATTTCCCGGCGGGCCCGGGGGACAGCGCATCGCCAGAGCGCCGTCGGGCGGGGCCCACGCGGCCCCCTCCAATCCTGGCCGTCGCCCGGCAACCTCCGCCTCCGCGCCAAGATGGAGGCTGGGATCGGTCGCCTCCGGGAAACGGTGCCTAGGGCAGGAGGTGGGTTGGGACCGCAGCCCCGCCGGCCTAGTTGAGGCAGCCGGTCCGCGTCGCGGTCCGGAGGTGAGGGCGGTCGGCCGGCCGCGCGGGGCCCGGGGCCCGGGGGAAGTGGCTGAGGCGTTCGTACTCTCGGTTCTGGGGGGGGGGGCGGAGGCCTTGAGCCGGCCAATCGGTGCCTTCGGCGGCCCCGCGGCCTTTTGGGAAATGTAGTCTCGCGCCTCCCCGGGAGGCGGGCTTGAGGACTTTATGTAGAGTGGGAGGAAGAGGATGAATGACTGAGTGAATGTAATTGAAGTTTGTGGGGAGTTCCTGCTGTGGCGCAGCGGGTTAAGAATTCTGCGTTGCCGCACCTGCGGCTTGGATTCGATTCCTGGCCCGGGGGACCTCCATGTGCCACGGGTACAGCCTAAAAAAAAAAAAGAAGACAATAAAAAAGAAAAGGAGTTCCTTCATGGTTCAGCGGTTAACGAACCCGACCAGGATCTATGAGGATGCCGGTTCGATCCCTGGCCTGGGAACCTCCATATACCGCAGGTCCTGCCTTAAAAAGCAAAAAAAGAAAAAAGAAAGAAAATTAGAAAATTGTGGGTGAGAAAGCGAAGGCATGGATGTGGAGACAGCGGAATGCGAGCGTAAGTGGTTTGGAATTCCGGGCAGGAAGCCTTTTCTAGACCTGCTTAGACTTTAAGCAAGGTGCAGCTTGTGATTCCCTGAAGTACACATCGGTGCCATAGACATTCCCAAGATATAAAGACCTGTGAGGCATTTGTCCCTGTTTTCCACACGCATAACTTCAAGAAGTTTGTACTGTTTTGATCAGATACTACTTTCACATGATTTACAGTACAGAAAGGACAAAGTGAGAAACCTGCCTTCCACTACTATTCCTCATTTAGTAACTTAGTTGGCAGATTATTACTGGATGGCTCCAAAGTGCCAGGCCTGGAGACCCAACAGAGTGCTCAGCAGATACAACTCCAGCCTTCAGGCAAGGTGTGACACATGCACAACAAAATATAGGTGAGGAGGCCACTCTGATCAGGTTACCTTTTTTTGGCTGCGCTTGCAGCATATGGAAGATCTCAGGCCAGGGATCAAACCTGTGTTACAGTGGCGACCCAAGCCGCTGCAGTGACAATGCTGGATCCTTAATCCACCGTGCCACGGGGAACTCCTGATCAGGTTACATTTGAGCGGAGACTTGCAAAAGAGGGAATAAGCCATGCAGATTATGGGGAAGGGCTCCCACTATGGGTCAGAGGAGCCACAAAGCAAAGGTCCTGGGTCTGGAAGCCCTTACTTAGTCTGGCCTGAGGATGTGGTCAGGGGTAAGCAAAGGAGGCTTTGAGGCCCTTGCAAAGCTGGTGAGGACACTGGCTTTTACTCAGAGAGAGGTGGGAGGCCTGAGAGGGCTCTCAGCAGGGGGGGACTGGATCTGATTTGGTTCTTACTGAATCGTTCTGGCTGCAGCCACTTTCCTCCTCTGTCCCCAGCTACTCCCCGGTACTGGCCTGAATTAAGGAGGTTTCCTTCTGTTTTAGTTTCCCGTGACTACTGTAACATATTTCTACACACTTAGTGGGCTAAAACCACACAAATTTATTGTCTTAGAGTCTTAGAGGTCAGAAATCTGAAATGAGTCTTCTGGGTTAAAGTCAAGGTCTTGGCAGGGCTGGTTCCTTCTGGAAGTTCTAGGCTTCATTGGTGACATTGCCTCCTGAATGAAATCTCTTGCTTCCTCTTACAGGGACCTCTCTGATTCCATTTAGGACCCTCTCAGATGATCTCTGCCTTGCAAGATTATTAACATAGTCACGTGTGCAATGTCCCTTTGCTGTGTAAGATAATTTATTCCTAAATTCCTGGGATTAGGATTGGATATGACTAGGAACCATTATTCAGTCTCCCGCACTGATACTTTATGTCTCTGAGTGAGAAGCATGATGCTGCTTCTGTATATCAGTGTCTGGGAAGTGGGTCAGGATTTCCAGATTCTCCTTGCATCCTCCTGTGGTAGCAAGAGCTTTGCTGGGGGAGGAGCACAGTCTCCAAGAAGACTTTGTTTTGATCTCATGAGCTAAAACAAAGTGAAATGCCCCTCTACATGCAAGGAGCGCTCGGAGATGTGTGTGCAGTGTTTTCAGTGCTAGGGAGAGAAGGCACTGGGCATGGCGCTGAGCGATGGTCAGCGGGGCCGAGTGCTCGGGGTCAGAGCAGGGCAAGGCCAGGCGTTGGTCCAGACGCTCATGTACTGGCACATTAATGCCCACGTGTTCCCCTCCTCAGGCAGAGGCAGGCCTGGCAGGAGAGGCCAAGAGGCTGCCGTTGTGGGCATGGCCGTAGCTCCCGTGGACGGACAGTGGGGAGAGAGCTTGTTGAGGTGCATGGATCGGGCGGCGACATGAAGACAGGCCTCCACCAGCAGGTGTTGGGGAAGGCGCCCCTTGGGATTGGCCTTCGCCACAGTGCCAAGCGGGACCGGAAGTCTATCACCCTGCACGTGAAGTTGGAGGTGCTGCGGAGGTTTGAGGAGGGCGAGAAGCTGACGCAGATCGCCCGGGCCCTGGGGCTGGCCACCTCCACTGTCGCCTCGATCCGTGTTAACAAGGACAAGATCCGGGCCAATTCCCAGGCGGCCACGCCTGTCAGCGCCACACAGCTGACCCGCTGCCGGGGTGTGTTGATGGGCCACATGGAACGCCTGCTGAGCCTCTGGATTGAGGAGCAGAAGCAGCAGAACCTGCCGCTCAGCACGCTGCTTATTCAGGACAAGGCGCGCCGGCTCTTCGCACAGCTGCAGCACGAGCAGGGCAGTGGCGCCCAGGCTGAGACCTTCGGGGCCAGCAATGGCTGGTTTGCCCGTTTCAAGGTGCGCCACAACGTGCTGTTGACAGATGAGCCAGCTGTGGCCGACGCCCAGGCTGCCGCCTGCTACCCTGCGGTGCTGCACACCATCCTGGAGGAGGGCCGCTACTCGCCAAGCCAGGTCTTTAACGTGGACGAGACGGGCCTGTTCTGGAAGCGGCTGCCGGAGCGCATGCTCCTGGCGCTGGAGGGGGCAGCAGGGCCCAGGCCCAAGGCCTCTAAGGACCACCTGACCCTGCTGCTTGGAGGCAATGCCGCTGGTGACTTTAAGCTGAAGCCTCTGCTGGTGTACCCCTCAGAGAACCCGCGTGCCCTCAGGGGCTGCTCCAAGGCCAGCCTTCCTGTCGTCTGGCGCTCCAACCGCAATGATTGGTTGACACCTAGCATCTTCCAGGAGTGGTTTACGGGCTGCTTCTGCCCAGCTGTGGAGAGCTACTGTGCCAGCCACGGCCTCCCACACCGTGCCCTGCTGCTGCTGGACAGCGCTCCTTGCCACCCTGTCCACCTGAATGGCCTCTCGGCCCATGTGCGTGTTGAGTTCTTGCCGAAGAATGCATCAGCCCTGATCCAGCCCACAAACCAGGGCATCATTGCCACCTTCAAGGCCCATTATCTACGCCGCACGCTCAGGCAGCTGGTCCAGGAGATAGCTGGTCCAGACCGGCCCTCTGTGAGGGAGTTCTGGCACAGTTACACCATTATGACTGCCATAGACAACATTGCTGAGGCCTGGGCAGAGCTGCAGCCTGCCACCATGAACGGCGCCTGGCAGAAGCTCTGGCCTGAGTGCGTGCCTGCTGGTGCCCCCGAGCCTGGCGCTCTACCCCAGCTCCACTGCAGCACGGTGGTGCTGGCCGGCCACGCGGGCCTTGGGGACGTGGACCAGGCCGATGTCCACCTGCCCCAGCCCCAAGGGGAGACCTCACCCCGGAGCGTCCCCCAGGATGTGGAGGATGGGGGTGTCAGTGGCCCTGGATTGCCCTGGGAGGCCGGAAAAGGCCTGGTCTCCAGAAGACCAGAGTCGGGTCTCGTGGAGGCCGTGGTGGGTATGGAGACCAAAGAAGCTGGTGTGGGTGCCCTGAGCCCTGAGCACCTGGCCCAGGCCCTGTTCCATTTTGCTGCTGGCCTAAGGGTCCTCACGGAGAACGATCCCAACCGGGAACGCAGCCTGCGGGTGTCCCGGCATGTCCACTGTGTCCTCGCCTGCCTGAGGGAACTGCACCGGGAAAGGAGGCGACAGGCTCGGGCAGCTGCGTCCTCAAGTGGCCCCACAGTGGTGGCCATGAGGGAGTTGGCAGGAAGTCTGAACTCTCCTCATGTGGGGCCCACAGAGGGTGGGCAAGTGGCTGAGGGCACAGACCCTGAAAGCCCGGCCTCTTTGGCTGTCCTGTGTCATTTGGGGCTTGGGCCCGACCTCCGGTGAGCCCTGTCTGATGCTGTTTTGTTTCTGGAGGGTAGACAATGCCACTTCTCCCTGATGGCTCTCTTATGTCATTCACTGACACCTCTGATACAGTGACACACAGAGAACCAAGCCTGGGGAACCAGAGGGTGGTGTTCACTGATTGGCAGATAAGCCGCGGGACCCAAGCCTGCCCGTCGTGTCAGAGATGCACCCTGTAGGACAGCAGTTGAACACATCTCACCAGGGTAAGCTTCCTTGTGTTGAAGGGCTAGATTGAAGCGACTATTTGCCAACCTGTTTGCCAACCCTGACCTCTCCCTGCGCCACCGTGACCCCTCCCAGCCAATTCTGGAAGGGGGTTTCCTGCCCTCCTTCCTCCCGCTCCACGTCATCCCCTGCCCCTCTGGCTTCCGTGGCCTCTGCTGTCCAAGCTCTCAGGACCCTCCCTGTGCTCGAGCCTATGGGTATGTGTGGGTTTTGATACAAGGGACCATTCCTTGCTTTGGAGATGTTTTCTTCCCTGGGTTTCTGTGCCAAGGTTGTCTTGGCTTCCCTCCAGCCTCTGAGGCTGAGGCTTTTGTCACTTTGATGACCTCCCAGATCTAGTGCTCTTTGGAAAATCTCAGCCACCATTGAGGGCTCAGTGGCTGCCTCAGGGTCAATTGCCAGCACACTGGCTGCAGCCTTGCCTCTCCCTGAATAACCTACAGCTCTGCTTCTGATGGACTGACCTGGACAGTCTTAGTATCTCCCCTCATTCCAGCTTCCCTAAACTGTAACAAGCACCCCGGGGTGTCCATTTGAGTCTGCATACATACCATATGGGCCACCAAAACCACAGAGAGTCAGCAAGGGAAGATGCTGTGGCTTTTTGGCTGTGTGAGTGGCATGCGGAAGTTCCTGGGCCAAGGAGTGAACAAGGGAATTCCCAGGAAGTGTTCCTGTTCCCCAGCTAGATGAGCTCCGGCCCCCTCTCTCTCTGGCATGCCAGGAGTAAAGCTGGGAGAAAGGATTTCTGCCATCTGTCCCGCCGAACACTTGCAGTGATGTGCCTGCTGTCAACACATAAGGGGCTAGAGGCTGGGGAGGGGTGGGAGTGTCCAGCCTTACACTGGCAGAGAGGGCAGATGAGGCCCCTTGGTAGCTTTCCTGGTAAGAGTAGCAAAAGGGGGAGATCCCATCATGGCTCAGTGGTTAATGAATCCGACTAGGAATCATGAGGTTGCGGGTTCGATCCCTGGCCTTGCTCAGTGGGTTAAGGATCCAGCGTTGCCGTAAGCTGTGGTGTAGGTTGCAGACGCGGCTCGGATCTGGTGTTACTGTGGCTGTGGTGAAGGCCAGCAGCTACAGCTCCTGTTAGACCCCTAGCCTGGGAACCTCCATATGCCGCGGGTGCGGCCCTAGATAAGGCAGAAAGACAAAAAAAAAAAAAAAAAAAAAGAGTGGCAAAGGGATGGCAAGGGGAAGGGAAGGAGATATTTTTAGGAGCCTGGTGACTGAATGGATTAATAAATTGCACAAATTATGAGAACTTATAATGTGCTAGGTGTTGGGGAGACCACGGTGGGAGAGACTGCTTTCAAGAATTGCCAGTCCAGGAATTCCTGCTGTGGCCCAGCGGTTAACGAACCCAACTAGCATCCATGAGGATGTGGGTTCAATCCCTGGCCTCGCTCAGTGAGTCAAAGGATCCGGCGTTGCGACTGTGGCAAAGGTCACAGATGCGGTTCGGATCTAACCTTGCTGTGGCTGTCTGTGGCACAGGCGGGTGGTTAGAGCTCGGATTGAACCCCTGGCCTGGGAACCTCCATATGCTGCGGGTGCAGCCCTAAAAAGACAAAAAAAAAAAAAAAAAAAAAATCGCCAGTTAATAAGTTGTTATATTCTATGTGACAATGGTTATGGTTGGGGTGGGGGGAAGAGAGGATATGGAAGGCTTTCTGGTCAGGTGCCGCTCTGGCTTCTGCCAACTAAAAAAAAAAAAAAAAAACGGCCACGCGATAACCAGGTGGAAAGCGTAGTGGCGGCTGAAAGGCGACTTGGTCCAGTACAGCGCACAGCGCACGAAAAGCCACAGGCCCGGGGTCGTGCAAGCAGGGAGTGGTGGAGACGACGCGCACATGGGCTCGTCTGGCTCTAGGGCTCGTTTCCTTGGAACTGGGGACACAGCCGGGATTTCGGCGAACGCGCAGTGGCGCGCCGGGACCTGCACCGTTAGCGCCCTTTGGTAGGCCCCCGAAAAAACCCATTTCCCAGCAGCAGCCCCGCGCCCTGGTGCCCGCCGCCTCCTGGTAAAGGCACTGTCCACAGCTCCACGGTCTGGCCTCTGACAGTCCAGGGACTACACTTCCCAGAGAGCCTTGCGGACGAGGCCGGTCTTTCGCACTGTTCATTTCCGGACGCCGGAGTTTGTCGGGGAGACACAAACGCTGCCTTGACCTCTTCCTTACCCTCTCGCGCGCAAGCATGCATTACCGTGGCGGGGGGGCCCCGGCAGGCACCGGAAGTAGTCTTTGGGCAGCCGGAGGCTCCCGGGCCAGGGTCCCAGGGTCCCAGGGGGAGTTGTTTGTGGCTTTCGGGGGCTGTGAGTCCGGGCACAACGTGGCAGAGGCGTCGGGAAGGCCCGGGATAGGATGTGCTGTCGGTCAGAGGACGGCAGGAGAAGTGGGCGGAGGAAGACCACCTGTTTCGGAGGAGTCCCCGGGAAAAAGTCGGCGCGGGTGCTGCTGGGACATGGAGTCCGGCGGGGCGGGGTCGGCCCGGGAAGTGGTTCCTGGCCGTGCGGGGTTCTCGCCCCAGACCTGCGCTGGTCCCTTCCTTGCTGGAGTTCTTGTGCCTCCCTCTGGCGTTTCCTGGTTCTGTGCAAACTCGCCGTCGGCCTTTCCACCCAGGTTCCCCTAAACTAGTCTCACTTCCCCTGGGAAGTCTTTCAGGATTTCCGCAGCGCAGACCCCCTCTTTGTTCCTTCTGCACCTTCGCTTGGCCCTCCCGAAAGTGAGAGTGCGGACGCACACGGAGATAAAATCAGATCCGTCCCCTTCCGAAGGCACTACAAGATCGCCCAGGCCACGCAGCCTTCGCATTTGCCGATTCCGCTGCCTAGACTGCCCTCCCCTCTAAGTCTCATATCAGAGCACCCGGGAGAAAGGAGCCCAGCGGTTTGGGGGCTGTTGGATGGGGCAACCGGGTTCTGGAGAGCCTTGACTAATCCTTTAAAGACGTGCTTTGGTGTTGAAAACGCCATGGTAGCAAATTAAAACGCCATTGCAAAAAAAAAAAGAAAAGAAAAAATTAAGTAGTATGCAGATGTTACAAAGGAAAAAGCAGATGTCCTCCTCTAGTTCGTTTCTGCAAAACTGCCAGCCGAAGGTTTGGTGGTTTTCAGGACCCTCTTCTGAACATTTGTAGCGGTAGCCCTTTTTTTGTCGTTTGAAATTTTGGGATCTGATGGAATAGCAAGGAGCTCCAACTGTAATGCCTGGGGAACTATATCTAATTACATGTGACAAATCCATATATGTACATGTAATCGGGTCACCACATGGTGCAGTTGGAAAATCTGACAGAAATCTGTAAACCAGCTATAATGCAAAAAAAAAAAAAAAAAAAATTTGGGATCATGTTGTGTGAGGAGGGCCACAGCTTACCTTCTTGTTTATCGCTGCAGAGTGGAGTCTCTGTCCGTGGCTGACCTTGACTAGTTGATTGAACTGGGTGTCTCAGGCTCTGTGGCATCTTCCGTGAGGGAAGACAGGCCTTCCGCCGCCGTAGGAGCCAGCTCTTGCTATCCCTGAGCCGCTGCACTGCAGCTGTCCCCAGCTTCCATCTTGCCTTCCAGTGTCTCCCACGTCCCTCGTTCTAGTGCCCCACATACTGCATCCTTCACGTGCTCAGAGCCTCCCTGCTAGTTCCTGCCAGCACCTCTGCTTGGCCGCTGGTGAGGTTCTCTTGGTCACCAAGAACCTGGACGTGTCCATGCCCTGTCCACAGGAGCGGTCCTCCTGCCTTGGCACCGTCTGGCCTGAGTTCCTACAAGCTTCCCTCTCCATCGCTGTCCTCCTAACCACATTCCCAGTGTGAGGCATCTTTGTGAAGGCACAGATGAGGGTGCGGGTTGCCAACTGGCCAGGTTTGTGGACAGTTTCTCCCATAGGGAGTGGTCTTGCATGGCGTGAGTGGGTGGAAGGGTGTGGGTGGCCCATGGCCCTGATTGTGTGTGTGTGTGTCTCAGGAAGCTAGTGCGTGTGGCCTGAGTGAGGGCAGGGAGGCAAGCTTCCCCAGGCCTTGCCACGGCAGCTGGCCCAGCACCCATCCATCAGGAAGAACTCATGATCAGCCAGGTGGAGGAGGATGAGGCCACCCCTTGTGATCCTGAGCCGTTCTCCAAAACTCAGCCCCAAACCCTGTCACCTGGGCTTGGTGGGAACCCCTGGCAGAGCTTCTGCAGTTTCCGCTATGAGCAGGCAGTGGGGCCTCGCGAGGCCCTGGCCCGGCTGCGGGAGCTGTGCCGCCGGTGGCTGCGGCCCAAAGTGCACTCCAAGGAGCAGATGCTGGAGCTGCTGGTGCTGGAGCAGTTCCTGGGCTTGCTGCTGCCTGAGATCCAGGTCTGGGGGAGTCCCAGGGCCCTGCGAGGGTGAGGAGGCTGCGGCGCTGTTGGAGGACTTCGCTGGGATGTTGCCGGTGGCTGCGGAGCCAAGGGGGCCAGGGGCAGGAACGCGCAAGGGGACATAAGCTATGACCTGGGTCCTGCATGCCGGCCCACACCGTCCTCAGCGTCCTCACAGCTGGGAAGAGGACTCAGAAGCCCTGACGTGACTGGAGACTTTTCTAGCCTCTGAGGCTCCCAGAGGTGTGAGCCTGAAGCTGGTGTGGCTTTTCCCCCCTCAGTGTGCCCTGGACCGCCTTTCTCTTCCTTTTCTCCTTCCTCGTGGATTCACTGAGCACATGCCGTGTCCTGGGCCCGGTGGGGGAGGGCAAGGAGAGAGGCAAGGCCCCTGGCCTCTTGGAGTCCAGTCTGGTTTGAGAGCTGAGCAGTGAGACCGCCACTCACATGAAGGTCGTCCCCCGTTCCCTGAAGGGGGCGGAGGCAGGAGGAGGTGGGCACAGGTCAGCCCGGCCAGCGGTGACTTTGCGGTTCCTGCTGTGTGACATTTTCACCTTGGGCTGTGAGGGGCAGAAGAGACGGTTGGCTTCAGCCATCAGCTCACCCTGGCATGTGTTTACCCCTTTCCTCATACACATATTTATGCCGTTCCTTTTGCCTGCTTGGCCCCTTTAAACAAAAGACAGCTTTATCAAGCTATAACCTAAATATCAAGAAATTGTACAATTTGTGGGTTTTAGTCTGTCCGCAAGCTTGTACAGCCGCCACCTGTGTCTAATACCGTAATGTGTTAGAAAGCTCTGTGTCAGTTAGCAGTCGTTCCTCATTCTTCATTCTTCCGTCCGCTAGTGCCTTGGCAGCGCAGTCACTAATCTTACTTTCTTATTCTGAGCATTTTATTAAGTGGAATCATACAGTACATGGCTTTTTACACCTGGCTTCTTTCACCGAGTGCAGTGTCTTCAGCGTCCACCCCTGGTGTGCTGTGTTGGAATCTTACTCATTTTGGTGGCTAAATACCGTTCCGTCCCATGGTCCACCAGCGTTCTGTTTATTTGCTTATCTGTTAGCGGATATTTGGGTTGCTGGCTCCTGCTGGCTATGGGTAGTGCTGGTGTGAATTATGGAACTTGATCTGTGCAGGCGGATGTTTTCATTTTTCTTGGTTACATGCTCAGGAGTGGAGCTACTAGATGTCATGGTAACTGCTCGGCCTTAGAAACTCACAGGGGGGCTGGGACAAGGGGCTGCTGCTGGGCGGCGCTGGGTCCCGGGGGGACAGGAGGAGCCTGGTCCTGTACATGCTGGAAAAGTTGCATTCTGGATTCAGCTGCCCTGAGGAAAACCTTGAGAACGAAGGTCTGGTTTGCACCTGGGCGTGCGCGTGACGTACGGGCAGACACCTTGGGTGCCTGGGTCTGTGTTTCTCCCAGGGTGCCTGGCTGCAGTGCTGGACTCCCTTCTGAGCCCATTGCTGGTGTATTGAGTTGGCTGTCTTCTGAACGGTGGCCACCACTTGCCTCCTTAGAAGTCTGTTCCCGGTGCTGAACGAGGCTTAGCTGAGGCGCTCCGTTAAAAGAGTGTGCATCATAGTAGCCTGCTGGTCATTGAGTGGACCCAGGCCTGGCGTTCCCAGGGGTCCTGTGGGGCATGTGTGCCTGTGTCCACTCAGCCCTGAAGTCACATGGTTTCAGGTTCACCACAATTCACATTTACATGAAAACTTCCTTTGCTGCATGCATGCCCTTATCTTATCTCAGCCCTGCGTGTCCCTTCAAGGCCCCAGCCTGAGAGGCTAGAGGTGAAACTGAACCCAGCCTAAACCCAGATTGGGATTTGAACCCAGTCTTAATCCAGATTGGGACTTGAACCCACGGTTTTAAATTAGAATCACTCACCTGGTGTCTGGACTTACTGAGGTCCAGTTTCTTTATGCCTCCACGCAGAAGGAATTCAGCGAGAGACAAAGCGATAGGCAAGAAATAGTTTTATTAGGATAGGATGCTTGTGAGAGATGCAAGCTGGCAGGAAGCCCTGCCCAAGGATCAGGGGGCCAAAATTTTATCATCCAAGGGGAGTGGGGGTTGGAAAAGACTGCCTCGTCCTCTTTCTGAGTGGTAGCTCCTCCTTGGTGTCTGGTCCTGGTGCTTATTCAAATCAGCAGAAGGGAAGACTTCAAACGCCTCCCCTTGATCTGAAGCTGAATGCAGGCCTCACCCACCCCACCCAGCGACCTGAGGCATATCTCGGCCTCCCCCAGGCAAGCAAGCCTGCTTTGTTCTTTTTTTTTTTTTTTTTTTGCCTTATTAGGGCTTCGCCTGCTGCATATGGAGGTTCCCAGGCTAGGGGGTCAAATCAGAGCTACAGCCATCGGCCTACGGCCACAGCCACAGCAAAGCCAGATCTGAGCCGCGCCTGTGACCTACACCACAACTCATGGCAACGCTGGATTGTTAACCCATGAGCAAGGCCAGGGATCAAACCTGCAACCTCATGTTTTCTAGTCGGATTCGTTAACCGCTGTGCCACAACGGGAACTCCTCTGATGGCTTTCTTGAGCAATTATTAATTTACAGTGATCTCCCAAAGGCTGGCCTTCTCAGGATCTCATGTTCTTGGAGGTGACTGCTGTGGGCTCTCAGGTAGTCCGGGGGCTGTCCCAAGCTGTGACTGTTGCAGTGATTTGCAGGAAGGAGTCCTGGGTTTCAGCAAGGCTGTTATGCTCAAGGTTCTAGTTGATTACAGTGGAAGGGCCCAGGTTAAAGTCAGCTTGGAGAGGGGCCTCATCTGGGAGGTACTAGGCTCGTGAGTCCAGGTGCCTTTCCTGTGGGAGCCATCTGTGGTGCTTCGTTCCCCGGCAGTGATGTGCAAAGACACACAAGCACGGGCTCTTCTCCACTAGGGAGGCCTCCTGAAGCGAGGTCAGGTCACAATGGAATGGACCATGACTGCCCGCAGCGATTCAGCCTCAACTCCCCCCAGGGGTCAGGCTGCTACTGTGTGGCTCAAGGTCTGCAGCTTAAGTCACATTGTCAGCAGAAGCTCCGGTAAAACCCGAGGCCTCAGGTAAACAAATACTCGGGCAGAGTCTTCCAGGGGCCTAGCCGTCCCCTCCCAGGAGCAGGTCAAGGAGCAGACTTTTGTTAGCAATGTGCAGGGTGTGGGAAGCTCAGGCCTGCTGAGTCAGCCCCGCACTGCACACCCAGCTACTGCTGAAGGATGCTTCTTTTGTTTTGTTTTGTCTTGTTTTTTTAGGGCCACACCCGTGGCATATGGAGATTCCCAGGCTAGAGGTCGAACTGGAGCTACAGCTAGTGGCCTACACCACAGCAATGCAGGAACCGAGCCATGTCTGCAACTTACATCATAGCTTATGGCAACGCCAGATCCTTGACCCACTGAGTGAGGCCAGGGATCGAACCTGAAACCTCATGGTTCCCAGTCGGATTCGTTTCCTTAGTGCTACAGTGGGAACTCCTGAAGGACGCTTCTGATGGCTGTTCCCTTGGCATTTCAGCGAGTTGGGTTTCGGGGCCTTGGGTGTGCTCTGCAGGATGGATGTGTGTGGGGGCCAGAGGGGCTGTACATCCAGCCGCGGCGGGGCGAGCTGTGTGAACCAGAGGGCAGCTCAGGGTCCCAGTCGAGTGTCCGGCCCAAGCTGGTGCCAGGAATGCCTGGGGGCCTGGGCCACGTGTTGACCTCCAGACTGATTAACTGTCACCAAGGTGGGGCTTCAGACACTAGCCCTCCCCTTTCCCCTCAGTGCTGACCCAGGCCCCTCCTGAGGGCCAGCGGTCTGGAGACCTGGCAGAGCTGGTCACACCCTTCCACGCAGAGCTTGGGTGACTGTAAGTTCCCCAAAGGCAGAGACTCCACATCCTGCTGCACACCCCCCATCCCTGTGTCCGCTGCAGGCCATGGAGGGTCACGTTCAGCAGCTGTGCCCTGCCCCCATGCCACCCCACTCCCCTCGCCCTTGGGCTTGGCGGGGAGCCTGCCTTGCACCCTTGCTCAGCTCCTGGGTCTGAGGGCCGGCCTTCCCCAGGCTCACATCCCGTGAGTATGGAAGAGGTTCTGGTCCCCAGGGCACACGCTCAGAGGCGCAGGAGCCAGGCTGGGGCCCAGGAGGGGGCCTGGTTTTGACTGCATCTGGCTGGGGACAGACAGTGCAGCTGGGAAAGGCAGAGTCTGGGTATTTACTTATTTATTTTTGCTTTTTAGGACCACGCCTGCAGCATGTGGAGGTTCCCAGGCTAGGGGTCCAATCGGAGCTGTAGCTGCCGGCCTACCCCACAGCCACAGCAACGCGGGATCTGAGCCGCGTCTGCAACCTACACCACAGCTCACGGCAACGCCGGATCCTTAACCCACTGAGCAAGGCCAGGGATCGAACCTGCGTCCTCACGGATACTAGTCAGATTCGTTTCTGCTGAGCCACAATGGGAACTCCGCAAAAAAATGTTCAGTGTTCAATATGTGCCTTGTAAAGTAATTCAGACCTTAACAGATGTGTGTAAAAGTCCAGCCCCACATACAGTCTGCCTTTCCGGAGATTAATCACTGCCTTTCCTCACTTCTCAGGTGTGTGTGTGTGTGTGTGTGTGTGTGTGTGTGTGTGTGTGAACGTGGGCACGTAGATGTCTCAAAGACAGCCCCGTTCTGCTCTGCAGCCTGGTGTCTGCGCTTCCTCTCGTGGTGCGCCCCTCCCACGGCCCGAGCAGCACCGCCCTTTCTTCGCAGCCGCTCTCTTGGGGTGACCTGCGCTCTGTTGGGGTGACTTGTGCAGCCCAGCTAGGGCATGTGGGCCGCTGTCCGTTTCTCTTCCCCGAACACACACCCTTTCCTGGCTGCCACCCCTCTTTTTCCCTTGGCCTCTGGTCGGCCCCGAGAAACAGGGACCGAAGCTTAGCTCTGGGTCACAGGGCACTTGCACGACTATGGTCCAGGCGGTAGCACGGGGCTTCTGCAGGAGGAGAGGGAGACCTGCTCACGCGGGAAGGAGCCCAGTTGGGGGGGTGGACCCCGCCCTGGCCTTCCCCGCCCTCCACTGCCCTCTGGGTCTTCCGGAGAGAGACCTGGAGCTGCCTCAGCCGGTTCAGCAGGGGAACTGCCAGGGCTGCTTTCCTGTAACATGCCTGTCAAGTCCCTAGAGCAGCACTGGGCTCTGCGAAATGCTGCTCCTGAAGGAAACAAGGTCTCGGTCTGCCCCACGGTGGAAGGACCTGGGAGCAGTGGGTCTGGGGTGCGGGGCGGACCGGCACCTCGGCCGCCTCTCCAGGAGCCTGTTTGCACATGTGTTTCCTCCACACGCAGAGAAACAGAACAGAGACGTGTCGTGGCATCTTGATCACATCGCTCCAGGTCTCTGCAGGCTTGGGGCCGCGATGTGTGTCCATTGTGACTGGACAGCTCGGTCATATCCTTGACCTGCTGCCACGAAGCTCAGAGCTGAGGTTTTTGCACAGTCGCTTCCTTTCCTGGGCCCAGCCATGACGTGCTGTTAATTTCTGGTTTCATTATTTAGTCTGATGTCCACTTGCCATGTATGGGGCCACCCTGGATCCTTCAAGAGGCTGGTCGGTAGGTGACTGGGGATGATATTGCCAGCGGCTGTCCTCATAAAGTGGCAGGGTGTTTCCGAGGCCTGCTGCCATCCTGAGGATGAAGTTAACTTAGTCTGTGGGGCCAGAGTTCATCCAGTGGGAAGTGAGCTTTGTGGCCAGAGGTGGCCAAGAATCTCCTTCCTAAAGAGAGAGCCTAGTCAGTGATCTCTAACAGTTTTACAGCACTTCCCACCAGCAGCACTTCCCACCAGTAAACCATTTCCTCCCCCTTTCCCAAGGGGGTTGGGGCTGCAGCGGCCCTGAATTCCGAAGGCACAGGGCAGGAACAGAAATATTCTTTTTCGGAGTCTGGAGAGAGTGATGTGGGCCTGAAGCCGTCCCTGAAGAGGCCGCCGAGTACAGGCCAGCGCCCAGGTGCCAAGCGGGACCGTAGGGCCATCAACCTGCAGGTGAAGCTGGAGGTGCTCTGGCGCTTTGAAGCTCGAGAGACGCTCAGCAGAATCCGGAGGGCGCTGGGGCTCTCCACCTCCGCCGCGGCCACCATTCGTGACGACAAGGACAAGATCCGGGAGAGTATCCATGCGGCCACCAAGCTGACGCGCAGCGGCAGCCTGGTCATGGGGAACATAGAGCGGCTGCTAAGCTGTGGATCGAGGACCGGAACCAGCGCAAGGTGCCGGTCGGCGTGCTTGTCCGGAGGAGACCTGCAGCCTGTTCGAGGAGCTCAAGCGGCAGCAGGGACCGGCGGTGGCTGGTTCGCGCGCTTCAAGGCGCGTCAAGGGCCACGCACTCTGGGGCGGGGCAGCGAGGCGTGCGCGTGGACACGGGCGCGGCGCTCAGGGACCCGGTGCTGCTGCGGAGGGTGATCCAGGAGGGGGGCTACACGGCCCGCCAGGCGTTCAACGTGGAGGAGACCCGGCTCTGCCGGAGGCGGCTGCAGGACCGGACAGTGCCTTCCGCTGCCGAGGAGCGCTCTGGGTCCACAGCCACCTAAGATCTGACTCTGCTGCTGGGCGGCAACGCGGCTGGTGACTGCTGTTGTACCCGGTGGAGAACCCACGCGGCGTCAGGGGCTTCTCCAAGCGCACCCTGCCTGTGCTGTGGTGCTCGCAAAAGAAGGCCGGGGTCGCGGTGAGCCTCTTCCAGGAGTGGCTCGCGCGCTTCTCCTGCCCCGCGGTGGAGAGGTACTGTGCCCGGCGTGGGCTCCGGTATGAAGCGCTGCTCGTCCTGGACAGCGCCCCTGGCCTCCCTGGAAACCTGGACAACCTGTCCGAGCACGTACGCGTGGAGTACCGGCCCGAGAATACCATGGCCCTCACCCAGCCCGTGACCCAGGACCTGGTTGCCACCTTCAAGGCCTGCTACCTGCGGAGGGTCTGCCGCCTGCTGGCGGCGAGGGCGGGGCCGCAGGCCAGCGGGGAGCGGCCCAGGACCTCTGGCGGGCCTGCAGCATCCTCGGCGCGGTGAACACCTCCGGGTACTGGGAGGAGGTCCCGCCCTTGACGCTGAACGGGGGTTGGAGGAAGCTGTGACCCAAGTGTCTCCAGCGTGAAGTCGGCGGCCTCCAGGTGGAAACCCTCCCACAGATCGGGGGACGTCGTGGCGCTGGCGGGCCACGTGGGTTTCAGGGCGGCGGCTGAGGCTGGTGTGGCGGAGCTGCCGCAGAGCCGTGGTGGGGACTGGTCCAGGGAGGAGCTGATAGAGCTGGAGCAGGAGCTGGCCACCGGGGAAGAGGGCGAGGACAGCCCCACCGGCCCCGCCAGCTCACGGCCAATCGCTTGGCCAGGGCCCTGGCACATTTTGATGCTGGCCTGCAGATCATCATGGACAAGACCCCAACCTAGAGCGCAGCCTGCAAGTCTGCCGGGGTGTGAAAAACTTGATCGGCTGCTATCCGGAGCTCTTCGAGGAGAAGCGAGGCCCCAAGTAGTGGGGGTGAGAGCGGTGCAGGGGGGGCTCCTCACTCTCCAGCTCTCACGTGGGAGTGACACCAGCCTGCATGTTTCCACCTCATTATATTAACTCCTCAAATGTCTTTTGTCAGCAAGTAATGTATTATCTCCAGTGAACTTCTCAAATACATGGTTTTCAAAGCCTTGATGCATTCGTGAGCGATTCTGCGGTTTCCTGAGCCCTTTGGAGGTGTGCATTCTCTGTCCTTGTGGACACCCGTGAGGAAGCCAGGCTCGCTGGGCAGCGCCCTGGCACGCTGTCCCTGGCACCTTGCTCACTGCACTGAGCTCTCTCTGTATTCAGCGGTGAGGCCCGCCGAGCTGCGTGCACACCGAGTCCAGAGGGGTTCTGCTTGTTTTCTGGTCCTCTCACCCTTCGGCTAGGCTTCAGGACCCGCAGACGACAAAAGCTGACCCAGGTGAGTGCCCAGGGAGACTTTGGGGTCCCGAGAGTGAGCCTGGCTGGGAGCAGCGCCTGGCCACCCGCCCCCCAGCTCTGTTCCTCCGGAGCCCCAATGCCTCCTGTCACCCTGTTCTGTCCTCTGAAGTGATGCTGTGCCCGTGCTGACTGGCCAGGGGAGGGAGGAGAGACACAGCCATTGTGGGTGAGCTGGTGAGGCCGCACACTCCCCGGGTCCCTGCCCCCGGCGTGGGGTGTCACACAGCTGCAGGCACCTGGAGCCGGTCTCCCTCTCTGGCCCGCCCTACCTGTCTCCAGTTTCCGTCTAACCCCGCCGTGCCCCTTTGACACTTCTTCCAGTGGACATGGGCTCATGCAGGCCGTGGTAGTGCTGGAGACAGGGCCCCGGGTCCCATTGGGAAGACTGGGGTCACTCAATGTCCCACAAAAGGAGGCCTTCGGGGACCTGCCCGTCTGGGTGAGGATGTATGTTCCAGGCAGGCTTGGACCCCCTCAGGGCCCTGTTAGAGGAATTTTTATCTGAGCCTACCTTCCTTGTGCAGCAAGCTGGGGATAACGCAGGAGATTGGTCTGGGGCTAAACCAGGCCTGAAGCTTTTGCTGGGGAATGCAGATGCCTTCACATCTACCATCTGCCATCATGCAGACCTGTGCACACCTGGCTGAGGTATGCCTAGGCCCGACCTGAGATCATACGACACCTCAGGTCCTGCTGACTGGACCTCTTGCATCTGAGCAGGTAACTTCTCCCCCAAGTCTTGGGCCGTCCTGGGGACCTGCGGCTGTGGGTTCTTCTGGGAGTGGGTGCACCTGACAGGGTTGCTGGTCATCTTCTGTCATTTGCCTTCCACATCCTTCAGTGTAGAACCACAGTCAGAGGAGAGGCTGGCTTTAATGCCACCTGTGTGCGTATTGATCAGGGAAGGGAAGAGTTAGTGGACAGTGCTCGTGGGCCGTGTGGCCCGTCTCCACCTAGGGGTCCACTGAGGGTCCAGCTGCCCTGAGAGGGAGACCTGGCTGAGTGTTTTCAAAAGCTGATACCCCTGTGCCTGGCTTGCAGCTTCCTGCTCTTGTCGCTGCTCTCAGCCACGCCCAGGAGGACCTCAGGTGTGATGACACTTCTGTCACTGATTGAACTTTTTACTGTGTAAAGAGAGAGGGCACAGTTCCATGTATTTCACAAGAGACAATTACAGCACGGTAGTCAAACAAGTGAGAAACACCCAAAAGAAAATAGGAAGTCCTTCCTCTTGCTCTGTGTGTTGCAGTGAGTTGATGTTTGCACCAGGGATGAGCAGATGCTGATGGTCTCCTGCCAAAGACAATGCCAGATTTTGCTACCGCATCAGAAAAGGGGGACATACGACATGCTGGTGAGGCCCGAGCCAGCAGCGGGCTTGGGGGAAGCCCAGGATATCAGAGCTGAGGGCAAAGCATGAGAACGTGACACTGGAATCTCTGCCAGCCCTGCTGGCAGAAGCCGCACCCTGCGAAGGAAGGTGTGGTGAAGCCTGTGGTGTTTGCAGGCACGGGGGCCCCAGTGCCCGTGTGGCCTCGTTGACTCGCAGTCTTGAGCTGACGGGGCGGTTCAGATTCGGCACAGTCTGCCAGGCTCGCAGGACCAAGTCCGTCCAGCGGAGCCTCTCACCTGCAGAGGCGCTATGCGTGCGGCCAGGCGTCCCTTCCCTTGTCCAGTCTGGGACAGCAGTGAGGTTCCGGCGGCGAGGGGCGCAGTGAAAGCATGTGGGGTGACCAAGTGAGCGTGACCAGGAAGCCACGCCTGAGCCAGCACCCTGGGGCGTGGATCGGGCTCAAGGTGTGCTGGATGCCCCAGGGACCCAGGCTTGCTGAGGGAGCCGGCGTCTGCCCGGGAGTGGCACCTTGGTGATGAACCACAGGGTGTCCCCGAGGGCGCCTGGGGCTCGCGTGGCAGGGCGGTATTTGGCTTTGGAGTGGGCCTGTCGGTGTCCTCACTGCCCAGCGGGGCGGTCAGCCAGCCAGAGACGAAGAGGACCAGGAGCAGGAGGCTGGACAGGCCCGCGAGTGAGAGCCTCACTCCACACGCCCGCTCCTATCGGAGAGCAGAGCCCCGGGCTCGGCCCCGGACCCCGCCAGCCCCTCCTGGGAAGGTGAAGTCAGACTCCACCCCGCGTCCCTGCTCCTGGCATCTGCGACGACGAGGTAGGGCTTCTCAGCCAGGGTGTGGGCAGGGGAAGGAAGAGCTCGGAGGTGAGGCTTTCCACCTCGGACGGTGTCTCAGCGATTAGGCGGTAGGCTGGGAACAGCCGGCCGTTCTCACTCGGAGTCAGTTCACAGTGTGAGGGGCTCTGGTTCCCCCCCCACCCCGGAGGAGTGGTCCCTGTGTGAACTCTCAGGGGTCCTGTCTCTCGCTGGCGGGCACCCACACGGGCAGTGCTTGCGCAGAGCCAGGGGGGACTGCAGGGCCCGCGGGTCCTCTGTGCCTCCAAATGTCACTTGGGTTTGTCCTGCTGTGATAAGTGACCTGATGCTGGCGGGGTCTCAGCAGCCTCCTGGTGTCCAGGGCCCGGAGGTTGAGCTCTCCTCGCGTTGCTGCCCTGATCTCTGCTCAGGCTGCCTCTATGCGCAGGTGTCGGTGGACTTCAGTGCAGACGTGTCCAGGGAGCTGCTGCCCTCGCTGAATGTGTGTTAGGCCCCGTCTGGGGCTGCTTTCATCAGCGCACAGCCACGGCTCTGGAGGGACCGAAGAGGTGAGCGGCCGTGACTGGCATCTGGGAGGAGACGCGTCGGGTGGGGACAGGCAGAGCCGTCCCCCCCCCCACGTGCTGCCTGCAGAGCCTGACCCTGGGATGTGGCCTCCAGCTAAGAAGGCCCTTGGCCTCCCAGGAGGACACAGCGCTGTAGAAGCCCCGAGAGCAAGCCTGGCAGGTGACTTACGGGGTCCCCGGGCTGCGCCCTCGCCACGATCTCCCCCTCGAGTCACTGGACTCCTGTCCTCTTGCCTTGGGACGTCCAGCCTGAAAAGAGACCTGTCTGTGGGACTTCTGGGCCTGTGAGGAGGCGGTGTGGGCCCCGGGGATGGGACTGAGGAGTGAGGGACCCCGTCTTCAGCAGACCTGCGGGCGGCGGCCCTGGACTCCTGGGCCGGAGTGAGTCAGCTGCATCCGGCCTGGAGCTCGGGGACGTTGCTGGCCAAGGGCTGCGGGTGTTCTGGGGCATGGGGAGGCTTGCTGAGGGAGGAGCCTGTGAGGACGTGTGGCAAGGACTCAGACGGCAGAGGAGCCGGCTCGGATGGAGTGTCAGCAGGAAGGCGGCCTGGCTGTTGGGCTGCAGAAGGCTTCCGGTCTGGGAAGCACGAGGTGGGGAGACACAGGGCCCCACGCAGAGGGAGGGCCTGGGTGATGAAAGATCATCAATGCCAAGCCATGGTGCCTTGCCTATTGCTGTGTAACAAATGTCCCCGAAATCTCATTGTCTAAAGCAGCAGTCCTCAGAGTTCCCGTCGTGGCGCAGTGGTTAATGAATCCGACTAGGAACCATGAGGTCGCGGGTTCGTTCCCTGCCCTTGCTCAGTGGGTTAACGATCCGGCGTTGCCGTGAGCTGTGGTGTAGGTTGCAGACGTGGCTCAGATCCTGAGTTGCTGTGGCTGTGGCGCAGGCCAGCACCTACAGCTCTGATTAGACCCCTAGCCTGGGAACCTCCACATGCCGCAGGTGCGGCCATAAAATGACAAAAGGCAAAAAAGAAAAAAAAATAAAGCAGCAGGCCTCAGCTCTCCGTTTCTCTGGGTTGGAACCGAGGAGAGCTTGGCGGAGTGGTGCTGGCTGGGGTCTCTCAGGGGCTGCAGTGGAGGCGGCCGCTGGGGCCGCACCGTCTGAGGGAGTTCCTGGTCCTGGAGGATCCACCTCCAAGGTGGCTCGCCACGTGTGCGGCGGGTTAGTGCCTCCCCGGCAGGAGGGCGGCCGTCCCTTGCCTCACGGGCTCCTCTGGGGGCGCTGGTGGAGTGTCCGCCCGACTTGGGGGCAGGCTTCTCACAGGCCAGGTGAGCAGAGAGCAAGGCTGGAGGCACCACGGCGTCTCCACCCCAGCCTCGGAAGCCGTGCTGTTGGCTGCACACGCTGGCTCCGGGCAGTGGGACTTGGATCCCAGGAGGTGAGAGTTCCTGGGGGCCATCTTGGCCTGGCTCCCACGTGGGGCTGGGGGGTGGGTGTCGTCTGAGACTCGCACAGAAGGGATGGGGTCAGACTTGTAGGATGTCAGGTGCTCTGATGCACCCTTGCCCTTGGCACTTGCCGTGTGCGTTTGCGGGATGCTGGGGAAGCACGGGGCTGGGACCCTAGAACTAAGCAGCTGGGAAAAGCTCCTGTGCAGCTGACAGCTAGTCTGGGGTTCAGATGTCGACGGGGGAGAAGCATGGCGAGAAAGTGTCTCCTGTGGCCACGAGACTCAATGACCTGCTGAAGGCTGTGGGCGGAGCCTGACCCGCCCTCAGGCTCAGCTGGTGCCCAGGGCCCCTGGCTTCTAGCCCCAAACCCCGGGCCGTAAGTCAGGCCGCTCACCTGGCTTCACGTGGCTCATGGGCAGATGCCCAGACTTCCGAGTCTCCCCCACTGGACCCTGGTCCGTCCCTTGCCCGCCTCTCCTGCCGGAGCCCTGGGGAACCTCAGGTGTGGTTGCAGTCCCCCCCCGCCCCTGCCACTCTCTCCTTCACCGTCTGGCTCTAAGTGGAGCTACGGGGAGTCCACTTGTGTGTAGACGCTGCTCTCGGACCAGCCCCTCCAGCGATGGGCCTGCCAGGTGGCAGTTAAGTGTGAGATGCAGAAAGGGGCTGTGCTAGGGCCTGGACCAGTGCTGGCAGCAGCTCCTTCAGCTGGCGTTCAGAGGATGCTCTGAACATTCCTACATCAAGGATTTTGTGGTCAGATATGTTTACAGTGAATTTTGAGATTAAACAAGGTGACAAGGGATTCCCATCATGGCTCAGGGGTTAATGAACCCAACTAGCATCCATGAGGACACAGGTTTGATCCCTGGCCTCGCTCAATGGGTTAATGATCCTGTGTTGCTGTGGTGTAGGTCGCAGATGCAGCTCCGGTCTGGCGTTGCCGTGGCTGTGGTGTAGGCTGGCAGCTACAACTCTGATTAGACCCCTACTCTGGGAACCTCCATATGCCATGGGTGCGGCCCTGAAAAGCAAAAAAAAAAAAAAAAAAAAAAAAAACCCAAAAACAAAAAACAAAAAAAGGAACAAAAAAGTTGACTATGTATGTTATCTATCAAGGATTCAACAAATAGTTGACAGTGGGGAATCTGCAAGTGAACTTATCCTGACCTCTGACTTAACAATGTGTGTATTTGCCAGTCTGTGTTTTTATGTTGATCTCCCTTTTGTTGGGTGGATCGCCCATATCTTCAGTCTGGATTATGCTACTCCTTTTTCAGGAAATAATTTATTTCCTTTTCTTTTCTTTTCTTTTCTTTTCTCTTTTCTTTTCTTTCTTGTCTTTTAAGTGCCACACAAATGGCATATGGAGGTTCCCAGGCTAGGGGTTGAATTGGAGCTGCAGCTGCTGGCCTACGCCCCAGCCACAGCAATGCCAGGTGTGAGGTGCGTCTGCAGCCTACACCACAGTTCGTGACAATGGCAGATCCTTAACCCACTGAGCGAGGCCAGGGATCGAACCCGCAACCTCATGGCTCCTAGTTGGCTTTGTTTCCCCTGTGCCACGATGGGAACTCCTGAGATCATTTCTTGAAATGTGTCATTTCCAGAAATGTCGAGATTCTTAAAGGTAGAGTTTTCAGAAAATCCAGGCATTAGGGGGCGTCCTCATACATTATTGACTGAGGGTATCGGCACATGTGCCTGCTCCTTGGTCCCACCTCTCTCATCACTGTGCTGCGTCCCACAGGAGCTTGGAAGGGCTCAGGGACCTTGGCAGGCAGGCAGACCCAGGACTTCCCTTAGCCTGGGCACCTGTAGGCAGTGCCGTTTCTCTGTCTTGGGAGCACCTGAAGCTGGGGTTTCTGGTGTGGATCTTCAGACTCAGGTCACCCCACCTCCACCTGCTGGATAAAGTCTTGTAGCTTTCAACATCCTGGAAGTAATAGTCCCTCTGTAATCTCAAGACTCCCTCTTCTCCCACATCGTGCAATCCACTGGCTTGTCTATAAACACAGGAGTGGGTTTCTCCTCACCTACCACCTGTTTTGGGTATGGAGCCATACGGGACTACAAACACCGTCAGATTCCATCATTATTCTGCTTATTTGGAAGCAAGGTAAATATGTTCTAACTACTGTACTCGGTGAGTCTGAGATCAGTTAAAATACCTGACATAAAATATGAGTTTTAAATAAAATCAGTAGTTAATTTAAAAATATTTTAATTGGAATACAGGTGACTTACAATGTTGTGTTAGTTTCAGGTATACAGCAGAGTGAGTTATGCATATGCTATATCTGCTCCTTTCAGATTCTCTTCCCATACAGGTTATCAGAGAATATTGAGTAGATTTCCTTGTACTGAACAGTAGGTCCTTGCTAGTTATTTATTTTGTATAACGTAGTGCATATGTATCCTCTCCTCCTGATTTTTTCCCTCCCCACCATGGTTCCCCTATGGTAACCATAAGTTGGATTTTGAAGTCTGCGAGTCTATTTCTATTTTGTAAATAAGTTCATTTGTATATTTTCTCTCTCTCTCTCCCTCCCTCCCTTCCTTCTTTCTTTCTTTTGGCAGAACCAGTGGCATGCAGAAGATCCGGACCAGGGATTAAGCCTGCACCACAGCAGTGACAACACTGGATCCTTAACCAGCTGCACCACCAGAGAACTCCATGTCTCATTTTTTATTAGATTCTACATATAAGTGATACCATATATTTATCTTTCTCTGTCTGACTTAAATCACTTAATATGATGATCTATAGGCCCATGCATGTTGGTGCAAACAGCATTATTTCATTCTTTTTTTGTGGCTGAGTAGTATTCCACTGTGTATATATGTACCACATCTTCTTTATCCATTCCTCTGTCAAAGGATATTTAGGTTGTTTCCATGTCTTGGCTATTGTGAATAGTGCTGCAGTGCACACTGGGATTCATATAGCTTTTTGAATTATGGTTTTCTCTGAATAAATGCTCAAGAGTGGGATTCCTGGATCATATGGTAGTTCTATTTTTAGCTTTTTTTATTTTTTGGTCTTTTTGCCTTATCTAGGCCGCACCTGTGGCATATGGAGGTTACCAGGCTAGGGGTCTAACAGGAGTCGTAGCCGCCGACCTTCGCCACAGCCACAGCCACAGCAATGCGGGATCCGAGCTGCATCTGTAAGCTACACGTACACAGCTCATGGCAACGCTGGATCCTTAACTCACTGAGCGAGGCCAGGGATTGAACCCGCAACCTCATGGCTCCTAGTCGGATATGTTAACCACTGAGCCACGATGGGAACTCCCACAGCAGGAACTCTTATCCTCCATGTTTTAATGATGTTTTTCCTTCTCTTCTATGTGTAGTGGGGGAAAGGTGGAGGTGGCCTGGCCCAGGACTATTGGGACCTTAATAAATGTCATTGTTTTAATAGGAAATTGAATGAAATAAAGTAAGAGCATAGCATTGGCATTTATCAGGTATATTTTTTGGATCATACCACTTTAAGGCTGTGTGATTTTATTTTAGTTGGGTTTTTTGTTTTGTTTTGTTTTGTTTGTTTGGCCATGCCATCAGCATGTAGAAGATCCTGGACTGGGGACTGAACCCACAGCACAGCAGTGACGATGCCGGACCTTCACCCATTGAACCACAGAGGAACTGCAAGGCCATATGATTTTTAGACAAACTAACCATTCTGAGTTTCACTATACTTAATATCATAGAATTATAGTAAAGATAAATGTGACACTGTATTAAAATCTATGCCTAGGTATCAGTGCCTACTGGTATATGCCTTTTTAATTACTATAATTAGCAACACATTTTAACAAACTACATGAGTTGTGTTTCATTGATCACATGCTTCAAGAAGGCTGGAAAATAGTCGGACCAATTCTTAATCAGTTAAAGTTGAAGTTCTCATGGAGACAAAATGCTGAGATCTAAAGAATATTAGAATCAGAACAGCTGGAGGGTGTGGCCTGAAGGGAGTGATCTTGAATAAAGGTATGGACTTTGGAAAATGGGGTCAGCAGAGAGCAGAATACTGTCTCTGCACACACAGATCGTTCTTTAGATGTCACCTGGAGGGCCGCCCTCAAGCAAGGTGTCTAGAATAATGATGATTGTATTCAGTGTTGATTTCCTGGGAAGTGGTTTGGAGAATGTATTCTTTGATGTTAATCTGTGGCTTATATGGGTTCTGCCGTGATGAATTTTCTTTGAAAGATTTATGGCTTTGTTTGTAACATACAATAAATATGAGCCTTAAGATTAGGTTAAGATTAACTGGGGGCCTCAGTCCTTTGAGACTGCTGGCTCCCCGAGCCCTTAAACTTTAATCTGTGCTGTCTCTTTATTTTTCGCCTCTTCGTGTGGCTGAGCCAGTCTTCTATGTGCAGTATTATCATTACCATAACTCTTTAGTGCATATGATACAGTTACTGTTATTTTACATGTGGATGACACCGTCCAGTATGATTCTCTGATTAGTCCCAGGTCATAAAGCAAAGAAGAACAAGATTTTTACATAGGTTATGAGAGACGAAACCTATGGCAGTTGAAACTTAACGCTCCCTTCTCGCTTCTGTAACATTGCTTGCTTGCTAAATATCAGTTGTGACAGTGTGTCGCAACAAAGGGTTAATAAAACCGGCCAAGACATAACAGGCTACTATTTAGAAACCACCCCCACAGGTCTGCAACTTTCAAAAGTCCCGCGCGCGCCAATTATAGCCAGTCACCAACCGCCACATCTGCTTCTGTAAACCTGCTTGTTTGCTGAATACGGATCACGCGATCCCAGGCCA
>PVHT020000502.1:8148-62942 GCA_004024745.2 Catagonus wagneri
TTTCAGGAGTGGAATCATTTTGTTGGAACCAAGTGATAAGAGACTCTGCAAGTCCTCGACCATGTCATGGCAAAATGAGGCTGGATGCAGATCGGTCCAAGCCAAGGGCAGGAGAAGAGGTTTGAGGAGTGCCCAGGAGGGCCTGGGAGCTGGTCCTCCCAAAAGGACTGGAGGCCATGAGTGCACAGGCGAGAACACAACTCAGTGACCTGGCAGTGGGGGGAAATTCCCCAGGAGCCAGGGTGGAGCCAGGGTACTGCTCACTGAGACTTGAGAGCAGTTCCTGGGGTCTGTTAGACATGGCCTCACCACTGGTTTCCACTGAGCTCACCGAGGGCAGTGGGAACCTCACCATGGGCAGAAAGCCATCTGTGGTCCTGGTCCCCAGCTCTGTGCATGTGCCCAGTAATGCCTTCCAGGTCACCAGATGCCATGTAATTCTGGAGAGAGTGAGGGGATTCTGGGGGCCTCTGCAGGGCAGATGTGTTTTCAGCCACAAACAGGCCCCCAAGAGCTGTGGGACCTTGCAGACATAGTGCCCAACTCCCTTCTGTCCGGCCCAGTCCTTGCAGAGGCACCAGACTCTCTGTCCCTCTTGTATTCTCCCCATGTGGGCCTCTGCGTGCGTGGTAGTGCCAGCCCTGCTGATAACCAGCACCGGGAGGCTGGCTGAAGTTCAACTCTCCTGATTGTTCCTCTCCTGGGCCAGGCCAGAAGGTCCCGAGGAGTTGCCAGCCAGGACACATCCTGCTCACTGCATTATGTAACCATCTACCACTTCTGATTTTCTGATCCCTACAGTGTTGAAAATGCCAATGAAAACTAAAGAAATTCTACTGCCCCACACCCAAAACTCTGAAGATAGCCTAGCTCCTGGCAGGTGCCAGGTCGTACCTGCTGTGCCCCAGCAGGAGACTGGGAACCTAGTGCTTCAGGAGTGCTGAGACCCAGCTGGTGGGCAAGCAGTGGGACCGTGCTGTGTGTCCAGTTACTTCTCTGTAGCTGGTCAGTGTAAGTCCCATCCCAGATCACAGTGCAAAGTGGCAGTCACAAAAGAGACCTCCTTTGCTGTCACAGCTTCTATTTCTGTCTCTCTCTCTCTGTCCATCTGGCTCCCTATCTATCTCTCTCTTCCTCTTCTTGAACTTCACCAGCTCCTGGACTGAGTCCGGGTACCTCTACTCTGGCCTTAAAACCTGTGTCATCTGCTCCTGAGGGGCCTGTCCAGTGCAACCATCTGTTTCCATCTGTGGAGCCAGTTGTACCATGATCACTGCAGGCAAGGACCAGCCCTGTGTCAATAGTGACACTGGCTGCCTTGTCTGATGTCTCTTTGGAGGGCATGTGAGACAGTTCCCAGTTCTGCCCCTGGCCTTTCCCTGGGGCATTGACACAGTGAGTCTTCTCTTTCTGCCCCCTGCAGAGCAGCCCTGAGAATCCCAGCTGCTTCCAAAGGCAAGAAAAAGCAGAAAGACTAGGAGGGAAGAAATAACACTCCTCATTTGCAGAGGACATGGATGACTAGAAAATCTCAGGAAAGTAAGAAAAACACAGGTGGAAGGACAGTGGCTTCGGTAAGCACAAATGACAGGCCAGAGTTTCCTCCATGCCACAATGACCACAAGGAAACCAAACAAAGACAACACACCTCAGAAAAAAAGGTGCTTAGCATCAATGTCATGCAATGTGGCTAGGACTGCATGCTGACAATTACAATCATAATTGTGCTGTGTAATCAGAATCCAGATTAAATAGCAATAACACTTAAAAAATAAACCAAAACATTACTAGGACCCCAGAAGACTACTCTATTCTTCTTTCTACCGTGAACTGTCCCCTTACATGTACACACACATTCATACAGTCATGCAAACACATATACGCACACACAAAATATTCTGACTTCTAATAACAAATTATTTTCAAAATTTTTTGTTATTTTATATAAAGGAAATCTTATATGTTGTTTTTGGTTGTGTCTGGGTTATTTTACTTAATATGTTTAAAATATATTATAATATGTAGTTCTAGACTGTTCATTCTCTAGTATTCTATTTCTTAAAATAGTCCAATGAATCTTTTAAATATCTCATATGGTTATCACTTTGCATGTTCTGTTTAAAAAACTGTGCGTATTTCAGTATCACAAAGATTTTCCAGCATATGATCCTCTAAAATGTCCAAGTTTGAATTTGACATTAGGATCTTTAGTATAAGTAGAATTGATTCTGTACAGGAAATTGTGTGGATGTCCAATTCCTTTATTCTTTTCTCAAATTAAATATGCAAATTACCTAATACCATTTATTGAAAAAATATTTTCTTTTCTTTTGGAGAATACCATTTTAGGATTACCAAGTTAAGTAATAGTAGATGTTTGAGGGTTCCCGTCGTGGCTCAATGGTTAAGGAATCCAACTAAGAACTATGACGCTGCAGGTTCAATCCCTGGATTTGCTCAATGGGTTAAGGATCCGGCATTGCCCATGAGCTGTGGTGTAGGTTGCAGACATGGCTCAGATCCTGTGTTGCTGTGGCTGTGGCGATGGCTGCCAGCTACAGCTCCTGTTAGACCCCTAGCCTGGGAACCTCCATATGCAGTGGGTCCGGCCCTAGATAAGGCATAAAGACCAAAAAAAAAAAAAAAAAGAACAGTAGATGTTTAGATGGATCAGTTTCTGGAATTACTTATTTAACTGATTGCCTTGTCTTCACAAAAATGTTTTCTTCATTACCTAATCTTTATAATAGGCCGTGGTATCTGGCCATGGAACATATAACTTTTTCAAATATGTTCTCTTTCTTTGAGATTATCTTTGCTATTTTTCATGCTTTAATTTCTGAATCAATTTTACAATAAGCCTTCAAAGTTCCAAATGGAAGAAAAAGGAATGGAATGAAGTGAAGCAAAAAGGTAGGAACTAAAGAAGGGAGGGAAAAGGAAATCAAAGAGAAAGGGCAGGAGGGAAGAAAAGAGGGAGGGAGGATTTATGTTGGGACTAAATTGAATTTATGGATCAATCTGAAGATTTTAGACACTGCTACAGTAATAAGTCTTCCACTCCATGGACAAATTTAGTATCAGTTTTCATTTATTTACTTATTTTACAGTTCTCAATTTTTTTGAGATTTCCCTGTTGGCTTAATGGGTTAAGGATTTGGTGTCACTGCTGTGGTGTGGGTTCAATCCCAGGATAGTTCCTTATCATGGGAGCATGGAAAAAAAGTGTTAAATTTTTATATCTGTTATTGCTGAGGGCTTAGATCATTTTGTTATATTTATTCCTAATTTAGGTTTCTTCTCATGGTTTGTAATTGCTATAATCCTTCAATTTTATTTTCTAACTGTTGTGAACAGGATGTAGAAATAAATTTGTGAGCAGGATGATTTTTCTAAAATTTGTATCCAGTAACTTTGTTCAATTCACTTATTATTTTTCATACAATGTATATACATCTTTGTGTAATCATAGTATTCACCATTTTTTAATGGCAGTTTCTAATTCCTTCTTGTGTACTTTTATTTCTTTGTCATAGTGAAATAATTACTATGCCCAATACATACTGACTATCAATGGAAAGACTGAGCTTCCTAGTCTTGAGATCATATTCAGAGGGTCATATTACAGTGTTTTAGCGTTGCATTAGATATTTTATGTAGATATTTTGTTTTGAGGTTGAGCAGTGGTAATGCTAACATTTAAGAAAGTAAAACAAATAATTACCTCTGCAGCAGCTCATTAACAACTAGTAACACATGGAAGTCATTGTACCAGAGCTTAAAATAAATGATGGATACAATCGGGGACCCCTCCACTAGAGGGTGGCAAGCCATACCAATATTACCAACAGGCACCCCAGGAAAGGCAAGCAGCCATATCCACCCTCCTTCAGGGGGAAGAGTCACTAGATTGTCATGTAGATCAGCTACATTGTACCTGGAGATTTGGATCCAGCCACCCTCCCAGACATGGTAGATGTTGACTGAGCCTCCCGAGTAGGCTTCCCTGTAGGTGGAACAGTAGATGGTTTGACAGGTCAGACCATAAGCCTGTCCCACCTCCAGGTCATAGGAGTAACTCTGATCTGTGACCTCATAAGCATAAACAGAGCCAGAACCTACAGAGAAGGCTGCCCCCAAGATCCAGTCTCCTTCACTGTCCATGTAGTGGAGGCCAGAGCCTCTCTTACCCGAGCCACAGATCATGGTGCTCATGGACAGACCCAGGCCTTTGTGCTGATACACCGTGTTAGCAAGCAGCTTGGATCCAGCTGGCACCAAGATGCATTCCTTGTTTTGAGCTCATAGGTTCAACACTGCCAAGCCAAGAGCCTCTCCCAGAAGATGAAATCTACTGCACCCCCAGCATTGTGCCCAGCAGGTTTGGGTTGATCTTTTTCACCTTCTCTTCTATCCCAGAGGCAATGTAGACACCTGCTGGGGCCTGGGAGTCTGCTGCAACGACTCCACAGAGAAACTTGAAGGCAAGGGTGGTGGTACCATGAAGCATTTCAATTCTCAGCTTCTCTAGGATAACCCAGCTGGGCACAACCAGGCTCAGCCCATTCCCAGGGCTTCCTAGACCCAAATGCAGCAGACCTGCATGACCCCCAAGTCCAACAATCCTGTGCTGGTTCACAGCTAGTGGCCTCTCAACATGCTGGCCAGGGCCATGTCTAGGAAAATCTAATAGCATATATCCATCATCATAATATCATACAGTGTATTTTCACTGCCCTAAAAACTCTCTGTGCTCTGCCTAGTCACCATCTCTTTATATGTGGAAATTTTTTATGTAATCATTTATAATTTTTTTTCTTTTCTAGCCTGCTGTAGAGCTTATTACAAATGGGTACTGAATTTTCTAATTAACCTATATTAATGTAACATTAATTACATTGGTTGAATTCAAAGTGTGAAATAAACCTGACAGTTTTTTCTTACATAAGGTACCCCTTTAATTGTATCACATATTCTTTAAAAAAAAAAAACTATACCATACAAAGTGTTGGTAACTTACAAGTACAGCTCAGAATCTTTCATATTTGTTTATACTGGTGTAACTTATAGAGAGTCTGGTATCTTTCACTTAATATGGTATCCATTTTTTTCTCCTCCCTCTTCCCCCTTCCGTTCTTTTCCTCTCTCCCCCCTCCCCTGTCTTCCCCTTACTTCTCCATGCAGTGTTATGTAGAATACATTGTGTGAACACTGAATGTGCCATTGTACACTGACCCATAATATCTCGGCTGTTTTTACCTAACACCTATCACGAATATATCTGCCAAGAACAAGCTATTATTTATCCTTCAGTAGACCTAATCACCAAGGAATGGAATTGCTGCATCACAGAGACTACACAACTAAAATTTAGTGTTTGCTGCCCTTATTTTTCTAAAGTTTTTATAGCAACATATAGTCTATTAGGCAAGTAAAAATTTTAGTATCTTTATGTTCATATCAAATACTGAATAGCTCAAAGTAATTTTTGAGATTTAGCTATCCTGTTGGTTGTATAGTGATACCATATTATAATCTTTGATTGCACTTAGCTAATAATAATTTTTTGAAACATAAGTACATATTTTTGGATGCTTTGACACTACTTTGTGAAGTGTTTCATCAGGTGGCTTGCCTTTTTTTTTTTCTTATAGCTTAACAACCTGGATCATACTGATTGTAGCTGTTAGACAATCTATTGTCTTTTTGTTTAATTTTGTACAAATTACTGATAACAGTACTTTGTAGCACGCATGTTTCAAATATATTCTCTCAGGATTTCCTTTTCCACTCTCCTATGGTGTATTTTGATAAAGTAAGTTATAATATTGGAAATGGTGACATTATCTTTCTTTTGGTGTTATAATTTTTGTACCCTATTTTAGAAACCTTTGCTTGTCCCAAATGATAAAAATATTACTTTTCTTCAAAGAACTCCGTGATTTTAGCATGCACATTTCTACTTATGACACATCTCATTTATTTTTTACATATGTTGCAAGTAAATGACTATGGTCCATGTTTTACATAGGAAAGCTAATTGAACTAGGTCAACTTACTGAAAAATCCTTCTTCGCTTGTCATATTGCAGTGGAGGTTCTGTTTGAAATCAAGTGAAATTATATGGGTGAGTCTATTTATTGAATTTATTTTCACTTATTTTGTTGGTCTTTCTGTCCATACACGTGCCTTGATGGTAAAACTGTTAAAATAATCTAGCTTTATTTAAGGACCTGCTATCTGCTATTGGAAGTCCTCTGGCATTCTTATTCTACTAACATGTTGTCTTAACTGCTCTAGATCATTTGCATTTCCACATAAATTTTAATACTAATTCAAGTATTAAAATGTGCACTTCTGATTGCTATTGCATTAAATCCATGGGGCAATTTAGGCACAACTGACCTCATCATATTTATTTCTTCCAGCCAATGGTGTATTGCTGCATCTGTATCTTCTTTACTCAGTAGTGTTTCCATAGGTCCTAATAATGAGGTCACACAAGTTGTTCCCTAAGAATCTTACAAATTATTTTCCTAGTGTAATGAAGTGTTTAAAATTTTGTCTTTACCTGCTTTATGCTAGTATTATCACAAAATAATTGTTTTGTTATGCTGATATTATATCTACCAACCTTGCAAAGTTCACTTTTCTCATGTGAGAAATTTTTGGAAATTCTTTTTGATTTTTAATTAGTACATTTATGTCACTTGAAAACAGTTATATTTTTTTCCTTGTTAAGGCCACACTTGCAGCATAGCAAAGTGGCCCGGGTTAGGGGTAGAACCAAAGCTGCAGCTGAAGACCTGCACCACAGCCACAGCAGTACTGGATCTGAGCTGCATCCTTAACTCACTGAGTGAGGCCAGAAATGGAACCTGCATCCTCCTGGAGACAATGTCATATCTTAATCTTCTAAGTGACAGTGGAAACTCTGTTAAAATTTATATTCTTATTTGTTACTCTAAGCTTATAAATGATCACGTCATAATTTAACAGAAATCTAAGTGCCACCAACACAGAGAGAGAATTAAAGTGACATTAGGCAGATATTTTTGATGTACGATTCATTGTTGTATAAATGCCCAGCTCAAAGAACAGTAACTGCCATCTTCTATGTCGGTATACCAGTATGATGGGCACTAGTAATTATATGCTGCATAACACTCACAAAATGTTCATTAAAACACACAAGAATGCCTTTTTAAAGATTATTTTAATAGATTCAGTAAAAAAAAAAAGGTTTCCCCTCAATTGTAACATATTTGGCAGTATGAAAACAGTGATCTGGAGTTCAGTCTCTTGCAGTGAAACTTGAGGCAAATCAAAGTTAATGCCACTACTTGAACATCTATAAATTGAAAGCAATAAAAAGTCCATATTTTGCCTGCTTTTGACAAAAGACTGCTTTATATATGTTTATCTCAAATAATAAACAGTGCTCTATAATGAATGCATCATATACACACTCTATATTCAATTTTATAGGGTGTTCGCACAGATTTTTCCATATCCTGTGCAGAGCACCTTTTACGTCTTTATTCCCCAAGCTGTAGATCTATGTAGATCATTCCCCAAGCTGTAGATCTATGTAGATCATATGTACATCTATGATTCAGCAGTGGGACTGCCAAAGTGTAAGATACAGAGTCCTTATGGGTATCAAATGAGTGACTGGACTTGGGCTGCATGTACATAAAGGATAGAGTTGCATATAATATTACTACCACTGTCAGGTGTGATCCACACGTGGAGAAAGCCTTGTGTCTTCCCTGTGCAGTGTTTATCCTGTGGCTGGTCTTCAGGATCAGTATGTAGGACACAAGGACTATCAGAAGAGATGAAACAAAATTAAACACTGAACAGGGTAACATGAACAATTAGATTTCCCACTTGCTTGAGCAAAGCAAAATTAACAGGGGGAGACTGTCACAGTAGAAATGACTGATGACATTATAGCCACAGAAGGATGAAATAACTATCTTTACAGTGGTAATCAGAGACACAAAAGCACGGTAAAGACAGCAGACTCCTGCCAGCACACAGTGTACTCTTTGTGACATAACTACTGTGTAGAGCAGAGGGTGACAGATGCCCCACACAGCAGTCATAGGCCATTGGTGACAGAATAAAAAGTTCACTAATGATGAACAAGATGAAGAAAGTCAGCTGTGTAGCACACCAATGATAAGAGATTGTATTTCAACGAGCAACAAAGTTTACCAACATTTTGGGTCCCACAGTCATTGAATACCCAAGATCAATGGAAGTCAGGTGTCTGAGAAAGAAGTACATGGGTGTCTGTAGATGTGAGTCCACCTTGGTGAGGATGATCATGCCCAAGTTTCCCACCATTGATACGGCACAGATGAGGAAGAACAGTCCACAGGTGGGAGCCTGCAGCTCATGAAGATCTGTGATTCTCATGAGGATGTATTCAGTCAGCACAGTTTGATTTCGTGTGTCCATCCAAGACATTGAGGACAATAACTGTGGGAAGAACCATTGGAAAAGACCCTGGGTTTCAGGAGACCTCATCTATTAGAGGTTTAGTATGCAAAATATATATGTAAGATAAACGCAATCATTTTAGATTTTAGAGCAATTTAAAACAAGACCCATGGATTACCTGTTGTGGCTCAGCTGTAACAAACCTGGTTAGTGTGCACAAGAACACAGGTTCATCCCTGGCCCCACTCAGTGGGTTAAGGGTCTGGTGTTGCCATGAGAGCTGTGGTATAGGCCATCAGCTGCAGCTCTGATTCAACCCATATACTGGGAACTTCCATATGCTGTTGGTTCGGCCCTAAAAAGGCAAGTCAATCAACCAATCAAACAAACAAACAAACAAGACTCACCTCCAAATTTAGAATTTGGAGCCAAATTTAGAAACCACGGCCATCTAAGATGTACAGTAGCCATTTTATTTTTTCTGTCATGCCCTTGTTTTCATTACAAGGTCTATACAGTCCCTCTATGGTTTTGTTAACAATATATCATTAGAAATATATGGCCAGAGTGGAAATCCTGATATTTTTCAAAATGATTTTCATTTTAAAGAGATAATTGGGAGTTCCCTGCTGGCCTAGCAGGATAAACTGGTATTGTCATTGCTGTGTCTCAGGTCACTGCTGTGGTGCAGTTTGGACTCTGGCCCCAGGAACTTCCACCTGCCATGCCTGCAGCCAAAAAAAAAAAGTGTCCAATCTAGATTTCCAAGTTTAAAATAAATTAACAAGAAAAGCTGTAAGTAGTTAAACTGCATCAAATTTTAGAAGGAATTAAAATAAAAAAGTAATAGCTCTCTGCTTCTTTCCTTTGCAACTTCAGGCTCTGTCTCCAAAGAAAATTCTTGTCAAGCTCATTTAATATATTTTGATTTACTTGCCTTCGTTATAACTCCACATACACAAATTGTAATTTATTCCACTATTTGTTTGATGTTTTACCTTTTTTTCTAGAAGTTTAACCTGCTACTTCATTTTTAATGATTTTTTTCCATTATAGTTGATTTATAGTGTTCTGTCAATTTCTACTGTAAAGCAAAGTGACCCAGTCATTTAAATATATATATATGTGTGTGTGTGTGTGTGTGTGTGTGTGTATGAAATAATTTTTCTCACATTATCCTCCATCATGTTCCATAGCAAGCGACTGGACATAGTTCAGTGTGCTATACAGCAGGATCTCATTGCTTATCCACTCCAAATACAAAGTTTGCATCTATTAACTCCAAGCTCCCAGTCCATCCCACTCCCACCCCCTCCCTCTTGGCAACCATAAGTCTGTTCTCTAAGTCCATGATTTTCTTTTCTGTGGAAAGTTTGATTTGTGCCTTATATTAAATTCCAGATATAAGTGGTATCATATGACATTTGTCCTTCTCTTTCTGCCTTATTTCACTTACTATGATAGTCTATATTTCCATCCATGTTGTTTCAAATAGAGATAATCTGTTCTTTTTTATGGCTGAGTAGTATTCCATTGAGCATACATACCACATCTTCTTAATCCATTCATCTGTCAATGGACATTTAGCTTGTTTCCATGTCTTGGCTATTGTGAATAGTGCTGCAGTAAACATATGGGCTCATGTATCTTTTCCAAGGAAAGATTTTTTCTGGATATATGGAAATAGTAGTATTGCTGGGTCATATGGTAGTTCCACACTTAATTTTCTTGGTAACTTCATTCTGTTTTCCATAGTGATTGTAACAGTTTACATCCCCACCAAGACTTCCCTTTTCTACACACCCTCTCTAGGATTTATTTTTGAACATATTAATGATGGCCATTCTGACAAGTGTGAAGTGGTACCTCATAGTAGTTTTGTTTTGCATTTCTCCAATAACAGTGATGTTGAGCATTTTTTCATTTGCTTATTGGCCATCTGTATATCTTCTTTGAAAATATGTCTATTCAGGCCTGTTGCCCATGTTTCAATTGAGTTGTAGGTTTTTGTGCTGTTGAGTTGTATAAATTGTCTGCATATTTTAGAGATTAAACCCTTGTCAGCTGCATCTTTTGAAACTATTTTCTCCCATTCCACAGGTTTTCTTTGTGTGGTTTTTCATGGTGTCCTTTGCTGTGCAAAAGCTTGTCAGTTTCATTAGTTCCCATTGTTTTATTTTCTGTTACTGTTTCTATTGCCTTGGGAGACTGACCTAAGAAAACATTTGTAAAGTTGATGTCAGACAATGTTTCACTTTTGTTCTCTTCTAGGAGCTTGATGGTGTCTCATCTTACATTTAAGTCTTTAAGACATTTTGAGTTTATTTTTGTGCATGGTGTGTGGGTGTGTTCCAGTTTCCTTGATTTATATGTGGCTGTCCAATTTTCCCAGCACCACTTGCTGAAAAGACTGCCTTTTTCCCCTTTTATGTTTTTGCCTACTTTGTTCAAGATTAACTGACTATAGGTTTTCTGGGTTTATTCCTGGGTTCTGTATTCTGTTGCATTGGTATGTCTGTTTTGGTACCAGTACCACACTGTCTTGATTGTGGTAGCATTTCAATATTGCCTGAAGTCTGGGAGAGTTATGTCTCCTGCTTAGTTTTTATTCCTTAGGATTGCTTTGGCTATTCTGCATCTTTAATGGTTCCAGATAAATTTTTGGATTGTTTGTCACAGTTTGTGACATGGAACATTCTCAAGATTGACCACATACATCAACAAATTTAACAGTGAAGAAATAAATTCTAGTATCTTCGTTTATACAATGGCATGAAACTAGAACTCAACCACAGGAAAAGAAATAAGAAAAAAACAACTACATGGAGACTAAACAACATGCTACTAAAAGACCAATGAGGAAATGAAAAAGGAAACTAAAAGCTGATATGAAGACAACCATTTAATATCTATGGGATGCAATTTGGGTTTTGGACCCTGCATCTTCTTAGCAACCAAGGAGATTTCTCCATTTTCTTCTTGTCTACAGTGCAGCTACAAATCTTCGGTTTTTTTAAATCACTTTTTTTACTTACACTTGGGATCCTTTTACTGTGTTCATATTGTCCACCCTTTTTCTCTCTCTCTCTCCTGCACTGCTGCTTTTTGATTTCAACTAAATTTTTTTTACCAACTAAATTTTTAAACTGTATTTTTTATCTGTTTTTAATCGGATCTGTTCCATTCTTACTGCCCCACCCCCGCAAGGAGGAGCTGAAAGCCAATAGCAGAGCCCAGACTATTGGTGAGGAGACCATTGCTGCTGGTAGCAGGCGGTGTAGCCTGCCTGGGTGTTGAAACATGAGTGGTCCACCGCTGCCTCCAAAGCTGTGCCCAGCCCCCAGTGGAGAAGGAGTTGTGTGTGTAGGGTGTTGCCCACTGCGGGGGAGGGGGAGGCTGCATTTGCTGCCTCCTCAATGTAGGTGTCTTCGCCCAAGGCCAGGGCCACGACCCTGTCCAGCGCTCACCCCCGCCCCCACCCCCGGCAGAAAACGAGGTTTTTCCTTCTAGGAGGCTCTGGAGCTGAGAGGCTTCTCCTTCAAGGAGGCTGGAAGAGGGCCCTGAGGCCGAGGGAACCTGTTGGTGCCTCTACTAAAGAAAGCAAGGGGGTGGGGGGAGAGGGGAGCGTGACCTCTGGGATGAGAGCAGTGGCGCAGGAGGAGGAGGGGGCAGCAGGGGGCCACCCACAGGAGGCCAATCACAGGGAGGCTACCATTCCGCAGAGAAACTGCTTGCAATTGAAGAGGGACAGGCCTCCAAGGAGCCCAGCAAAGCCTAGGAGAAGGCCAAGGGGCCGGGGGCCAGTGAGGTGCCCTCAGCCCCAGGGACTGGCAACACCCACAATCCCCGTGGAGGAGGCAGCCTCAATGGCATCATCAGCCTGCGCAGTTCCCTCACAGGAGGCCCAGCCCAGTGCAGTCCAGAAGCCTCCCAGCGGAGGTGGCAGGATAAAAAGGCGAGATTTTTGGCGATAATCTAACAACTCTTCTTCTCCCAGTTTGTTTGTTGGACTGGTGCCACATACTGGTTTTGGAGAACTTGTCTACAACCAGGGATTGATTTTAAAAATGTCTTTTTTCTTATTTTACTTTTTTTTAAAGCAACAATTTTGTTCTTTTCTATCCTCCCCACAGATCCCATCTCAGATCATTCTGTTATCACCATGCCAACAGGGTGAGGAGAGCTTAAATACCTTCCCATGCTTCGTTTCTCTTTTAGTTTTGTTTCTTACATCAGTGTTAATGTTTTTTGCATAGTTTCCAACTTTCTTCAAAATTGTAAACTTTCTTTGTCAGCCTATGGATGACATGCCCATATAAGAAAGAGATGGGTGGGGCAAAAAGGGATATCAGATGAAGTGATAGTGGCCATGATGGGGAAATTAAGTGGAGTATAATATTGCCAAGATAATGTATCACTAGAAATGGTGTAAAAGCTTAGGCTTAAAGAAAATTTATGATGATGTATTTTTTGAGGCAGGTTTATAACACTACAAGTCTTGACTAAGAAGGAAAGAAAAAGAAAAACCCACCAATACCCAGATTTTTGAAAAGATCATAGTCTTAGGAGTTTGTTTAAACCCTAGGAACTTTTCACTTATCTCATGCTAGCTGTTCCAGTCAGTGATAAAGTAGAACTACAATTTGTATAGGTTTTATTGTTTATTGCTGGTTTATGACCTTAATAAAGTGTAATTATGTATTACCAGATGGTGTTTTTAACTGTGACTATTGTAAAAAACAAATCTTGATATCCGAAAGCACGTGAAGTTTGCAACTTTCCACCCTGCCCATTTTTGTAAAACTGCAGTCATCTTGGACCTTTTAAACAAATTGTAAACTCAGCCTGTGATAAGTGGAATGGTTACTGTTTATACAGTGGTATGTTTTTGATTACAGCAGGCATGCTTTCTTCTCCAGTCATTGAGATTAAGGAAAAAAATCTTCAAATGTAGTGGTTTTGCGTAGCATCTTGTCTCTCACGTTTTATAAATATGGGCGACATTTTGACCAATTTGATTTAGAGATGGGATGTCATTTGCTTACAAATACTGCTATTAAGCTCCTGCTTAATGTGTTCTAATTTTCTGTGAGCATAGTAAAAGTGAAAAAGAAATGTGAATAAAACATACAAATATGTTGTTTCTTTATGTTCTGATAAATACTGAGGCTTTGAGGTCCTAGTTGCATTTTGAGGAAGATCTCACATGCCATCAAGAATTACTTTTCTTGTGGGTTTTAATGGAAAGTTTCCAAACTCAGAAACTTATAATCAATAGTATCAGATTACTGACAGAAATATTTTATTTTTACAGCATCCCATGGCAAATCTGTTACCATTTATCTGCATTTAATTTTCATTGAAAAGGTGAACAGTTCTTTTATTGTGGTTATATAGCACATCAGGATGAATCACTTAAGTACAAAAATGGTACAACCTAAAGACTATTTAAATGTCTTATAGGAGAATTTTATAATACTGTATTTCTTGTCATGCAGGTTCAGAAACAAAATTTTACTTATTTAATCCAAACTGCAGATGGATCATGAAAAGTGACTGAATATATTTCAAAAACTGATTGTGTATTACCTGCAAATGTAATTGTTATTCTTGGCTAATTTCCAAGTTAGAGCTTAGATTATATATTATGCTTCAGGAAAACAGGCTTATATAAAGAAGTAATGGTAATGAATGGATGGCATTGTCAGTTTACAGTCCTTTAGTACTTGCCTCAATTCTGTAGTTGTAATGTTTGTTTGTTTGTTTGAATGAAAGTAGTGTTAGCATCTTCTTATTCAAAGGAGAAGACAGAGGATAAAACTCCTTTATATAGTAATAATCCTTTGTAGTCTACCCTCTTTCCTTTTCCACTCCATAACTGGGTTTATTTTCTTCGCTAGACCCTTAACTGAATTGAATTTTAAGGTAAAGATGTGTATCTAATACCATTACTTCACTAAAGGCAAAGAAAATATTTACGCACACCTGCTTTCCTGTTTTTGAGCAGTGTGTCCTGCAGGGCTCTCAATGAGTCAGTGAACATTTGTAACAACTGAATGCCAAATCTTAACCTCATTAGAAAAATAACAAATTAGCTTTTGACATGCTCTTTTAATTGGAAATAATGGATCATAAATAGTAGTTCATGACCTCTCTTTAACAAAGAACATTCCCACTAATAAAATCAAATAACACTTGGAAGACTGTGTCCTTTTAGCTGGGGTTTCTTGATCTTGCAGGATGTTTAAAAATTAAATCTGGTAACCAAAGCACTGCTTTATGGGGTCTTCCTCCTTGCCACCTTCTTCTTAAATATCTACTTGGAGAAGGACAGTGCCTGGTATGTGGTAGGACTCAGGAAAAAAAAATGGATTTAAAAAAGTAACTCCTCAGGAGTCAAAGATATTGTGTAGCCAACTATATTGCTAGGTTTGTTCTTCTAACAGCCGGAATTTATTAAGATGCATTACTTTGGTTTTCATCATTGCCTAGAACACTTTGGGTGTAACTGATGGAGTGGTGGATTTTCCACCAAATAATTAAGTGACATTTGACATATATCTTCTCCTCCAACGTTTTGTACATCATGTTGTTTTCTAATGGAATCATGTTAATATGCCATTTTGTATTACTAAAATAGCTTTGGGATTAAGGGAAAAGAAGTAACTCTTGTACAATTCAGTATTGTCTATTAAGTCTGTATTGGAAGTATGTACAATGGCATTTGCTGTGGTTATAAAATACGTCCTCTGGACTATAATAATCATTTGATCCAATTCCTATTGCTTGTAAAATAAAGCTTTAGCAATTGACCAAAAAAAAAAAAAAATTCATGGGATGCTGCAAAAGCAGTGTTTTGAAGGAAATACATAGTGATACAGGCCTCCCTCAAAAAAGAAAAATCTTAAATTGACAATTTCACCAACCACCTAAGTTAATTAGAAAAAGAAGAACAAATAAAACCTAAAGTCAGCAGAAGGAATGAAATCATAAAGATGAGAAATCATAAAATAGAGATTCAAAAAACAATAGAAAAAATCAATAAAACCAAGAGCTGGTGCTTTGAAAAGGTAAACAAAAATGACAAACCTCTGGCCAAACTCACCGATAAGAGGAGAGAAAAAAACTAAATAAACAAATTATGAAATGAAAAAGGAGAAATCTCAAAGGATACTGCTGAAATAGAAAAAAGTCGTAAGATCAGTTAAATGCCAACAAATTGACAACCTAGAAGAAATGGAAAACTTTTTGGAGAATTACAGCCTGCCAAAGCTGAATCAAGAAGAAATAGATCAAATGAGTAGACCAATCACTGGAAATGAAATGGAATACATAATAAAAACAATCCCTAAAAACCAAAGTCCAGGACCAAATGGCTTCACAGGAGATTTCTACCAAACAAACAAAGAGGAACTTATACCCATCCTCCTTCAAGTTTTCCAAAAGGTAGAAGGAGAAGAAACACACTCAAAGACATTTTATGAAGCCAACATCACCCTAATACTGAAACCAAAGATACTACCAAACAAGAAAATTATAGGCCAATAACTTTAACGAATATAGATGCAAAAATTCTCAACAAAGTTTTAGCCAACAGAATTCAACAATGTATAAAAAAGATCATACACCATGACCAAGTGGGATTCATCCCAAGTTCACAAGGATGGTCCAACACACGCAAATCAATTAAGGTCATATACCATATTAAGAAAGGAAAAGTCAAAAACCACATGATCATCTCAATAGATTGAGAAAAAGAGGTTGACAAAGTCCAAAATCCTTTCATGATAAAAACTCTTACCAAAGTGGGCGTAGAGGGACCGTATCTTAATATAATAAAAGACATCCATGATAGTCCCACAGCAAATATAATAGTCAATGGAGAAAAGCTGAAAGCTAAATCTGAAACAAGACAAGAATTCCCACTCTCACTATTTTATTCAACATAATATTGGAAGTTCTAGCCCCAGCAATAAGACAAATGAAAGAAATGAAAGTTATTCAAATTGAAAGAGAAGAGGTAAAATTGTCATTGTATGCAGACGACATGATACTGTACATAGACGCAACACAAAAACTACTCAAACTGATCAATGAATTCAGCAAAATAGCAGGATGCAAGATTGACACTACGAAATTGGTTGCATTTTTGATTCCTAACAATGAAAGACTAGAAAAAGTATAAAAATACAATACCTTTTAAAACCATACCTACAAAAAAGCAAATACCAGGGAATAAACCTGAGCAAGGAGGTGAAAGATTTATATGCTGAGAACTATAAAACATTAATCAAGGATATTAAAGCATATTCAAAGAAATGCAAATGTACTCCATGTTCCTAGGTTGGAAAAATTAATATCATAAAAATGGCCATACTACCCAAAGCAATCTACAGATTCAACACAATCTGTATTAAATTATCCATGACATTTTTCACAGAACTACAACCAACAATGCAAAAATATGGAACCACAAAAGACCCAGAATTGCCCAATCAATCCCAAGGAACAAAAACCAAGCAGGAGGTATAACTTTCCCAGACTTCAGGCAGTATTAAAAAACTACCTTAAACAAGACAGTGTTGTACTGGTACTAAAACAGACATACAGACCAAAGGAACAGAATAGAGAACCCAGAAATAAACCCAGACACCTACAATCAATTAATCTTGGACAAAGGAGGCAAAGATATCAAAGGGGAAAAGGCAGTCTTTTCAGCAAGTGGTGCTGGGAAAACGACAGCCACAGGTAAATCAAAGAAACTGGAACACACCCTCACTCCATGCACACAAATAACCTCAAAATGGCTTAAACAGTTAAATGGAAGACAAGATACCCTCAAACTCCTAGAAGAGAACATAGGCAAAACATTCCCTGACATCAAACTTACAAAAGTTTTCTTAGGTCAGTCTCCCAAGGCAACAGACATACAAGCAAAAGGAAACCATAAAAAACACAAAAGGGCAACCTATGGAATGGGAGAAAATAGTTTCAAATGATGGAACTGACAAGGGCTTAATATTTAAAATATACAAAAACTTATACCACTCAACCACAAAAAAACCAACAACCCAATTGAAAAATGGGCAAAAGACCTGAATAGGCATCTCTACAAAGATACACAGATGGCCAACAAGCACATGAAAAAATGCCCAACATCACTGATTACTAGAGAAATACCAGACAAAACTAGTGTGAGGTACCGCCTCAAACCTCTCAGAATAGCCATCCACAAGCAACAAATGCTGGAGAGGGTGTGGAGAAAAGGGATCCCTCCTACACTGTTGCTGGGAATGTAAATCAGTACAACCACTATGGAAAACAGTATGGAGACACTTCAGAAAACTAAATGTAGAACTGCCGTGTGACCCAGCAATCCCACTCTTAGGCATATATCCAGACAAAACTTTCCTTGAAAAAGACACATCCACACTTGTACATGCATTGTAGCACTACTCACAATTGCCAAGATATGGAAAAAAAACTAAATGTCCATCTACAGATGAATGGATTAAGAAGAGGGTTATATGTACACATAAAAGCCATAAAAAAGAACAAAATATTGCCATTTGCAGCAACATGGATGAAACTAGAAACTTTCGAACTAAGTGAAATAAGTCAGAAAGAGAAAGACAAACACCATATGATATCACTTATATCTGGAATTGAACATACAGCACAGGTGAACCTTTCCACAGAAAAGAAACTCAAGTACCTGGAGAACAGACTTGTGGTTGCCAAGGGAGAGGGGGAAGGAGTGGAATGGACTGGGAGCTTGGGGTTAATAGATGCAAACTATTGCATTTGGAGAGGTTAAGCAATGGCATCCTGCCATACAGTACAGGGTAATATATCTAGTCACCTGTGATGGAACATGATGGAGGATAATGTGAAAAAAAAAGAATGTATATGTGTATGTGTGACTGGGTCACTTTGCTTTACAGTAGAATACTGACAGAACGCTGTAAGCCATCTATAATGGAAAATATAAAAATCATAAATAAATGAAATAAATAAATACAGCAATTGACTTAACAGTTCCACTTCGAGGACTCACACTCAGCAAATTTCAAACAGACTTCATTGCTGAATTATTTGTCACAGAAAAACATTTGGAAAAACATGAACAGAATAGTATACATCAATTTTATTGTAACTTCTCATAAAAGTTAAGCTTTATAAGGAAACAAAATTAGTCAGGTCTATATAGACTGGCAGTAAAGATCTTCAGGAGGCCAAGAAATGCTATGCAAAATGTACACATAGAGACATAGTTAAAAACACATATATTAAGATATATGTATTTTTGCCAACATTAGTACTTGAAAAATCTAAGGAACAAAATGACTGAGTCTGGAACAGTGGGAAAATCTGTTTTTGGGTAGGAGGAGGTTTAGTATACATAATCTACTTTGCACAGTTCTATTTTTAATATTTATTATTATCCATTGCATTTTCAAGTTCTTGTTTTAAAAAGCAAGCCACTACACTAAAATGTCATATGTAACACAAATAGCACTGAATTAAGAGGATAGTCTATATATTATAAAATATTTCATTTAGTACAAGAGAAAGAATGAAGAGACAAGGATGACTAAGAATAAAACTACAAAAGAGAAAAATATTAAAAATATATGCATAATATAAAAATTGGTTTAACTTTATAAAAATTTAATTGGCTTAGTCATTACATACTACTTACTCACTGCCTAGTGTAAATGTGTACAATTTTCTAGGTGCGGTTGTAAATTAGATATTGTAGTGTTTATATTCTATGAGGCAAAATGTTAAAATAGCACAAACATATGCTTATGTCTTTAATTATACTCATTAATTCATTAATTATACTCAATAAATATACGCTTTATTTACTTTAATTATACTCATTATAAATCCTTTAGAGAAAAGAATAATTTGCATCATTTTGTGAAGACTTTTAAATTCCAAGAAGATTAGCCAAAATGCAAAATTTCTTTCTTCATGCAGGATGATACACTTATTTACCATATTATAGCTTATAAGGTCATTTTTCCTCCAGAGGTCCTTCGTAGCATTAGTCAACTCAGAATTTCTTAGACTATAGATTATGGAGTTCAATACTAGGGATATGACTGCATAAAACACACCCAATGATTTGTCAGTGGAGAAGGTCTTAGCAGGTCTTGCATGCATGAAAATACAGGGAACAGAGAAGAAGACAACCACAGTGATATGGGAACCACAGGTCTGGAGAGCTTTCTGACTCCCTTCCTTACTCAGGTTGTGTAGAAAGTGCAAGATGACTCCATTGGAGATGAGTAAGAGCAGAAATGAAATAGAACAGATCAGCCCTCCACTGGCCACCACTAAGATGCCAGTGACATAGCTGTCAGTGTAGATGAGTTTCAATAATGGGAATGTGTCACACATAAAGTGATCGTTGACATTGGGGCCACAGAATGGGAGCCCATAAATAGTGCTAAGTTGAATTAGTGAGTGCCAAAATCCTCCAACCCAGGATACAACCAGCAGGACAATACACACCCTTTGCTTCATGATAACCAAATAATGCAGGGGTTTACAGATGGCCACATAGCTTTCACAGGCCTTCACCAACAAGAAGTATGATATCTGATCAATCAAAAATGTTATCAGTAAGGAGCTAAGTCATAGAAGATTAAGGATATGACATTGTCCCCAAAGATCAAGTCTGAAATCAAGCTGGGGGAAACAGGAAAACAATAAATTTGGTGTACAAATGATAAGCTAGCAAGAAAGAAGTACATAGGTGAGGTCATGGTCTTACTGACAGTCACAGCAGTGAGCTTGTTGCCCACCACGGTCAAAATGTAGAAGACCAAGAATAAAACCAAAAGGATTTTCTGCTCCTTTGGAGTCTGTGTGAGGCCCAGGAAGACAAAGTAAGTCACATTGTTCCTTTATTCCATCTAGCCTGTAAGGGAGCTGACTTCACATATTAGATGTAGTTCACCTACAAAACAGTGGGGGGCACTTTTAAATGCATGCATATAACACCAAGGTTCAGAATGTAGGAATATATCTATCAAACTGGAATCAGAAAAGGCTTCCTCAAGCCATGAATAATGGAGTTTTAAAGAAAAAGTGAAGAACAAGAGAAATAAGGGAATTCCATTTGTAAAGAAAAAAAGGTATAATACTTAAAACCCACATAAGTTAATTTGCATATCCTTTGTGAGTAGATCAATCTGTGAATAAAACGGTACTGTCCGGATTATCTGAAACCACACTGGGACTTCTTTCCTAGGGTCTTATGTTAGATATTCCTCCTTTTCCCAAACAATAATTGCTGAACCCCTTGCATTTTGTGTCTCAGCACCTATCTTTCCACTTATTTCAACCTTGTAGAGGCAACATTTCCAACTTGGACTTCTATGACTGGCTATTAATTTAGTATACATAAAAATAAACTTTCAATTTTCCACAATAAAAGGGAGTTCCTGATGTAATTGTTCAGACAAAAAAAAAAAAAACAAAAGCAACACACACCCACCTCACCATGTTTTTCACTCCCTATTGTTCTCATACTACTTACTGATAGATTTGTTGCATCCTCTTGTCTCTAATCTCAAATTGTACCACAAATTTGGTCATCCCCCTAGTCCTGCATTTCCTTCCTAGCCCATTTCAATGGCTTCCTTCCATGTCTATTCACTTCCAGTCTGTCCTCCAACAGTGTGTTCTCCTGAAGCAGCCCAGATGACTCTCATTAAGTAATGTTCTGCATTTAGCTCTTCACTTCTTAAGTCTCCTATAGTGTATCCCAACCAAGCACTCATAATTTAATACATCACCTTGAAGTTTACCCTAGCAAAAACTCTAATCCCTATCTCATAGTTGAATAAATTGATGCACAGCACATATGATCAGTTTTCCCAAGGTCATGCATTTTTAAGTGATAAAACTAGAATTGAATCTAAAGTTAATTTATTTCAGAGTAAGATAATGTCTTACAAAATAAAGTCACACCATTGTGCAGCATGATTCCCACTATTTACTCTTAGTCTTACCTTTGGAGTCTTGTTCACAATCTGAAGAATGAGTTTTTAACTCAGTCATAGGGATGTGGCATTCTTCTTTCATCCAGTTTGACAACAGAGGGACGAAGGCTTCATTTTTACTTGAGGAAATAGTTTATTTCATTTGAATGTCTTATTTTCTCCATGGACTTTTCTGATTACTCAGAAATTGGTTTTTTTTTTTTTGCACTATAAATTACTTAAAAGAAGTTTCATGGTGCTCACACAAAAAGAGAGACAAAAATGTATCATGTTATAGGATAATTTATCAAAAAGACAAGCAAAGCCTATGTTTACATAGGAATCTAGCAAACAATTATTTCCCAGGAAAATGCATCTCTAGTACATCTTTTCCTACTAACTTCAAAAAAGAAAAATATACCATTCAATTGTGCAGTCCTTCTCATGCTATCATGTTGGTGGAGCCAGCATAGTTGACTTGAGATTTTGAAAGAAATTTTTGTGATTTACTTTTCTCCTTGCTATAAGTTAAGCCTAAAAAATAACTTCCAGAACACTTTATATCACTCCTTCAAAGGATATCATGTTTTTCCTGTTATTGTCAAAAATCACTGGACCTTTCATCCCTTCTAACCATATTTATCACTGAGTCTTAGAATGTGTCCAAGACTGAGTCAAGCTTAATTAAATTCACAGGATTTTTCCAGAAAAATGTGAAAGTACTACTCAACCATGAAAAAGAACAAAATAATGCCATTTGCAGTAACTTGGATGGGACTAGGGATTCTCACATTAAGTAAATCAAAAAGAGAAAGATGAATACCATATGATATCACTTACATGTGAAATGTAAAATATGGCACAAATGGACCTACCTACAGAATAGAAGCAAACTCATGGACACAAGAATGGGATTAGGGTTGTCAAAGGAGAGAGACAGGGAGGGGGATGGCCTAGGTGTTTGGGATTATTAAATGCAAACTATTGCATCTGGAGTGGATAAGTAATGAGATCCTGCTGTAGAGCACAGGGAACTATGTCCAGCCACTTGTGCTGTAACATGATAGAGGGTAGTATGAGAAAAATAATATATATTTATATACATTACTTATTATACTTATAATTATATTATATATTATAATTATTATCATATATATTGTGTAATAATATATGCATTTATTTATATATTATTTATTATAATTATATTATAAGTATTGTTTATATGTATTATTTATATGTTACATATATAACAACTTTGCTGAAGAGCAGAAATTGACAGGACATTGCAAATCAACTGTAATAAAAAATTTCATGTACATGTTAAATCATACTAGGTTAAATCATATAATTAGGGCAAGAAAGATGCAACATAGAGAAAAAATAGCTTTAGAAACATGATGAGACCATTGTCAGTCAAGACTAAATTGCCAGCTCAGTCATTTAATTCCAGGTAGATTGATTAATCAGAAATTCCCAAACCTGGCACAGTAAGTTTTTCTTTCCTTTTATTTGGTACTAAATTTATTTTTCATTGAAGTACTCTTTGACATAAAAAATTATCACCAATTTAGATGTAATAAGTTTATCTATTAAATTGCTAATTTTAATTTAAGATACCTATTTAAGCCAGAAACTGTGTTATGAGTGAGAATACAACAATAAAGAAAACATGGGGAGTTCCCATTGTGGCTCAGTGGTTATCGAATCCAACTAGGAACCATGAGGTTGTGGGTTCGATCCCTGGCCTTGCTCAGTGGGTTAAGGATGTGGCATTGCCGTGAGCTGTGGTGTAGGTTGCAGATGTGGCTCGGATCCCACGCTGCTGTGGCTGTGGCGAAGGCCGGCAGCTACAGCTCCTGTTAGACACCTAGCCTGGGAACCTCCATATGCCACAGGTGCGGCTCTAGATAAGGCAAAAAGACAAAAAGAAAAAAAGAAAAAGAAAACATGGGGTGAGGAATCATGAAAAGTTCCTTCCTCCATGGATCTCATATTCTTAAAACATAGTAAAACGATAATGCAAAAAAATATAATAAGGCCAATATATACTTATTCGCTAATAATGACAAATAGAGCACTGTTAAGAAATTAGAGGAAGAATTCTATGGTGAAGAAGGCCTTTCTTAAAATGTGATGATTAGGCTGAGACTCAAAGGATAGGAAATGGCTATCATTGGAAGCATTATTACAGACAGTAAAATAAAGTAAAATCTAATGAATTAAATAAAATTATCTCACTTCTTTTATGATATGAACTATGTTAGTAAATTCTAAAAATTCAAAGGGATGTTTTCAGTAATATGTTAACAAAAAAAGGAGTGAGCATGTGGAGTCTTGTCCCTGATTGTTAATATAAAAGATTTCAACCTTAAATACTGAGCGAAGACTTAAATAGTGAGTCTCAGAGTTCCTGTTGTGACTCAGAACTATCTAATCCAGCTAGTATTCTTGAGGTTGTGGGTCCAATCCCTGGAATCTCTCAGTGGATTAATGATCCAGCATTGCCATGAGTTGGGGTGTAGTTCACAGACACAGCTAGGATCCTGCATTGAAGTGGCTGTGGTGTAGGTTGGCAGCTGCAGCTCTGACTGACTCCTAGCCTGGGAAGGGTGTGACCCTAAAAAAAATTTTGTCTGATATATGTTATAGAACCCTCATGTATGGCCTTCATTATGTTCAGATACATTCCTTCTGTACCCAATTTTTGGAGTTTTTTGTCATTAAAAAATGATGAATTTCTATGTTATAAATGAAGAGGAAATTTTTAAAAATGCATTTATAACAGCATCAAAAAGAAAAAATATCAAAACAATGTAAATCAAGAATGCTTCAATAAAAAATTAAATAAAATAGAGTAAACTTAAGCAAGAGGCACAAGTTTTCTACAATGAAAAGTATGAAATGTTGCTGAAAGATTTTACAAAAGAGACACATAACAAAAAACTTTCATAAGCTAGAATACTTAATGTTATTAAGATGTCCACGCTACTTAAAATGATCTACATAGTAAATTAATCCCTATCAAAACCCCAAAAATGTTTCTGCAAAAATTGAAAAAGCCATTCTAGGAGTTCCCATTGTGGCTCAATGGAAACAAACTTGACAAGTATCCATGAGGATGCGGGATTAATTCTCAGCCTTGCTCAGTGCGTTAAAGATCTAGTGGGCCACGAGTTGTGGTATAGGTCACAGATAGGGATTGGATCCTGAGTTGATGTGGATATCATGTAGGCCATCAGCTGCAGCTCCAATTAGACTCCTAGCCTGCGAAATTCCATATGCCACAAGAGTGGCAATAAAAAAATTAATCTATCATAAAATTCATATGAAATATCAAGGAAACTCAAATAGCCAAAGCAATCTTGAAAAAGAAGAACAAATTTGGGGGTTTCTTATTCCTGATTCTAAAAGATACTATAAAATATGGGAATCTCTACAGTTTGGGTATAAAGGCAGACATATAGGAAGTGGTGGCCCACATAGCACAGTAAGAAAACCCTGAGCTCACTTTCTCCCATAGGGACACCAAAATACAGAGCAGCTACTGAGGAGAATGACCTGAAGTCTAGCAAAAAAAAAAAAAATGTTCCTTTACAATAGAGTCAGGACCCATACATCCAAGTGGGGGAGACACAAACAGGAGGATACTTACAATTGCATGGATTCTCTATAAATGGGAGGGGTCTGAACCCCACAATGAGATCCTTAGCCAAGGAATCCTGCACCTGGAAGATGAGCACCCAAAATAATTTGTCTTTGAAGGCAAGTGGGGCTGACTTTTGAAGGAGCCAGAAGACAGCCATGGGAAGTGGGCAGAAGCAGTCATTTGAAAAGGGCTTGGGTCAGACTCACATGTTAATATTACAGAGCCTTCCAGAGAATCAGGGAGCAATTGCAACTCACTTGGAGGATGTAGATGCAGTCAGAACCCTTTGGAGAGCTATCCTAGGATGACACTGGCGCTGGCTAGTTCCATTTTGGAGCTCTCCTTCAAGCTTTGTAGTGATAGGACCCAGCCCCACCCACCAGCCAGCGTATCCAAACCCTAGGAAACCCCAGACCAGGCAGCTAGCTGCGTAGGAACACAACCCCACCTACCAGCAGTCTAGCTACTGGAAGAAGCCCTGAATCCCCAGTCACCAAGGTCCATCTTCACCCACCAGGGATAGGAACCAGGTCCAGGATGGCTTGGTCCCCTTTCCTCCATATCCCTGCCTGTGGGCAGGCCAACACCACAATCAGGTACCTGCTGGCCATGCCATCAGTGACCTACCCAGTGTGTGGTTAAGAATTCAGAGTTGTCTAAACATACAAATTCTTTCTCAATCAAATATTAAGCAAAATGTAAACTAAATGTACACTACTTTTTACCATACTTGCTTCCTGAAATTTACTTTCAAAACAAAAATATTAAAAATCAGTAATGGATCTGATATGGAATTATACTGGAGTCCTAGGCTTATGAGATATCAATGTATATTTTCAATCAAATTTAATTATATACTGTGTTAAATGGCACATGAATAAAGAGATCCATGAAAGAGGACAGAGGCCTGAAATGGGCCCAAACATATGCCATATAACACAAAGTTGGGATATCAGAGCTATGGGGAAAAGCAATCATGCATCTATAAAAAGGCAATCCAGAAAAATAATTAAAATGTAATCCATACTTGACTCCTTGAATCAAAATGAAGTGTAGTTGATTTAAAGTTTTTAAATACAAAATGTAAAGAAACAAAAACACATTAAAATTAAATGTTGAAAACATGTGGAAGAATATATCGGTAATGTTGAAACAGGGAAATTCTAAGCAAGACATACAAGCCATAAAATATTTATCAATTTAATTACATATAGGTAAAAATATTTCTTCATTGCCAAAAATAGTTTTCACTTTATAAAAACAAATCACAAGCTAGAAAAATAATTCCACATTCAAGGAAAATGAGGTAATTTGTTTTATGTTTTAAGGCCAAACATTTTTTATTTTCAAAAATAACTTTATTCATGACACATATCGATAAAAACCTCCCACCATCTCAAAATGAACTGAAAATATAAACAAAACCCACCTCCCACCTCCCAATCCCCACTTCTTCCCGTTCTGTCCAAATAAAATGGAAGAAAAGGCAAAGGAAAACAAAACCTCAAGAACCAGAAATGTCCCCAAACCCCCCAAAACAAGGTAGAGCTTTTACCCAGGGGCAAGGGCATTTTACACTGGAGCCGTTGGGCGTGGAACCAAGATCTTCAGGCTACAGAAACCTGCAAAGAAAGACAGTCAAAACAGAAAAACAAACACTAAAGGAAACAAAATAGATCCCCAGGCATCTGGAGGGGCAGGGAGCTAGAAAAGAGGGGTGGGGTGGGATGGGTGGTAGAACTGGCAAGACAGGAGCAGGAAGGAGGGGACTGTGAAAGTGTGGGAGAGGAAGGAGGGAAGGAAACAAGCAGAACAGTTTGGTGTCCTTACAGAGACATGTTCTCCTTCTATTTTTCCTTCATTTTAGATTCAGTGAGACCTTGTACCTTAGGAAACCATATTGAAAGATTTAGAAAAATAATGAATAAGGAGACAGATTTAACTTTGGACAACATAATAGAAAGATTACAAATTTGGTTTGTTTTCCTTTTGTTTTTGTCTTTTTTAGGGTCATACCCACTGAATATAGAAGTTCCCAGGTTAGGGGTGGGGTCAGAGATACAGCCTCCAGCCTATACCTCAGTCTCAGCAACGCCAGATCTGAGCTGTGTCTGTGACCTATATACCACAGCTCATGGCAACGTGGGATCCTTAACCCACTGAATGTCATAGGATCAAAAAAACCTGCTTCCTCATGGATACTAGTCAGATTTGTTTCCTCTGAGCCACAATGGGAACTCCTATAAATTTGAATAATAGTAGCTGAATTTAAAAGCAAAAACAAATAGAAAGTTTTGAGAAGTAAAGTAAAACAAGGTGAATTAAAACAATGGATTAACAGGAGTTCCCTTTGTGGCTCAGTGGTTAACGATTCCGTCTAAGAACCATGAGGTGGAGGGTTTGATCCCTGGCCTTGCTCAGTGGGTTAAGGATCCGGCGTTGCCGTGAGCTGTGGTGAAGGTTGCAGACGTGGCTCGGATCCCACGTTGCTGTGGCTGTGGTGCAGGCCGGAGGCTACAGCTCCTGTTAGAGCCCTAGCCTGGGAACCTCCATATGCCGCGGGGTGCAGCTCTACATAAAGGCAAAAAGACAAAAAACAAAAAACAAAAAAAAACAATGGATTAGCATAAATGTCATGATGTATTGAACCAACTGATTATATAGTCATTGCTAGAATTTGATGTTTCTTTTTATATCTCTCCACCCTATCTTCTACCGTATGTGTGTTGGGGGGCCACACATGTGCAGGCACTTAATTTTTATTATTGAAGATAACTGAAATGTTTAGACAATTGTTCCTTGATAAAATATTTACTAGAAGAGTATTTTATCACTGGATTCCTTTTTCATGAATGTGAAAGTATATTTAGTATGTCATGTAGAGCTTTTCTCTACTTCTACAACATGCTACCTTAATACTGACTTGTCCTTGATAAAAACTGAAGAAAACTTTCAGTTGAAGAAGTTATTCACTCATGCCAAATAATCTAAATAAAGATTTATTTAATCTGAGGATCATTTACTTTTTATTTTCCTAATCCTTATTTTATTATTTTCACATCTCAGATCAATTAGTGAATGAATGTAAGAGGTATAGATGAAGATTAAAAAAACCTAGAATGTATATGAAAAAATAAAGTTATGATAGAGTAAGACATTGCATAGGGAAAGTTTTTACATGACACAAAAGAACTTCAAGTCAAATCAAAAGTGGGAAATGATATGACTTTTAAATAATTCTTGGAACATGATATCCATCAAATGCCTTAAGAAATGATTCATCTCAAAGAGAAAGAACAGGAAGACAGGATGAAGATGGCGGACTAGAAGGACTGGATCAGGAGATTATCAGCCTCCTGGAAAAAAACTTTAGAGTGTTGATATTGAAGATGATGCAAGAAATTAGAAATAAACTGGAGGCACAGATTGATAATTTACAGGAACCAATGAGCAAAGAAATACAAGATATAAAAGTTAAGCAAAAAGATGCAAAATACAATAGCTGAAATAAAAAATTCACTAGAGGTGGCCAACAGTAGAATACAGGAGACAGAAGAATGAATCAGTGAGGTGGAGGACAGATTAGTGGAAATAACTAAAGCAGAACAGAAAAGAGATAAAAGATTGAAGGGAAATGAGTAGAGTCTCAGAGAGTTCTGGGATAACATTAAACACACCAACATATGTATTATAGGGGTGGCAGAGGGAGAAGAGAGAGAGAAGGGGACAGAAAAATTATTCAAAGAGATAATAGCTGAAAACTTCCCTAAAATGGGAAAGGAACCACTCAGTCAAATCCAGGAAGTGTGAAACCCAAGAAGGAACACCCCAAGACACATATTCATTAAAATGACCAAAATTAAAGACAGAGCAAATATTGAAAGCAGCTAGGGAAAAGAAACAAAATAACATACAAGGGAACCCTGTTAAGGTTATCAGCAGATTTTGCAGCTGAAACTCTGCAGGCCAGGAGGGAGTAGCATGATATACTTAATGTGATGAAAGAAAAAAACCTCCAACCAATATTACTTTACTCAGCAAGGCTCTCATTCATATTTGAAGGAGAAATCAAAACCTTTACAGATAAGCAAAAGCTAAGAGATTTCTGCAACACTAAACCAGCTTTACAACAAATACTAAAGGAACTTCTCTAGGCAGAAAAGAAAAGGCCACAACCAGAAACAAAACCACAAATGACAAGGCTCACCAGTAAAGGCATATATACAGTAAAGATACTGAATCATCCATGCACAATTGTGCTACCAAAATCAGAAATCATGAGAAGAGACCACAAATGCAGGACACTGGAGATGCACTTGCAATTAAGAAACCAACAACTTAAAGCCCTCTTATCTACAGACACTTATATCAAAACTTCAGGGTAACTGCAAACCTAAAATCTATGATGAATACACAAACAAGAAAAATCAACTCAAATGCAACATTAAAGGTAGTCATCAAACCACAAGATGAGACAACAAGAGAATAAGGGAAGGAAAAAGAGCAACATAAATCCAACATAGGATCACCACAATATATAAAGCAACTGCTAACAACCTTAAAAGGAGAAATCAACAATAACACAATCATAGTGGGGGACTTTAACACCCCACTTACAGCAATGGATAGATCAGGCAGACAGAAAATCAATAAGGAAACACAGGCCAGGAATGAAGCATTAGACCAAATGGACTTAAGAGATATTAATAGGACATTCCATCCAAAAGCAACAGAATACACATTCTTCTCAAATGCACATGGAACATTCTCTAAGATTGACCACATCCTGGGCCATAAATCAAGCCTCAGTAACTTTAAGAAATTTGTAATCATAGCAAGCATCTTTTCTGACCACAAAGCTTTATACGACTGGAAATAAACAAGAAAAAAACACACAAACAAGTGGAGACTAAACAACATGCTACTAAGCAACCAATGGATCACTGAAGAAATCAAAGAGGAAATTAAAAAATACCTAGAAGCAAATGACAACAAAGACATGACACTCCAAAACCTATGGGATGTACCAAAAGCAGTTCTAAGAGGAAAGTTTATAGCAATACAAGCCTACCTCAGGAAACAAGAAAAAGCTCAAATAAGCAACTTAATTTTACAGCTAAAGCAGCTAGAGAGGGAAGAACAGATAAGACATAAAGTTAGAAGAAGAAAAGAAATCATAAAGATCAGAGAAGAAATCAATGAAATAGAAATAAAGAAAACCATAGAAAAGATCAATGAAACTGAAAGCTGGATCTTTGAAAAGAAAAACAAAATTGATAACCCTTAGACTTACCAAGAAAAAAAGACAGGACACAAATCAATAAAATTAGAAATGAAAAAGGAGAAGTAACAACAGACATCACAGAAATACAAAGGATCATGAGACTACTATATGCAACTATATGGCAATAAAATGGAAAACCTAGAAGAAATAGACAAATTCTTAGAAAAGTACAATCTTACAAGACTAAACCAAGATGAAATAGAAAAGATGAATGGACCAATTACAAGTTCTGAAATTGAAACTGTGATTAAAAAACTTCCAACAAACAAAAGTCCAGAACCAGATGGCTTCACAGGCGATTCTATCAAATATTTAGAGAAGAGCTAACTCTTCCAGAACATTGCAGAGGAAGGGACACTCTCAAACTCATTCTATGAGGCAGCTATCACCCTGATACCAAAACCAGAAAAACAAACCACAGAAAAAGAAAATTACAAGCCAATTTCACTGATGAACATTGACGCAAAAATCCTCAACAAAATACTGGTTAACTGAATCCAACAATACATTGAAAGGATTGTACATCATGATCAAGTGGGATTTATCCCAGAGATGCAAGGATTCTTCAATATTTGCAAATCAATCAGTGTGATAAACCCCATTAACAAACTGAAGAATAAAAACCATATGATCCTCTCAACTGGTGCAGAGAAAGCCTTTGACAAAATCCAACACCCATTTCTGATAAAAACCCTTCAGAAAGTGGGCATAGGGGGAACCTACCTCTACATAATCAAGGCCACCTATGACAAACCCAGAGCTGGCACCATTATGAAAGGTGAAAAGGTGAAAGAATTCCTGCTGAGATTAGGAATGAGACAGGGATGTCCACTCTTGCCACTGCTATTCAGCATAGTTTTGGAAGTCCTAGCCGCAGCAATCAGAAAAATAAAAGAAATAAAAGGAATCCAAATTGGAAAGGAAGAAGTCAAACTATCACTATCTGTAGATGACATGATACTATACCTAGAGAATCCTAAAGACTCTACCAGAAAACTGTTAGAGCTCATCAATGAATTTGGCAAAGTCACAGGACACAAAATTAATACACAGAAATCAACTGCATTTCTACATACAACAATGAAAGATCAGAAACAGAAATTACGGAAGCAATCCCATTTACCATCACATCAAAAAGAATAAAATACTTGGGAATAAACCTACCTAAAGGGACAAAAGACTTGAACACTGAAAAGTATAAGATGCTGATGAAAGAAATCAGGGATGACACAAGCAGAATAAAAGAAATACCATGCTCTTGGACTGGAAGAGTCAATATTAACAAAATGACTATACTATCCAAGGCAATCTACAGATTCAATTCAATCCCTATCAAATTACCATGGACCTTTTCCACAAAACTAGAACAAAATATTTTAAAGTTCGTTTGGAAGCACAGAAGACCCCGAAGAGCCAAAGACATCCCGAAAAAAATGGAACTAGAGGAATCAGGCTCCCTGACTTCAGACTCTACTACAAAGCTACAGTCATCAAAACCGTATGGTACTGGCACAAAGACAGAAATATAGATCAGTGGAACAGGATAGAAAGCCCAGAATTAAACCCACGTACCTATAGTCAACTAATCTATGACAAAGGAGGCAAGAACATACAATGGAGAAAAGACAGCCTATTCAATAAGTGGTGCTGGAAAACTGGACAGCCACATGTACAAAAAATGAAATTAGAACACCATGCACAAAAATAAACTCAAAATGGAAGACCTAGATGTAAGATCAGATACTATACAACACTTAGAGGGAAACATAGGCCAACACTCTCCGACATAAATGACAGCAACATCTCAGATCCACTTGTCAGACTAATGACATTAAAAAGAAAAATTAACAAAGGGGCCTTAATTAAACATAAAATTTTCTGCACAGCAAAGGAAACCCTAAACAAAACGAAAGACAACACACAGAATGGAAGAAAATATTTGCAAATGAATCAACTGACGAGGGATTAAACTCCAAAATTTATAAACACCTCCTACAGCTCAATACCAAAAAACACACAATCCCATCAAAAAATTGGCAGAGGATCTAACAGACAGTTCTCCAAGAAGGCATGTAGATACCCAAAACATACTTGAAATTATGTTCAACTCACTCATTATTAGAGAAATGCAAATCAAAACCACTGTGAGATAGCACCTTACACCAGCCAGAATGGCCATCATCAAAATGTCTACAAACAGTAAGTGCTGGTGAGGGTGTGGAGAAAAAGGAACCCTATTACACTGTTGGTGGGAATGTAAATTGATGCAACCACTGTGGAAAACAGTATGGAGAATCCTTAGAAAACTAAAAATAGAATTACCATTTGATCCAGCAATCCCACTCCTGGGCATCTATCCATAGAAAACCATGACTCGAAAAGACACATGTACTCCAATGTCCATTGCAGGACTATATACAATAGCCAAGTCATGGAAACAACCTAAATGCCCATCGACAGAGTGGTAGGGAATTTGTGGTACATATACACAATGGAATATTACTCAGCTATTAAAAGGAACAGAATAATAGCATTTATAGCAACATGGATGGATGTAGAAATTATCATGCAAAGTGAAGTCAATCAGACAATGAGACACCAACCTCAAATGCTACAACTTACATGTGGAATCTAAAAAGAGGACACAATGAACTTTGCAAAACAGATACTGACTCACAGACTTTGGAAACTTATGGTTTCTAAATGAGACACTTTGGGGGGGTGGGGAGATGCGCTGAGTGTTTGGGATGGAAATGCTACAAAATTTGGTTGTGATGATTTTTGTACACCTGTAATTGTAATAAAATTGATTAAGTAATTTTTAAAAATGGGAAAAAGTCATGGTGCTGGGAAAATTGGATAGCTGCATGTAAATCAATGAAACTGGAACACACCCTCATGCCATGCACAGAAATAAACTCAAAATGGCTTAAAGTCTTAAACATAAGACTAAAAAACCATTGAACTCCCAGAAGAGAATATAGGCAAATATTCTCTGACATGAACATTACAAATGTTTCCTCAGGTCAGTCTCCCAAGGGAAAAGAAATGAAAGCAAAAATAAACAAATGGGACCTAATCGAATGGACAAGCTTTTGCACAGCAAAGTAAACCATAAAAAAAAAAAAAAACAGCTTATAAAATAGGAGGATATAGTTTCAAATGATAAAACTGACCAGGGCTTAATCTCTAAAGTATACAAACAGCTTATACAACTCAACAGCAAAAAAGCCAACAACCCAACTGAGAAATGGGCAAAAGACATGAATGGACATTTCTCCAAAGAAGACAGACAGATGGCCAACAAGCACATGAAAAATGCTCAACATAACTGCTTATTAGAGAAATGCAAATCAAAACTCCTATGAGGTACCACCTCACACCAATCAGAATAGCCATCGTTAGTAAGTCCACAAATAACAAATGCTGGAGAGGGTGTGGAGACAAGGGAACCCTCCTACACTGTTGGTGGGAATATAAATTGGTACGACCACTATGAAAAACAGTATGGAGGTGCTCTGATGACTAAATACCCATATGACCCAGCATTCCCACTCTTGGGCATATATCCAGACAAAACTTTCCTTGAAAAAGACACATGTACCTGTATGCTCATTGCGGCACAATTCACAATAGCCAAGACATGGAAACTACCTAAGTGTCCATTAGAAGACAACTGGATTAAGAAGATGTGATATATATACTACAATGGCATACTACTCCGCAATAAAAAAGAATAAAGTGATGACATTTGCAGCAAGATGGATGGAACTAGAGGCTCTCATACTAAGTGAAGTAAGTCAGAAAGAGAAAGACAAATACTATATGATATCACATATATCTGGAATCTAATGTGTGGCACAAATGAACCTTTCCACATGGACCTGGAGAACATACTTGTGATTCCCAAGGGGGAGAGGGAGAGTGTGGGATGGATTGGGATTCTGGGGTTAATAGATGCAAAGTATTGCCTTTGGAATGGATAAGCAATGGGATCCTGTTGTATAGCACTGGGAGCAATACCTAGTCACTTATGATGAAGCATGATGGAAGATAATGTGAGAAAAAAATCTATATATGTATGTGTGACTGGATCACTTTGCTGTACAGTCGAAAACTGACAGAATACTGTAAACAAGCTATAATGGAAAAAATAAAACTCTTTAAAAAATAAAATAATTTTAAAAATAAAATAAAACTGGGCCTGAATAACTAAGAAGACTCAAAGCTAGTTTCCTCCCAAGGGGACTACTAGTATTGCCTTTTGGCTTCATCTAACATCTAATTACTTTACAAGAAGTAATAGGGGAGTTCCTGTCATGGTGCAGTGGTTAACAAATCCGACTAGGAACCATGAGGTTGCGAGTTTGATCCCTGGACTCACTCAGTGGTTAACGATCCAGCTTTGCCATGAGCTGTGGTGTAGGTCACAGACACAGCTCAGATATGGCGTTGCTGTGGAATAGGCTCACAGCTATAGCTCTGATTCGACCCCTAGCCTGGGAACCTCCATATTCTGTGGGTGCAGCCCCAAAAAGCAAAAAAAAAAAAAAAAAAGTAATATGATCTATAAAACACCATCTGTGTCATAAGCAGTCCTTTTTTTTTTTTTTTTTTTAGGGCTGCACTTGGGGAATATGGAAGTTTGAAGTTTAGGGGTTGAATCAGACCTGCAGCTGCCGGTCTACACCACAGAAAAGCAACACCAGATCTGAGCTGTGTCTGTGACCTATACCACAGCTCATGGCATCGCTGGATCCTCAACCCACTGAGTGAGGTCAAGATCAAACATGCATCCTCATGGATAGTATGCAGGCTCCTTACTACTGAGCCACCACAGGAACTCTATGGCAAGCAGTCACTGAATAGTGGGCAAATTGTAAACAGAAAAGGAACCAACATTCACAGAGAGTGAAGTACGAGAAACCAGGCCAAACAAAGAGGAGAAAGCACTGTCCCCTTGACACAATGTCCTATATCTCACTCTTTAACAACAACAGCAACAAAAATCTCCACAAATGTAATTAGTAAAATTAACTTAAAGCATTTTAACAGGAGGCCATGCACCTGAATGATGCTAATGCTCTTTTGGAAAAACTAAAACCATTTTAGAACATGTGATCTGAATACTTTCTCCCAGTCTGCAGCTTGACTGTTATCTTCTTAGTTGATCTCTATTTCCTTTGTAATTAGTGCCTTTCAGGTAAATGTGAAATATCTGCCTATCCCAAGACTGCCCCTATGTTTTCTTGCAGAAGTTTTATGGTTTTAGATTTTATATTTATGTTTATGACCCATCCCATATTAGTATGTGTTTACAGAATTATGTCAAGGCTCATTCTGTTTTCACATGAATACCTGGTTGATCCAGAATTACTGGTTCAACTGACTTTCCTTTTTCTTATTGGGAAAAGGAAAACTGACTTGGCCCTCTGGGCAGAAATCAACCGAGAGCATGGTATAGGTTCATTTCTGTTTAATTGATCTATTCTCCTACTCTTCCACCAAAGCCAAATTGTTTTGATCACTGTTGCTTAACTGTAGCTTTACACTTAGTTTAAGGAGTGGAAATTCCCTGAGTTTCCTTTTCATTTGAAGACCTTTTCTTTTGTGTGTGTGTGTGTGTGTGTGTGTGTGTGTGTATGTGTGTGGGTTTACTCTATTCTAGAACTGTTGTGTTTCCATTTTACATTTTAGAATAAATTGTAGAATTAATTTAGAATTAGAATTAATTTTAGAATAAAATTCAGAATCAGTTACATTTTAGAATCAATTTAGGAGTTCCCTTCATGGCTCAGCAGTGCACAAACCCGACTAGGATTCATGAGGATGAGGGTTCGATCCCTTGCCTTGCTCAGTGGGGTAAGTATCCAGCTTTGCTGGGACATGGCTCAGATCCTACATTCCTCTGGTGGTGGTGTTGGCCAGCAGCTGTAGCTCTGATTCAACCCCTAGCCTGGGAAATTCCATATGCCACGGGTACGGCCCTAAAATGGAAAAAAAAAAGAATCAATTTATTAAGTTCTTCCAAAAAAGATGGTGAGGGATTTGTCTGGGATTTAGGCAGCTGGTTTATTCATTGATTGCTTTTTAAGGTCACACCTGAGGCATATGGAAGTTCCCAAGCTAGGGGTCAAATTGGAGCTACAGCTGCTGGCCTACACCACAGCCACAGCAACACCAGATCTGAGCCACATCAGAGATCTTCACCACAGCTCATGACAATGTGGGATCCTCAACCCACTGAATGAGGCCAGGATTCAAACCTGCCTCCTCATGGATACTATTCAGATTCATTTCTGCTGTTCAACAATGGGAACTCTACAGACAGCTGGATTTTTAATGCTATTGTAAATGGTATTTTACATTTTAATTTTTCCTATACATGTCCATCTATTTACAACACACCTGTATGAAAAAGGATTCCTGTCCTGGATAATGAACTCTAATAAAGTGAAACAAACATTTTCATCATCAGCAAAAATCAGCAAAGAACTTCAACAATTTCACAAAAGAAGATGTAGGAATAATCACATAGAAGTATTAATTTGTCACTGGGGAAATCCCAATTAAGACCAAAATGACATGTTATTTCACATCCACTGACAATACCGGATGTTTAACAAGGATATGGAGCAACTGGAGTTTTGATACATTAGTACTGGGAAGTGTAAACTGATAAACCACTTTGGAAATGAGTCTGGCAGTTAAATACATACCCTCCCTATGACTAAGGAATTCCACTCCTGGATATTCATCTAAGAGAAATTTACGACTGATAGGGAATGTTCATTGCAGCCTTTTCACAATGGCCAAACAAACAACTCAAATCTGCATCATCAGGTGAATAGATGAACAAATCATGGAATATTCATACAACACAAAAAGGAAAAAATTGATTTTACACTTACCAAGTTTCTCTCCTTGAGCAACCTCTCGCCTGCCTCCTCTGATCCCGGTCCTCGACTAGACCTCAACCTTGGCTTATAACATAAAGGCCTGAGCAAACACTAACGTAGTTTCTAACACCTCAAGCCCACATCACTAGGATGACCCTAGTTCCCCTTAGTGGGCTTACTTGAGAAAACTCCAGGCTGCCATAAGGATTTATGTTTGCCTCAGACAACACCCTGCCTCCCAGATAGCAAATCCAGATGGTTTCACATGGACCAATTCCCTCTTCCCCACTTTCTGTGATTTTTCTCTGACTCTACTGAATCCCTACGTCCCCTTCCTTCCTCCCTCATTCTCCCTTTAAGACACCCCCTGTACAAATCAGACTTGAGTTTGGTTCATGCTGGATTCTTTTCCTTATTGCAATAGTTACTACCGATTGAAATATGAACTTACATCTTTAACCAGTATCTTTGAAAATGTGTAAGAAGATTGATGAATCTCAGAGAACATGTTGAGTGAGCTCAGACGAGTAGAATGCATACTGTATGATTCCACTGATATGACATTTGAGGACAGGCCAATTCAACCTATGGTAGCCAGAATCAGAAAACCTTTGCCAGGTGGGAGGAAGGAGACTCATTAGATGTACAAGGGAATCTTCTGCAGTTCAGAAATATTTTATGTCTCATTTTGGGTAGTGATACACAAACATATTTAACTGTCAACAAACTGAACATTCTTATTCTGTATAAATTATCTTCCTCTCTCTTCCTCCCACCCACCCCTCACCCTCTCTCCTCTAAGAATACCTGAGGAAATTCTCAAGGAAAAAAAAAAAGATAAGGGATGTAGCAAATCCTCCCAGGCCCCTTTCCAGTTCTCACTCCCTCTTCTTTCTAGGAGGACCCCTATTTTGTCTGAGGCATCCATCTGGGCTGGTAGAAAGTCTCACCTCCCCACACTGTGCTGCACCTAGGAGAGGGGCCGTGTGTCCTAACTCTGGCTACAGAGAAGGTCACAGAAGTCTTCAGCATAGGGCTTCCCAGAAAGTTCCTGCTTTCCTGATGGAAACGAGCAGACTCAGGCACACACACCTTCCTTTTCTTTCTGGAGCACAGCTGCTCAAACAGAATTTTTAATGTTAATATAATTTTCTAATGTCCCTGGTACAAACCTATTCTTAGCCTGCAAAGCACACTATGGGAGCTTTGAATCAACTCACAACTAAGTAACATCGTGAGTCAAAATTTTCAGAACTTGGAGTTCCCGTCATGGCTCAGTTGTTAACGAATCCAACCAGGAACCATGAGGTTGTGGGTTCGATCCCTGGCCTTGCTCAGTGGGTTAAGGATCCAGCGTTGCCATGAGCTGTGGTGTAGGTTGCACTCATGGCTTGGATCCCACATTGCTGTGGCTCTGGTGTAGGCTGGTGACTACAGCTCCTGTTAGACCTCTAGCCTGGGAACCTCCATATGCCATGAGTGCAGCCCTCGAAAAGGCAAAAAGAAAAAAAAAAAGTTTTCAGACCTTGCAGCTCCATGGTGGCACAGCAGATTAAAGATTCAGCCTTGTCATTCTTATGGCTCAGGTTGGATCCCTGGCTTGGACATTTTCACATGCTGCGAGTATGGCCAAGTAAACAAAAATAAAACAACCCCCCCAATAAAATGAGTGTGAGCAGTCAAAAATGTTCAGACTCAGTTCTGGTTTAGAACTAAAATTATCTTTCACCTCACACCAGTAACAATGTCCATCTTTAGTAAGACTACAAATAACAAATGCTGCTGAGGGTGTGGAGTAAAGGGAACCCTTCCACATGGTTGGTGGGAGTGGAAATTGGTACAACCACTATGGAAAACCTTATGGAGGGTCCTCAGAATACTCAATATAGACCTACCATGTGGTCCAGCAGTCCCACTACTGAGCACACATCCAGACAAAAATAAACTTCAAAAAGATATATGCACACGTATGTTCGTAGCAGCACTAGTCACAATAGCCAAGACATGGAAACAACCTAAACAACCACTGAGAAATGAAGGATTAAGAAGTGGTACGTGGTTCCCTTTGCACTCTGCTAACAAACCCAACTAATATCCATGAGGATGAGGGTTCAATCCCTGGCCTCGCTCAGTGGGCTTGAGATCTGGATGCCCTGAGCCATGGTGTAGGTCACAGACACAGCTGAATCCCACATTGCTGTGTGCTGTGGTGTAGGCTGGCAACTCCAGGTGTGATTTGACCCTTAGCCTGGGAACTTCCATATGCTGCTGGTACAGCCCTGGAAAGCAAAAAATAAAAAAAAAAAAGATGTGGTACCTATATACAATGGACTAGAATTCAGCCATACAAAGGAAGAAACACTGCCATTTGCACAACATGAACTCACAAGAGATACTGATACTAACTGAAGTCAGAAAGAGAAACACAAATACCAAATGATACTACTTACACATGGACTCTAAAATAGGACACAAATGAACCTATCTACAAAACAGAAACAGGCTCAGAGACATAAAGAAAAGACTTGTGGTTGCCAAAAGTGGGGTTAAGGGGGATGGGCTGGAAGGTTGGGATTAGTAGATGCAAACTGTTACACTCAGAATGGTTGAGCAATGATATATAGCACAGGGAACTCTATCCAGTATCCTGGGATAGACCATGATGGAAGATGATATAAGAAAAGAGTGTGTGTGTGTGTGTGTGTGTGTGTGTGTGTGTGTGTGTATGCACATACATATATACACACACATACATATATACATATATACATATGTATATGACTAGGTCACTTTGATGTACAGTAGAAATGGGCAAAATATTATAAATCAACTAATAAAAAAGTGTTATCTTCCACTTACCAGTGGATGAGAAATCTAAGAGACTTGAGAGTAATTCATGATTAGCATCTCTGTTCACCCTGAGGAACAGGGAATGGAAAATGATGACAATCCCCTGTGAGGAATATTTTGTAGAAGGTTCTCCCCTGAAATCCGTTCACCACACAAACCTGGGTGCAAAGATGTTCATCTTAGCAAGACTTTAGAGCAAAATCATAACCACCTAAATGTTGACCAAATGAACAGCCAAATTGAGTACAACCACACTGTGTGAGCACAGCCAGTGAAAAGAATGAGGCAGATGTGGCTGAAAGTACATGTAAAATAATATTCACGCAGGTTCTTGAGTGGGGAAGTTCAACTGAGCTTGGGACAACGTGGTGGTGAGTAAAAAAATCCATGATTTACTGGACTTACTTGATGGGCAATTTTAAAACTATTGTATCCTGGAAAGAATGTTTTAGTACTAAAGTGAACATGAATGCTCTCTGGGATGGAAAGCAGCTTGATACCACCTTCAAATATTTCAGGTCAAAGTCATGGCCTCCTGGAAGCAGCACCTCTGAGATAAACCAACAACCTGGGAGTCACCTTTGACTCCTCACCTCACCCCATATCTACCCCACATTCAGTCTGTAAGAACGTTGTAGCAGCTCCACCTCCGTACTGGAGCTGAAATCTGAGGGGTGCACAGCCCCTCCCCTGCTACCATCCCTCACTGGGGCCAATAGAGCAGCAGAGCCCCCTCCTCCATGTGGACCCCCTCCAGTCTCTTCTCAACAGAGACGCTGAAGGGTCCTGGGCAAACCTAACTAGGTCACCTCCGTCTTCATGCCAGGTCCCTCAGCGGCTTCCATCTCACTCCTAGTGAAAGCTGGGCTCTCACCAGAGCTCCCCTCCCCACCAACCTTAGCCTTGCTGCTTCTGGGCCAGGCCAGCTCCTGCCCCAGGGCCTTTGCACTCTCCATTCTCTCTGCCTGGGACATAGTTTCCCAGATGTCCCTCCATCCTCAGGGTTCACTCCCTCCTCAGCCTTGACCTTCTTGCTGGGGCCTTCCCTGGCCACCCCAGCTCACAGAAGGACTCCTTCCAACACTGACAGCACCTCCCTACATCTCATGGGCCAGATGTGCTGCTTGTTTCTTGGATGCTTCTTCCACTGGAATAAAGGCCCCAGAAGAGCCCCATTTTCATCTGTTTCATTCACCTCTGCATCTCCCCTAGAACATAAAATGAGTAGGATCTCTGAAAAGGATGTGGAGTGAAGCATCATCTGAGCAATGCCGGGGAGATGATCAGACAAGGGAGGGGGGAAAGCCCTCAGGAGGAAACCACTACAGAAAGGCCCCAAGGAAGGCAGGACCAGGGCACACCTGAGGAACTGAGCATCCTGCAGAGAAGGGAAAATGGGCTGAAGGGAGACCACAGAAGCATGACTGAGCAGGCAGGGCAGGCCAGACCATGCCAGGAACTTGGCTCTTTCTCTAATGGCAACAGGAAGGCATTTAAATAGGGGAGGAGAGTCCTATGCGTCTTGGCCAAACTCTGGCTTCAGTGTGGACATTGGATTTGGGAACATAAGAGTAATCAGGGAGCTCACTGGTGCCTTGGCTCAGACCACAGCCTGATCTGAGACAGCAGCAGCAGAGGTGGGGGACACGAGGTAGATTCCAGGAAGATTTCACAGCTTTAAATAAAAGTTCTGAGTGATTGAGCAACAGGGGTAAGTGAAAAAGCAGTTCCAGGATGAATCCTACCATTTTTACTCCTGAGTTGCATGGACAATGTCACCATCCACTGACTCAGGGGGTGGGGATAGGAAAGATGAAAACTCAGCAAGATGATCTTGAGTGCAGTTTTGGAAATAATGCACTTGAGATCATTCTGAAACATCCCAATGGAGATTTCCAACAGATGCGATCAGCTCGGGAAGGTGGGGTGTGTCACACAACTGAGTGGGTATTATAATCATTTCCATTTTACAGATCAGGAAACTGAAACCCATAGTGGTTTAGTAAGTTGCCCAAGTTTACACAGCCAGCAAAGGACAGGGCTGGGACCAGCATACAGTCTGGCTCCAGGGCCCATGTTCTGAATCACTTTTTTCAGTCTCCACGAATCTTCAAAAACTGCAAACTTAACTCAAAACTTTTCTCCTCAAAACCATAGCCCCTTCGTGGCTCCAGCTTCGAAGGCATTCACTCAGTTTCTCTAACAATTCCTTCCTTGCTCTGCCAGACACCCTCTTACATCCCTGTTTTATTTCTGTCTGCCTGCCTTCCTTTTTTGTCCTCTCTTCAAGTCTTCTATTCTCAGGTCAAACACCATCAACTAAATTACAAACTCTAAAGGAATGGGGCACTTCTCAGCACTCACCACAAAACTGTAATTATGTTACTTCCTGGGTAATTCTTTACTTCCTGTCTTTTCCACATGAAGGTGAGTTCAGAAAACACCTCAGTCTTTTTCATCATTTGTTCTCAATCAGCAAAAACCTACCAACTGACCAAAATGAAGGGCCAGGCACACAGTAAGCTCTCAGCTGTTGTTGACTGACTGAACAAGTGGAGTATGCACAAGCCTCATGATTCCTTTTTCATGCTTTCAGGTACATGAGACACACCTGTGCTCACAACACCCTCCCCCCATGTAACACCCACTACAATCCTCAAAGTGCAGACTTGCAGAGCACAGGCAAAATACTATAACTATAGAACACAGGCTCTGCACAGAAATATTAAGAGGCCCTGGGTAGGTCATTTCCCCCCTCTAACAAGCCTGGTTTTCAGGAGCACAATGGGGATCATGACAAGTCCCAGTGGAATGTAACTTATAAAAAAGGAAGCACCTGCACTTCTCCTCCTAACCCATTCAAGACTGTAGTTATTACTTGCTTCATGTGTGCTTCCAGCAAGACTTTGGCTCTGAAAAGGCCAAGTCCATGTCTACCTGATTCACTGCCTTATCTCAGTCACGGCATCCCCAGCTTGTACTGTGCCAGGCACACAGCAAAAGTTACATAATTAAGAGTCAAGTAAATGAGTCCCTGCTCTGAGCAGGCTTCACAGATGTCCCAGGAGTTAACGGGTAACTTTTGTCATAAAAGCGCACACCTGAGACACAGGATCGACTCCCACCTAGGCCCCAGGCCCTGCGAGAAGCAGGCACCTAACTCCGCGCCACACACGTACCTCTTGCACAGAGAAGCATCTTGACAAGTGCTGTGCACATCCTGGTCTTCCGTTTCCATAGAAGAGGAATAACAGGTGGTGAAAGACGGCCTTCTCAGGGTGGTGATCGTGGGCGTGTAGGTTGCGGGGTGCTGAGTCCACCGTGGACGTGGAAGAGGGGTGGATGGATGCCAGATGACGAGAGCCCAGGAGAAGGCAGGCAGGAGGATCAGGGCTGAGTGGACTCAGCTGGCGGGCTTAGAGACGCCCCTGCTTCTACCTTAGCAAACTTCTGGCTAATTGGTGCCTCCCAGGAGAGGCTCCTTGGACAATTTCCCTGCCCCTCAGCCCACGCAGGTGCCCAATAGAGAACTCTTTTGGCCCCGCCCACACAACCGCAGGAAGTTCCCAGTAGGTGTGAAAGTAAACTGAAATTGACAGAAAAGCAGCGCAGGGGATTCCCAGAAGAGTAGTCCTAGGGCTTTGGAAGGCTACACTGTTTCTCATTTCAGGTCAGGAAATTGTCTAAAGGTAATTAACTCAGGGCGGAAGAGTTGGCAGGATTCTCAGAACTTGGGCAAAGGGCAGAGAATCCTGCCGGCAAAACAAGTATCATTGTTTTAGTCGGTTGGAGCTCAGTCTCATTCAATATTGAACAAATATTTATTGAGCGCTGACTCTGTGGCAGGAACCAGGTGAAGAGTTTAACATAGAAAATCTCCTTTGAAGTGCCCTGAAGGAAGGAATGGGTGGTTAATGGATACCATGGAAAAGTACGTAGCGGTAAAAATGAGTGACCTAGAGCTAGCAATTACAACCAAGAGTGACTGGATTTCAAAAGTGTAAGACTCTCCAAGCTACTGTTCTGGCTCAGCGAAAATGGCCAGACTAGAATCCATGAGGACGTGGGCTCGATCCCTGGCCTGGTTCACTGTATTAAGGATCTGGCTTTGGCCTGAGCTGTGGTGTAGTCTGCAGATGGGGCTGTGATTCAACCTGACTGTAGCAGTGGTGTAGGCCTGCAGCTGCAGCTGGGATTGAACCCCTAGCCTGGCAACTTCCATATGCCACGGGTGCGGCCCTAGAAAGCAAATAATAATAATAATAATAATAAATGTTCAGCGTAAGAAGAGAGATAACTTTTTTTGAACTTCAGGGAAGCAAAACTAATGTTATTAGGAGAAACCTATATATGTGGTAAAACATTATAGAGGATACAAAGGAATTGGAAGAAAAATCCAAGCAAAGTAATGTTCTATGGAAAAACACACATATATTGTAAAAAATTAATAATTAAAAGTTAAAGGAATGATGGTGGAAAGCAGAAATTAGACTATTTGTGACCTGTAGGGCCTGGAGAGGGCAGGACACTGGAGAGAAACAGAACGGGAAGAATTACATAGACACTCCAATAATTTCTCAGCTGAGCTAGGTTCACATGTGTTTATTTCACTATTATGCACATGTAAAATGTTCATCACAAGACTTTGTACTAGACTTACTCTAAAGCATTTTCTAAATAAAATTCTTAAATGTGATTGAATACTCCATGTCATTACTGTCAGGAGCAGGGAATGGATATACTCAAACTTCAAGTACCTTGGGTCACACACACCCAAGCAAAAGAAAGAAATAACAGAAATCCAGGACACACATTGGGGCAAGTTCAGGCATCAAATGCTGGCTTAGTGTTCACTGGAGGAAGAAGAGCTCATTGATACACAAAGGAGAAATTACAGTGGGGAAGGCTGAGGTTCAGGAATTTTGCCAGGGGGAGTGGTGATGGATGAAATAACAGCACTACTTTGAGTGGTCCTCTGCCAAGAGGGTGATGCAAACCACTGAAAAAGCATGGCCTCCCAACTTGGCAGTGTACACATTCCATGGGTGTCAGTGAGCCAAAAGAGTGGGTCAACAGCCAGGAGTTTAAGGCATCAATCCCATAGGTCAGGCTGGTGAGGCTGAGAATCTACAAAGTGGATGCAGATGTACTGATGCACCTCTGGTGTTTGATGAGTAAGGTTGTTGCTTGCTGATCCTTTGACTCAGACAACCTGGTGATTCAGAGAATTTTGGTCAATTTTTCACTGAGGGGTCAACCCAAAGGCTTTCTGCAGGCAGGGCCAGCTCTCTCCATTTATGAGCAGGGCCCCTCCTGGTCCAGGTGCTGGAAATTTCTGCTTAAGCAACGGGGTCTGGAAGTGGTAAATAACCATCTTAGGTTGCATAATGCCTCCAATCTGAGACTGCCCTCAGGGTGGGCATAAACAATGTCCTAGCCAGAGGAAGTTACTGACAACTAATCTGCATCCTCTGGTAAAGTCAAGAAAAGAGAAACCAGAGTTTAAAATTCCTGTTGAAGATTGATTAACACTGGGAGCCAATAGCTGGGCTTTAACCATGAAACTTTGCCCTTGAGAGGCTAGAGTAGACATTTGCTTCTTTGACTATTCAGTATGCCTTTGTCCTATTGCAGTGGCCAGAGTTTGTCAAGAAGAATCATGGGCTCCTTTTAGTCCACCTGGATGAGGTAAGGCTCCATGGTTGAAACGAGGCGTGGAAACATGCCCAGCCTGGACAATCACACACAAAATCATCCTAGCTACACTTCAAGAGTGTGTGTGTCTTGGGAGGCAGGGGTTACCAAGAATCCCAGGAGCTGAATGGGAGTTGCCAAGTCTAGAAAACCCTCTTTTCTGAAAGACTTGAGCCCAGGAGGCTATACAATTGCAGCTACTGAGAGGCATCTTGCTACCTCATGTAGCCTGAGAACGATGCTATTGGCAATGCTAATGATGTCTGGAGCACTCCACGCTCAGTTAGGGGTGACCTGAGTGTGCAGTGGTAGCTGATGGGAAAATCACCAGAGCCTGTGAATTCAGAAGCAGCTGAATTCAGAATGCTGCTGTAACCTGTTAATCCAGCAATTGCAGCTTTCATCCTGAGCTTACTGCATATTCTCCCTCTCTTCCTTTCATCACCTGGTCATTCTCATCATTATGTTCCTTCTTTGCTGACCGAGTTTTCTGGAGTTTTTGGCCTCCAGTCTCCACACAAGCTTTTCATAGCTATAGCCTGTTGTATTGCTTTTGAACAATTGTTAATAATCAGTCAGGCAAATTTGTGTGGGATTCCTTCTGGGTTCCCTGTTCATTGATGTATGCGTCTTTCCCTCTGCAAATATGACACAGTTTTGGTTACTGCAGAGACACAGTAAGTGTTGACACTGGGTAGACTGCTCCCAATGTATTCCCTTTTTGGAAATTGTTTTACCTGTCCTAGTTACCCTCTCTTTATATGTATATTTTAGAATAATCTTGTCTATATCAAAAAAATGTCTTACTGGGTTTTGATAGCAATTGCAGTAAATCTATCAATTTGTGGGGAATTGACATCTTTATTATGTTTAGTCTTCCAATTCATGAACATAGGATAACTGTCCGTTTATTGAGATCTTTGATTCATCTTACCAGTGTGGCAGAGTTTCCAGTATGCATGTCCTGGGCACATTTTGTTAGATTTACACTTCAGTGTTTTATTTTCATTAGTGGTTGTAAATGTATTTTAACTTCTGTTGTCATTGCCTGTACCCAGAAATAAAACTTATTTTTGTGTTTATTTTGTATCCTGTGACATTACTGAAATTACTTATTAGTTTGAGGAAGAATTACTTTTTAATAATTTCTTAATCTATGAGGCCTAATGTTAAGATTCAGTATTGAGAGCTGGGCATTTCCTGTTGTGGCACAGCGGAAACAAATCTGAATAGTATCCGAGAGCATGGGGGTTCAATCCCTGGCCTTGCAATGTGGGTTAAGGATCTGGCATTGCTATGAGCTGTGGTGTAGGTCACAGATGAGGCTTGGACACCATGTTGCTGTGACTGTGGTATAGGCAGCCAACTGTAGCTCTGATTTGAACCCTAGCCTGGGAACTTCCATATGCTGCAGGTTCAGTCCTAAAAAGCAAAAAAAAAAAAAAAAAAAAAAGAGAGAGAGAGAGAGAGAGAGAGAGAGAAAAGTTGACGTCTAGTAGAACTGAGAGGGCCTCCAATGGCCCACTGCAATTGCCTACTCCCTCTTCTCCCACAGATAAGGTCCCCTTGCCATTCAATTCTTCTATCATAGAAGCCATAAACAGTGCCTGCTTATTCCAGGCACCAGGTAGCAGGCTAAGTCCTCTATCAGTCCATTGAATTATTCAAACAAGCCCATCACTCCCAGGGCCCATCCTCACCCTCTTGGTATCACAAAGTCTGCATCCCCAGTCTCCACTTGCTTTAGTCCACATACCATTTAAGGGCCATTTGAAGAAAGTGCTTAAATCCTGATAGCTTTTGAAAGTCATCTGTCGATCCCTTCTGAGGAGATCAAGAAGGATCCAGTATCAAAACTTCCAGAGTGAGGGCCAGCTGCTTGCAAGAATGCCTCAGAGTGGGTGTAGAGGGCTCTGAAGACACGCATCCTCAACAACATCCTCCGTGGCACAAAGGTCTGTGATGTGTGGAAAGGCACAAGACACTCTGAAGCCTACAAGTTTCACACATATTTGCCCTTTTCATTTGTACCAGGGAGAAAGATGATGACACTCTGTCTCAATAAAGGAGATTTTTGGTAACCACAAAATTTAAATTCTAAATAATAAGAAGAACTTTAGCTGTCAGGGATTTCTATTCCTTTTTGTGTGTGTGTGTGTGTTAGAGTTGACAGTGTCTTAGAGATAATGAAATATAGAGATGATGTGTCATGAACCTCTTGCCATTTCCAGTTGTCCTAGTTCATATTTTAGATAATTGGTTAGTATTCATTGCGTGGATGCCCTGTAATTGGCTCAGCTCAGTCCAGTTAGTTTTCCTGAATCACGGTGCTCACCTCCCTTCAGAACTCCAGCAGCAGTGCCCAGCAGCACCCTCTTCCTACCTCTTCCCAACACTGTGTTGCCCATCCTTTCTCTTGGCCACTCTCCTGGAAACCATGAGCAGTCACTGAATTGGAGGACTGGGAAGAGACACGTGTTGGACACATTAGAAAATAGGAGTCATGGGAACTAGTGATCAGGTAGTCCTTGTGTTATGTCCGTGCATCTCCCCAAGTGATGGGGGTCCTTGTGTTATGTCTGTGTCTCCGCATCTCTTTGTTGTCACACATCTCTGACCACATCCAGTGTGCCATGGAGATCCAGGCCAGGCCCTGTGGGACCTGAGTCTGCTTTTGTCTCCAACCTCTTCTCCAGTTTCTCTTGTTTTTCTCCTCTTCTCCAGCCGCCCTACCTCCTTCCTGCTCTGGGAACACTCTTTTTCTATTTCAGCCCCTGAGCATTCCTATCTGTAGTTCCTTCTGTCTGGAATGCCTTTTGCACAGCTGACTCTCCCACTTTCTCTAGGATTCACCTCAGTGATGCCTTTTCAGCGAGGTTCCCTTTCACCTCTAAAGTCAGTTCTCCATCCGCCCACACAGTTCTATCCATCATTTATCAGGATCTCTATCTTTTCTCTGTCCCTCCTCTGTTTCATTCACCACAGTAACATAATGCCCTTGGCTTTGCAGGCACTCCTTAAATATTGCTTGACTGAATGAAGAACCTTAAATCTGTTGATAATGCAGAGTTGGGAGGAGTAGGATCTGTTGTTTGTTAGTCAAGATGGTGCTAATAAATCCAGCAAGGAACACTTGGAGGGTGGCAACTTGGTGAGCTTTTCAGCAGTTTGTGGTTCTCAGCAGTGGGGTGAGGTCCTTTTCTGTGGGGAGTAGTCAGCTGTGTCTCCTCAATGTTGAAAGTATCCTTGCCCTGGATGTTGAAGTTGACTGGGGTCCCTTTGTATGTCTGTTCTCATCACTAGTATACCCTTCTTGCTTCAGCCGCAGATATGGCTTTTACCACTAGATGGCAGAAGATGATTCCTTTGAAATCAGTGTCCCTCAAACTGCCACTTCCAGTGAGACCCTATTTTTCATGGAACTCCCCTTAGTTTTCTCAAATGGAGATTTGCAAACTATGACACTGATTTTATGATATGAATGAGTCCCAGCTCATTGCTTGAAAAGCACTATTTCAGACAAGGGAGCAAGTTTCATCTGTTGTCCTTGGACAGTCCGGACTAACAACAAATTGTGTCCCTTAGTGTGTTGCTGTGTGGAGTTGCTGCCTTGAGTAGCTGAACATTCGTGCTTCTTCGTGGGTGTCTATGGATGTGCAAGCGTGGATGCAAGAGACTCAGTTGGGGGAAGGGTTGACGTGTTTGTACCAAAATCAGCACCTCTTACAGTCAAGGCAACATTAAGCCTTGTTGGTGGATATGAAGAAAAGGAAAGATGTAATATGTGCTTCTGGGAGCTTTCAACCTAATAATTGATATCAAACACACACCTCCCTCCCTGACACACAGACACACACAAAAGCACTTCCACACAGACACACATCTTAAGATTCAAGTTACTTATCAAGCAACATGGAAGTGGTGGTGTTATTCGGGATATCACTTAGAATGCTTTAAGCTCCAAGTAACAGAAGCCTGACTTGACTTGACTTAAGTGGTAAAGACCTGTGTTATCTCACTATTACCTCATTAATATTCACAGGGAGATAGAGAAGGCTCCAGCCCACAGAGCATGACATGGCCTTAGGGATGCAGGTTCCTCCTCTGACTTCTCATTTGTCCTCAGGCTGGTTCCACTCATGGTTGCAGGTGACTTTCAGTGGTCAGCTGGGCTTCAGCTCCCAGGCTTGGAACAAACACTCCAGCTTTATCTCCTGGTAGTGTAGACTAGGATAGAAAGAGTTTAGGCTACCGTAACATTTCCCAAGTTGTAGCTGTTTTGTGTATTTGTTCCTGGTTTCCCCACTGTGACCTGGTAAAGGGACATGACATGACAGGTGCTTAAGAGGCAGGAGAAATATTTCAGTAGTTATTAGTGATGTTGGCCAAATATTCCTGGATCTCCCTTCCCCTGGACACAACCCTCTTGGTCGATCAAAGTTATCTGACCAGCCCTGGCCACTGAGATTGCTGAGTGAACACATGGTTTCAGGTCTTCTGAATGATGCATGAGGTGGGGTTATTTGATGTTGAGGGTCCTGGGAATGGAACTTGTGATCTGAGGAAAGAAATGACCATGGTGGAAAGTGTGATGGGCAGTGTCTGGGAATATGAAGGGGTACAGATAAGCCTGTTCATCCTTGTACTGGAGCACTGGGTGTGCCTTGACCCTTGAGGTCAGTACAGTTCCTGTGGATCCTTGACCTGGGTCCTGGGAACTTGGCTGTGAAGGCTGGCCTGAGCTACTCTTGACTCACCTGTTTACTTTCTCATCTCTTCCATATCTGCAGTGAGCATAGGCTACTGGCAGGACCCTTCCATCCAGCATCTGGTGAGACCATCTAAAGACAGGAAAGCCCCCAAAATTAACAGAGAGAAGTGACCATCTCCCTCCCCAACATCCTCTCATCAGCTGAGAGGTCTGAGGTTTTAGAGGTTGGGGATCCTTCCTTGTTTTTTACTAGTATTTTTTTTCACAGCAGTGATAAGGCTGAATTCTTAATCTGCTGAGCCACCAGGGAACTCCTAGAGATTCATTCTAAAAAACTGAATGCTGATGTGCACATTTTCTGACTTTCTCACTAGCACACTGTCTAAGGGAAACTTTTCTCTTTTTTTGCCATACCATTAGCAAACAGAAATTCCCAGGCCAGGGTTTTAACCCACACCACAGCAGTGAAGACATGGCTCTTTAACCGATCCATACCTAGGTCACCAAGGAACTCCTGTCTGATTAAGCTTTTAATTTTTGCTCCTCAGATACATGAATATCCATGTTTTACCATGTTTTTATTTTATATTCCTCTTACTTGGTGTTGAGGTTGAAAATCATTTTTATATGCTTAGAAGCCATTTACCTGTCTTTTACTGTGACCTCTCCAGATAAGCCATTATTTTTGCTGCTGTTGTTTCCTTGTTAATGTGTAAATAACACTATTAAGTTCCGTAAGCAATTCCCATTATGAGGTTAAAGGATTTAAGACAGGAGTGTGACTTAGTTTCAGGCGGATTGAGAAACTAACCCAGGACCGTAATTCTTGTGTGTGAAGGGCAGCTCGGCCCTCGTGATGGGTCCTGTAGTAGGTGCTATATGAAATGCAAAGAAACTTCTGTATGGTAGCTCCTGAGAAGAAGGCTGTAGTATTTACTTTGAGCTGAGGGTGAAACCAGGCATCAGTTAGGCTGGACAAGGCCTGGCTAAGAGGCCTGCAGCCTCCCTCCCGGGCTCTGAACACAGATTCCCTCATGAATACTCCAGAGGCAGGGACCCTCCATGGCCAGTGGCTCAGTGCCTGCTTCCTTCCTCCTCTCCTGGGTTTGCATCTCGAGATTGGGTACCTGCAGCCCAGCAGGAGAGGGCTTCCCAAACTTCTATTATGAGGCCATATTTTCTTCCCCAAACTGAATCCATTGTGGATGACATTCTGTAAAATACAATAAAAGGGGCTTTTCTGAGTTCCCATTGTGGCTCAGTGGATTAAGGACCTGATGTAGTCTCTAGGTGGATGTGGGTTCAATTCCTGGCTTCACTCACAGGGTTCCAGATCCAGTGTTGCCATAAGCCGTGGCATAGGCAACAGAAGTGTTGAGGTTCTTGGGTGTCTGTGGCATATGCCTCATCCTCAGGTCCAATTAGGCCCCTAGTCCAGGAATTTCCAGATGCCACAAATGCTGTCATATAAAGAAAAAAGAAAAAAAATGACTTGCTAGAAAAATGACATGAAAAAGACATACAAAATACAAGACCAGCTTTCTGGATTTTATTTTATTTATTTATTTATTTACTTATTAATTTATTTATCCTTTTAAGTCATCACACTTGGCTTGTGGAAGTTCCCAGGCTACAGACTGAATTGGAGATACACTGCCGGGCCCGGCCACAGCAAGGCCAGGTCAGCCTCATCTTTGACCTGCACCACAGCTCTCACAGCACCAGACCCGAAACCCGCTGAGCAATGCCGTGGATAAATCCTGCGTCCTCATGGACACTAATGGGGTTGGTACTGCTGAGACGTGTGGAGAACTCCAGGCCCAACTTATGTTTTAGGAGTTTCACCAGAAACAAAATCCCTCTGCCTAATTGCAATAAAAGTTTCCAGATGCTACTCTCAGATTTTATTCTTGATGTGGTCACACTGGAGCAGCAGGCCTGCGGAACAGACACACTCCATCTTCCTGTCCCCCTTCTGTGTGTCCCAGCTCCTCTGTCCCAGCTCCCCCACTCCAGGGCCTAACAAAGCCAGTAATTAGGCTGCCCCTTGCTTGTGTCTCCCCTCCCCCGGGGCTGCCACCTTATCAGCACAGAGACTCTAACCCAGACAGGGTGGGAGAGAGGGGAACGCAGTAAGAAGTGGGGTTCTCTTTGCTCTGACAGCCATCTGCCCAGTTTCCTGACTCCAAAACATTATTTTTTCTTTGCTCTCATAATTCTGTTTTATTTATTTATTTATTTATTTATTTATGGCTTTTTAGGGGTGCACCTGAACATTCAGAAATTCCCAGGCTAAGGGTTGAATTGGAGTTTCAGCTGGCAGCCTATGCCACAGTCACAGCATCTTAGGATTTGGGACATTTCTGTGATTGACACCACAGCTCAAGGAACACCCAACCTTAACCCACTGTTCAAGGTCAGGGATTGAACCTGAGTCCTCATGGATACTAGTTGGGTTCATTACCACCGAGCCACGATGGGAACAGCAAATTTGAGATTTTCTAGAATACTGAGTAGATTTCACTGAGCCTCGAATAAAACACATTTCCAAGAGGCACATCTAGATCAGATGTTTTCACCAAAATCATTATTTTTTTCTAAAGAACATTATAGAACATCTTATTTTTCTTAAGATCATTAATTCCATCCTTAAGGAGCTTGTACTTATTTTGTCTCTAACAGCCTTTTTCTTTCATAATAAAAAGGAGGGAAATTGAAAGGCATTACTTTTCCAGAGTTCCCATCGTGGCTCAGTGGTTAAGGAATCCGACTAGAAACTGTGAGGTTGCATGTTCAATCCCTGGCCTTGCTCAGTGGGTTAATGATCTGGCATTGCTGTGAGCTGTGCTGTAGGTTGCAGACACAGCTCGGATCCAGCGTTGCTGTGGCTGTGGCGAAGGTTGGTGGCTACAGCTCTGATTAGACCCCTAGCCTGGGAACCTCCATATGCCGTGTGTGCGACCTTAGAAAAGGCAAAAAGCCAAAAAAAAAAAAAAAAAAAGGAAAGGCATTACTTTTCCTGGAAAGTCTCCAGATAAATGCTGACCCTGAAGAAGGATAAAGTGCTGTCTCACTCTCATAGTGCAGTGGGCTCTGCAGGGATTACTTCCAGTGACACCGAGTGATAGTTTGCTTCTCTGTCTGTCTCTACAATGTTTTGCTGGCATCCACTGCATCAGTCAGCTTATCAAGGCATTTCTAGGGAAGACAGGATGCAACTGTCAAATTCTCAACCTTGGGGCTGGGATGGATACCACCTTCTGGAGGTGCAATTTGCCCTCTTCTCTCTCCAGTGGTTTAAATTTAAGTTTTGTGAAATTTCTTGGCTCAGAAATTTTAAAAATATCTATATTAAAATGAGGTGCAGTGTCAGCCTGTCTCCCATTCCTGTTTGAGGCCCCCCATTCCCCACAACACCCCTCAGCCCTGTCCTTGATCTCACCAGGGCCCTAGTGGAGACACGTGCTTTGTTTCTCACCTTTTGCTGCTACAAACAAGGTTAGAGTGAAAAATTGGGGGTATATATCTCTCTGGGTCTGTGGCAATGTATCAGGAGAAAAAATTCTAGCAGTGAAGGAACTGCTGACACAAGGAACATGTGCGTTTGTCATTTTGACTATAATGCAAGATATTATTGTCAACATAACAGTCTTAGGTAACATTCGGTGATTTGCAGGGCTGGGTAATCATTATATGATACAACACCACTTTGGAGTCATTCTCCCATTGATTTCCTCAACTGCACCTTTAGCGTTCAAGGGCAGGTGTAATTACATGCACAGGAAAGCAAACCTGGGGCTAATTAAGTGGCAGACCCAGGAGACTAAGATTCCAGGGTTTGATTCCCGGGCTGGAAGTTTATTGCCAGGACTTTTCCTTACAGATATCATACTGATTGTGGTTTCTCCTTCCTTCCTTCCTTTCTATATTCCCTCCCTCTTTCCTTTATTTCTTGGTTTCTACAGATTTCTTTCTTGGTCCTATCAGGTCAGTCACGTGACAGTAATGACCATGTGCATTTCTCCCAATTTCTTGCAGACTTAGACCAAGAGACACTGTACAGCGTAGAGGTAGGTAGGCATAACTAGATCTGTGGTATCTATTTTGTGGCTCATCAGCTCACCAGATGAGATGGACTTTGGTGATCAGAGCTCCCTGCTAGATGGGGGTCAGGGGGCAGGGAGAGGCCAGAGAGCAGGTCCGGTCCTGGAAGGGCAATGCTCTTCGGCTCTGTGGGGACCACAAGGTGTGGGAGCAGGGA
>PVHT020000502.1:63942-104361 GCA_004024745.2 Catagonus wagneri
ACAAGATATGTAGGTGGTGGGAAACCCATACTTAAAGTCCCAAAACCACCAAAATTCCTCCTTGGGATTAGACACCCAGGTAGGGACAGATGAGGGAGGAGGGCTGACGGGGAACTGCATAGGAGTTTTGTGATGATGGAGTGAGTCAATGTCTTTATAAGGGTGGCATGGTGCAGGTGTAGACATTTGTCAAAATGCACTGACTTGACTCTTTACAGGGATGCAGGTCACTATTTGTCTTTTACATTGTTTTCAAAAGAAATTGTTGTGTGAGACTCACAAGCAGCAGGACAGGGAGTGCTATGTGGTTCAAATTAGTAAAAAACTGAAGGCACTGTGTCTGGGAATTTACATACACACAGTATTCTATACAAAATAGATAACCAACAAGGACCTACTATATAACACAGGGGACTATACTCAGTATTTTAAAATAATCTGTAAGAGAAAATAACCTGAAAAAGAATCTTTATATCTGGTGGAGTGTGTGTTTGTTAGTTTCAGGCGTAGAGAAAAGTGAAACTAACCTGAATCCACACCTGAAACTAACACAACATTCTAAAACAACTGTACCTTAGTTTTCTAAAAAATAAGTAAAAATTAAAAAAACAAATACAAGGAGTATATTCTATGAATGCATATTCAGAGAAGGTGCCTTTAACAGGGCTCTGATGTGGCCTCAGTTCCCAGGAATCCAAACAGTGCAATGTCACTGGGAAAATCACACAGGTGGGGAAAAGGCCCAATCTCGGTGCTAGAAAGTCATGGGGGTGAGCCTGGGGGCAGGGGTGGGGGAGCAGGTCACAGGAGACAGGCCCTTTGTGAGGTCCCAGGCCAGAACCTCATTGCCTAGAAACCCCTCATTGCATTTAGATTCTTAGCCTCGCACTGGCAGGAGTGTGGGGACACTTGGTGGGATTGTCAGAAGGCGTTGGACACTTTTTGCAGAGCGGACCAGGTCAGTCCTATGACCCGCAGTGATGGCCTCCTGGTTGGGGGCCCTTGGTTCCGGCTTAGGCAGTTCCCTGGGGCAGGTGAGTAGCAGTGTGGCCTCCCTCAGAGGCCATATGTCTAACATCACAAAAGTGGTCCTGAGGAAGGTCAGTGAACAGGGACATGAAGATGTACCTGCATCCAACAAGAATTTGAAGGCTCTCAGTCCATCTTTGAGCCAGAGAATGAGAGAAAATATAGTGATCCCGGAAGGATCAAGGAAAAGATTCTTCCACAGACAACATCAGTGAAGGAAAGTTCAGAAGAACACCAAGTAGGTTCGGATGCTGACCATGAGATCGTGATATTAAGCAGTTTAAAGAATAACAACAGTGGTATGGAAGAGAACTTGAAACCTGAGAAGCCAGTGCAAGGTGTAGATTTGGAGATCCAGTGTCTTCGCAGGAACTTCTCCTCTGAGTCCTCCACCCACGATAGTGGACAGGTTCATCCCCAGTCACAAGCATATGCTTTGGAAAGAGAACAAATCTTAGCTGTTTTAGGGGAGAAGACCTGGGAAAACAGCAATCTGAAAAGAGAAATCTTCAGCCTGATGGATGCACTTGTTGCCAAAGAGGTAGACCTGGTAAGACTTCAAGACGCGAATGCAAAACTCTGTGCTCCATGTGAAGGCGGTGCTCAGGACCTGTTTAAAGACACTCTTCAGAATTTATCCCACATCATTAGAGACAAAGACATGGAAATCGATGCTTTAAATCAGAAATGTCAGACTTCCCTGATGATACTGCAAAGCTCCAGTGATGGGGATGAGGGAAGGAGAGTCAGGATGAATCAGTTGGAGGAGCTTCTACGGCAACGGGATCAGTTCCAGCAACAAGTGAAGACACTGCAAGAATGGAAATAGCACGTGATGATCTCGGTTCAGAACATGCAGCGAGAGTCAACCCATCTGCAGAGAGACCTGCAGCAGCTGCAGGTCCAGGTTTTGAGTCACAACGATAAGAATTCTAAGCGACCAACCAAGTACACCGTCCTGACCCACGATGGTCAAGGGAATGAAATCAAACTCAACAACTTGGGGAAGCAAGTAGCACAACTTCAGCTCAGCCTAGAGCAGCTCTGCAGTTCCAGAGGCCTTTTTGCAGGGATGATTGACTTTATTGTGCCACATCCCTCTACCCAGTCACTTACTTCTGAATCAATGGTCTCTCTTAAGGACATTAAATCTGATGCATTGAGTGAGTCTTTTCAATTGCTCAAAAAAGACATAGAAGACTTAAGAAAAATATTGGAGGAAAAATATGCTGTGATTAGAACCCTCCAGGAAGATAAGCAGAGATTGTCTGACTCAATTGCAGATAGCACTAAACTAGAAAGGAAATGACAAGAAGAAACAGATTCAGAAATGAAGCAGCTATGGCAGAAACAAGATGAATTACAAAACTTACTGAAGGAAAAAGAGCTCATAATCCAAGCAAAGAGTGATGAATTCCTTGCTTTATGTGACAATTTCACTAGTGAAGTACATGAAAATGAGCTTTTGGGGCAGGCAGTGATCAACCTCAGGGAAAGAGTAATCTGTTTTGAGGCTGATGTGTGTAAACTGAAAGAGGAAGAGGATAAAAGAATAGAAACGTGTAGGGAAAGGGAGCTGGAAAATCAGGCACTGCAAGAGACAAACATGTGGCTCTCCATGATGCTGAGAGAGAAGGAAACAGAGAATGTCAAGGTCAAGGAGAAGGCTCTTGCTTTGGAACATCTGCTGAGACCGGAAGAGCAAGGCACACCAGGGCAATTGAGCCAGATTGTAAATTCCCTGACATCTACACAGGAGAAGACAGTTTGTACTCAAAGAGAAAGAAACGAAGCCATGTTACTCCTGAAACAGAAACAGATGGAAAACTGTGCCCTCCAGAGCCAGGTTCAACATTTCCTTGAAAAAGAACTATGCTTAAAGAAGGAACTGGAGAGGTTGAGCAAGCAGGCTTTGCAAGCTGAAGAGACCTATAAACTCACAGCTTTGGTTTCAGAAGAAAGAGCAGCCAAACTGGAAAGGAAAGTCACCACATTGCAAGAAAAGCTCCTTCTGTCAACCAGGGCCATGGAAAAGGCCAGCCACCATGCCAGCTTGCAGATAGAGTCCCTCAAGGAACAACTGCATGTCAGCAGCAAACAGAGAGAGGACACTTGCCTGCAGCTTTCTCTGTCCCAAGATCAACAAAAGCAATCTGCACACGCACTAGCTAACATGAAGATGGTCCTGGCTGAATGGATGGAAAAGGCAGACCACTTGGAAGGCAAACTAGTATCGGCTCACAAACTTCAGGAGAAAGCAAATGCAGCCTTACATGTGAAGGAAGATCAAATTAAAGATTTGAAGAAGCAAACTGAGGTCCAACAGGAAGTGCTGGACGATGTGCAAAAGAAAATGATGGCCTTAGTAAGCAATGCAGAAGGAAAAGTAGACAAAAGCCTAATAAGGAATCTCTTCATGGGCTATTTTCAAACACCCAAACAACAGCACCGTGAAGTGTTACAGATCATAGGAAGCACTCTGGGTATCAAAAGGGAAGCCATGGAGATGCTTTTGAACGAAGAGCAAGGCGGTGGTCCCAGCTGGATGACTAGATGGCTGGGATCAAAAAGTGTCCCCAACACACCTCTGAAACCAAAGCAGCAAGCAGTGATACCAAAGAATTCTTTCTCAGACCTTTTTGTTCAATATCTAGAAACGGAATCTGATAACATTTTTCAACCACCACCCAAACCTCTGCTCCTGATGTGAAACCTTCAGATGCACCAGGAAGGAAAAACCTAGCTCAGAATGTACGACCACTTCTTCAAACTACCCTTGGGTCCACACCCAAGAAACCAGAGGTGAAAGTTGGCTCCCCATCTGTCTCTCTGGTTAACCCTCTGGGACCTTGCCGAGGTCCAGCCCCAGCAGGGTCTCAGGTACCCCTAGGATGAGTGGCGTTGGCAGCAATAATGACAGGAGACTTATTCAGTGTTGCAGGATCATGCTTTTTAGTGCAGATGCTCTCTCTCTTTTATTTTCACACAGAGTACATATATCTCCTATTTCCCTCCCCCCAAGCTTCCCAAGCATAGCATGTATTTTTTAAAACTTTCCACCCAGTCATCATGTTTGACCACAATAAAGAAATCACCATGTACACTGTTGATCTTAATCATTCAATGAAATATCACAAGGAACTCAGCAGGGTCCCTTTTTACATATTGTTTCTTTTTCAGGGATTGTTCTCTCTCCAAGCTATTAACTTTGCCCAAATACAATGGTAGTATACAGAGCACAGATTTTTTTATAGCAAAATGCAGTTTAAACATTAATAGGTCACAGAGTTTATAGATTAAAGTTTATGATTAATCTAACAGTCAAAAATATAGTTTTCTAAGCATAACAGGCTATGAGGTTAATAATGTCTGACATGCGGTTAACCATACTTCTATTATTTCTACTTCTCTACTTTTCTACTTAGTCTATAATCTCTAACTATAACTATGTCTAGTGCACTCCCAGGTGCACCTTGGGCAGGGAATGTGGGTCTGTGTTGGCAGCAACGTTGACTGGCTCACAGTTTATAAAAGACTTGCAGAGACATGTTAGACCACAGAGTTTCTATAAATCAATTCTACTTGTCATTCCAATTAAGTCCGAATCTCCAAACTCTCACCCTGGGCCCTGATCTCTGCTTAGGCCTCCATGCCAGGTTTTTCCAAGGATGTGTTTTCTATGAATACACTTTTGAGTGTGTTTGAAAGGGAATCCATATCTAGTAGTAATATTATATTTCTTAAGTATAAACATCCCTCTCATTCCTGGGTTTGGATGTTTTTTCCATTATAGAATAGTTTTAGTTTCTGGTGGTGGCAGTGGTGGCCATGTAGGAATTTTTAGAGGCGGGTATAGGAACTCAAGTCCTAACCCTCTATGAGTATTCAAAAGCAGAGGAACAGGAGCTGCGAAAGAGGCAGATACAATTAATCCCAGAAATAGCATAAGACAGAAACAAAATAGTAGAAGTGAGGATTTTCCGGAGATGCTGAGCGGATCCTGACTGCTCTGCAGTTCAGGACAAGGGCGCCCTAAGGAACTCTGTCCTGCAGTCATCTTCATCCAGGCTCTGCCTCAGTGAGACTTAGCGCCGACCGCTCCCCACAGGACCTGAGACCGGGCATCTTCTTTTAAATGCTGTTGCTGATGTTTTGCCCACATACACACCTTTGCTGCTGCCACCTGGCAAGAACTCTGGTGCTGGGCTGAAAGAACTTTCCAAGCAACGGCCGGTTCTCTAGCCGGAGACTAAGACAGACCTTCAAAGAAACCACAACATGGCCTTTTAGGAAAAGCCATGCACTGTTTTTTTTTTTTTCTTTCAGATTTTAATCTGTTAAATAAATATTGATTCCTTTAAATTCATTAATTCATTGTATCTTCATTGATGATACAATGAAGATATATTGTATCTTTATTGATTCATTGTATCTTAAATACATTGTTTCATTGTATCTTCAATACAGTCATTCAACTTAAAACAGTGAATATTTATTTATTCATTTTTGCTTTTAGGGCCACAACCAAAGTGTATGGATGTTCCCAGCAAGGTGTCTAATCGGAGCTACAGGTGGCAGCCTACACCACAGCACAGCAACTTGGGATGTGAACTTGGTCTGCCACCTCTACCACATTGCACAGCAATGCTGGATCCCTTAACCCACTGCGTGAGGCCAGGGATCAAACCTGCATCCTCATGGATACTACTTGCGTTCATTACCCCTGAGCCACAACAGGAACTCCCCATAGAGTAGTTACTTCTTAGGAGAATGGGTTTTGATGGGATTAGAGGCTGTGAGCAAAGACTACTCCCAATAGTGTTTCTAATCCTTTAATTTTGTTTTCTGACTGTGCCCAGGCCAGAGATCTAATCCATGCCACAGCTGTGACAACATAAGGTCTTTAACCTGCTAACCCACTAGGGAGCTCCATGGCTTAATTTTTTTTTATAAAGGGTAGGTATTGATGTATACCTTAGGTCATCAAAACTTGAACTTGTGTTAGTGTTCAAAATGATGAAATACACAAGTGCATACTCCTTGTACAAGAAGAAAGGTGAAAAGCACAAAAGTACAAGATGGATCTTGGAAACTATCCATTCAGACTTTTTCAAAGTCCTCTTTCCATTTATTTTCCATCCTGATTTTGCTTTAGCTTCTTTCCTAGGCATAAGACTCTGCCCACGTCTCTATGAACAAACATTTCTTGTTCTACTCCTTCAGCGACATACTTCTATCTTTCACAGCTTAGCTTCTGAAACAATTCTTTGCTGCTTGTCACCAGCACATTTGTCACTCACTTCATTTGAAAGCTCCACCAAATCTCTTCTCATTAATGTCTTGGGCAGTTCCTAATGCATTAGCAATTAGTCTATTTATTAAAGTCTCTATAGTGTCTGGTCAATGATACTCACATCTTCATTCTTTAGAATTCTCTCCATTGTCTTTCTTCCTGGGATGCCACTCTCTAGGCTACCTTCCTAACCTCAGACCCTTCTTTCTCAGCTTTCTTGCTGACTTCTTCAGACCACTTCATAATGGATATGTTCTCTAAGGTACCGGGGTCCCATATCTTTCTTCTCACTCGCCCTATGGTCTCTCAGGGGAAGCTCCTGACTCCACACAGATTATCAGATTGTCTGCTGGACGCCTCTATCAGGAGTTCATGGGTTTCTCAAAATCAACATGTCCTAAGGGAACTCAGTACCTTCCCTTAGAACTTACTCCTCCTCCTTTATTTCTTTTATCATCTCAAAACCATAGTCCATCTTGTCACCCAAGCAAGAGACCTCAGAGCCGTGATTGCTCTCTGTCTCCCCCACTCCACATCCCATCAACCACCAAATCCACCTCAATGCCTTCACTTCCTGCCTCTTCCATGGACCAGAACACTGGACTCCTCACTGCTCTGGTTGGTTCCATCCCTGAGCGTCCTTGAGTCCACTTCATTCACTGCTGTGCTGGTGAAACTTCTCAGATGAAGATCTGATGTTACTTCCCTGCCTGAAGTTGCTTTAAGGTCCCCACTGCCTGGAGTCCAAACTTTAACAGAGTAACCTGGGCCTAGAACCTTCTTGCCTGCTTGTCATCCCCACACAGGCCACCCTCCCACTACATGTGACTTCTTGCAAACTCAAACAGACTGTTACCCCCAATAACTTCCAGTCTAATCATGTCAGGATCATTTCTTACAAACAGTGAAGATCAGAATTGTGTAATTTGTCTCCTTTGCACCTACTGGGGTGGGAAGATTTCCATCCTAAAGTTGAGGCGAGGGCCAAACACTAAACGGATGAGCCTCACAGCACTTTATTAGTCACATAGATTCACAGTCTAGGGGAGGAGGACATGGTGACACCATGCAGGGCCACAGAGAGGTTGCCCTTGGGCCCAGCCTGAACAAGCAGGCCTGGAGGGGAAGACTTTGGAGTCACAAGACAGTAGAGGGGACTCTGGTTCCCAACAGGAAGGTGCAGTTGGCTTGTTTGAAAAATGTCCCAGACAGGCAGGGAACTGGAGTTGGCTACCTGGGGATAAGCTGTGCCTGGTCTCTGGGATAATGAGGTGGGTTGGACTAGGGGCCCTTACCTGTGGGAGCAGAGGGAGGAAGTTTGAAGTTAGGCCATTTGAAGTCCTCTGATTTTACCCAATGTCTAGGCAACACTTCCTACTGAATCCTGACTTCAGTGTTTATACCCCAATGGACTCTGTGGTACCTTGATATCAATTTAAACTTTGGTGATGACAAAGCCTTTAGGCAGGAGGAGAGGTCCTGCCCTAGGCAGTGAAGTTGCCCCTTGACCTAGAGGGAGAGGTGGTCCTCAGCATCATACAGTGAATCAACCCTAATGGGTGTTCACTCAGTTGACTCCCGAGGGTCTGAGGTTGGGCTGACATCCTCCAGATCCATGGCACCTGGCTGTGGACTGATGACATAGAAGGCAATGCTGCCTACAGGTAGGTTGTGCCAGGGGGCCCAGGTTCAACTCCATCCTCTAGCAAGGAGGCCTTAACTACCACACTGAGCTTGTCGGGCATGGTTTCTGTGACTCAAGGAGTACTGGGCAGCTGGGTATTCAAAGCTCAGGGTCTGTGAGAGTCTCTATTTACAGCAAAGCCCAGAGCATGGCCAGCAATTGCTTCTCTGCTGGTATGTGATGCAGGGCATAGAGTGGCAGTTTCTTGCATCAGAAGCCCATGGACAACTTATGGACATCACAGTTGGTCCAGAGAACCCAAGAAGCAGGAGAGGAAGCTGCTAAGAGGAAGATTCCTCTTCATGGAAGGCATCTCTGAAAGCAGTAAGGGGAGACCCTGTTGATAAGATGCAGGTTCAATCCCTGAACTTGCTCAGTGGGTTATGGATCTGGCATTGCCTCAAGACGCAGAGTAGGCTGCAGATGCAGCTCAGATCTGGTGTCAGCAGGACTGTGCCATGGGATAGCCGCAGCACAGGACGCAGGCAAGTTCAGTAACTTGGCTGCATGGTAGTAACTCAGGAGGCAACCAGGGAGCCATTCTTCAATCTTCTTGGGTATGTGCCCTCTTGCCTTTGGAGGAACAACATAAGGAATCGCCTCCGGGACTGTGCTGGGGCTACTTTCCCAAAGAAAGTCTACCTATTGCCCCAAGTATCAAGTGATGAAAATAAGTCTAGACATAGTGACCATAGTGCTAGCTGGACACTCGGGAAAAGGAACTCAAGCACCCAGCAGTTAGAATGTTGGGTTGTCACTGGTCTCAGGTAGGAGATTCAGGAGACCTACTCTTAGACACAAGGAAGGCACACTGATGTCACCTCACTTCGGGATAAAGTGAATTGACAAAAGCTTCTGGAGTCCCCAGGTGGTGCATCGGGTTAAGAACTCATCACTGTCACTGCAGTGGTTTGGTCACTGCTGTGGTGGGCGTTCCATCTCTAGCCTGGGAATTCCCATGTGCTGTAGGCACAGCCAAAAAAACCAAACCAAACACAATGCAAAAGTTTTTCTTAGTTGGCAAGAATGAGACATTAGGGTGGGAAGAGATGGCAACATCCATTTGAAACAACATTACATGAGCTGAAGCCCAAGCTGGCCAGCAAACGGCACTTACATCCCGGATATAACACCTGCATTACAAACCAGTTAAGTAGCAAAGGAGTGGGCAGTTAAAGCTCACTAGGTGTCTTCCATTGAGGTAAGGGCTTCCTGCTTGAGATGCCAGTTGCTGTCCTCATCTTTCCTTCAGTCTATCAGAGAGAGGTTCCCACCTACACCAACGGGGTTGGCTGAACACAGGACACTCGCCACCAAAAGATGGGATGGACAGCAGCTTACAAGTCACATTGACTCACAGTTCAGGGGAGGACACTACACAGCATGCAGGGCTATGCAGGGCATGGGGGTTTGTATTTAGGAATAGAGTGAACAAGTAGGGGTTGAGATGCAGACATTGTAATAACAAGATGGTGGTGAAAAGCCCTGTTTCCCACATGAGGCTGTAATGGGATTTTTGAATAATTCAATTGACTGATTGAGAACTGGTTGCTATGGTAAGAAGAATTGAATGTCAAGGGGGCCTTACCTGTGGGAGAAGGGGGAGTGGGGAATTGCAGGGGGCCATTGGAGGCCCTCTCAGTTTTACTAGATTTCAAGACAGCTCTCAATGTTGACACTTAATCTCAGGCCTTATAGTATAAGAGGTTATTGAGAAATATTTCTTCCTAGAAGTAATAATTGAGTTCAGTGATGTCACAAGATACAAAGGAAATACAAAAATCAGTTGTATTTCTAGGTGGGAGCAATGAACACGTGGACACCAAAATTTAAAATACATTTACAATCACTAATGAAAACGATTAGTGCCTTTAAAATACATTTACAACCACTAATGAAAATGATTAGTCTTTGCCTCAGCATCACAGGCTCTGGTGATTTTCCCATCAGCTACCACTGCAAACTCCTAACTGAGCATAGAGTGCTCCAGACACCATTAGCATTACCAATAGTATCATTCTCAGGCTACATGAGGTAGCAGGATGGCTCTCAGTAGCTCCAAAGGTACAACCTCCTGGGTTCAAGTCTTTCAGAGAAGAGAGCTTTTCTAAACTTGGCAACTCATTCAACTCCTGGGGTTCTTGGTAAATCCTCCCTCCCAACGCACACAATCTTGAAGTGTGGCTAGGATGATTTTGTGTGTGATTGTCCAGGATGGGCACGTTTCCACACTCAGTGACAGGCATGGAGCCTTTCCTCATCCAGGTGGACTAAAAGGAGACTATGATTCTTCTTGACAAACTCTGGCCCCTGCAATAGGACAAAGAAATACTGAATTGTCAAAGTAGCCAATGTCCACTCTAGGCTCTCAAGGGAAAAGTATCACGGTTAAAGCCCAGCTATTTGCTCCTAATAGTAATTAATATTCAACAGGATTTTTAAACTCCAGTTTCTCTTTTCTTGACTTTATCAGAGGTTATGGATTAGCTGTTAGTGACCTTTGTCTGGCTGGGACACTGTTCCTGGCTACCCCAAGGGTAGTTTCATATTTGGTGGCATTATGCAGCATAAGATAGCTAAGGTTACAATTTCCAGACTCCATTGCTTAAGCATAAAGTTCCAGCACCTTGACCAGGAGCCTAAATGGAATGAGCTGGCCTGGCAAAACTCCTTAACCTCAGCCTTCCCCACTGTCATTTCTACTTTGGGTATCAGCAAGCTCTTGTTCCTCCATTGAACACTAAGCCAGCATTTCATACCTGATGTTGCCCCACGATAAGTGTACTGGGGTTTTGTTGTTTCTTTATTTTCCCTGTGTGTGGGATCCTTGGTTCTTAAAGTTTGAGTACATCCATTCCCTGCTTTTGAAAGATAATGAAATAGAGTATGGAAACAGATTTAAGAATTTTACTTAGAAAATGCTTTAGAGTAAGTCTAGTATAAAGACTATGTGAGGAACATCTTGAAAATGCATAATAGTGAAATAGACACACATGAGCTCACCTCAACTTGAGAAATTATTGGAGTGTCTATGTGCTTCTTCCCCATTCTCTTTCCCTCCAGTGTCCTACCTTCTCTGCTCCCTAAAGGTCAGAAATAGCCTAATTTCTGATTTCCCCTTTGGTTCTTTACTATTCTCTATATTATTTTACCATCTGTATATGTTTTCCTAAATAACATTACTGCTGCTTTGATTGAACTTTATGAAAATGCTCTCTTTTTCTTTCACTGAGTATTATGATTTGAAACTCAATTTTAATGCTTTTAAGTGGCAGCTCTAGTTCACTCATTTTCACTGTTACATAGTTTTCATGGTGTCGGTTTTCCACATATTCCTTTCTTCACAGCATTTCAAAGGCAACTTTGTGTGCAAAAAGCCCTTCACCCAGTTCCTGCCACAGAGTCAGCGCTCAGTAAATACCTATTCATCTGCAGAATGAGACTGAGCACCTGCTGACTCTACCACTGCACTTGTTTCTCCAGCTGGCTTTTCTACCCTTCGCCCCAATGCTGAGGATCTGGCCAGCTCTTCCGCCCTGACTTCACAATTATAGAAGTTCATAACCTGAGAAACCCGGTGGCTTCCCAAAGCGCTAAGACTACAATTCCCGGAAAGTCTTGCGGTGTTGCCTTGCGTCAATTTGCGGTCCCTCCCGCCCCCCTCACCACATGAACTTCCGGGTTGTGTGTGTGTGGGGGGCCAAAGGAGTCCTCCAATGGGCCCCTCCGTGGGCTGAGAGGGCGGGGAAACCGTCCAAGGAGCCTCTCTGCAGAGAAGCCAATAAGCTGGAAGGTTGCTGGGGAAGCTGCTGTGGGCGGTGTCCCTGATCTGCGCCTCCTGAGCCCGGTGCGGCCCTGCTCCTCTTGCCTTGGCCACCGCTCGCTCCTTCACCCGCCGTCCGTCGACCCCCCTTCCATGTCCTCGGCGGACGGAGCCCCTTGCAACCTCGATGCCCATGGCCACTAGCCTGAGGAGGCCCTCTCTCACCACCTGTTCTTCCACCCCTACCGATACGGACGACGAGGGCGTGCGCGGCACTTGCAAAGATGCTTCTCTGTGCAAGCGGTACCTGCCTGGGGAAGCGGTACCTGGGGGATCTGGGGCCCTCCCCGGGGGATCTGGGGTCTAGGTGGGAGGCGGGACTGTGTCTCGGGAGTGCATTTTTACGCCCTCCGAATGTTTCCAAAAGGTACCCATTAATTCTGGGACATCTGTGAACCCCTGCTCAGAGTAGAGACTCATTTACTTTTGCTGTGTGCCTGGCACAGTACAAGCCTGGGGGTATCTTGACTGAGGTAAGGCACTGAACCAGGTAGTCATGGACTCGGCCTTCTGGGAGCCGGAGTGTTGCTGGAAACACGCATGAAGCAAGTAGTAACTACAGTCTTGATGGGTTAGGAGGAGAAGTGCAGGTTATTCCTCTTTTATAAGGTACCATTCCACTGGGACTTGTCATGAGCTCCTGAAACTCAGGCTAGTAAAGGCGGGAAATGACTTGTCCAGGGCCACGTATTTGCGTGCAGAGCCTGTATTCTCCAGAGCTCTCGCCTTTGCTAAGGGAGTCTATAAATAGGAGTGTAGGGGACTATGTGGGGAGCATTGTGAGCGCAGGTGTGTGTCGTGTACCTGAAAGTATGAAAACGAAAGCGTGAAGCTTGAGTGTACTCCACTTACTCATTCGTTCAACAACAATTAAAAATTTAATTTGTTCCAGGCCCTTCCTTTTGGTGAGTCGGTGGTGTTTTGTGATCAAGAACCGGTAATCAGCAAGTTTGAGGTGATGTCTGAACTCACTCACTCCAGTTGGAAAAAACAAGAAGCAAATAATTACCCAGGAAGTAACATAATTACAATTTCGTGTTGAGTGCTGAGAAATACACCACTGCTCTTAGAGTTTGTAATTTAGGGGATAATGTTTGAGCTGAAAAGAGAAGACTTAAAGGAATGAAGGGAGGAAGAAAGAAAGGAAGGTGAAAGAAAATAGGGATGTAGGAGGGTGTTCTGGCAGAGCAAGGAAGGAGTATGGATCAGTTCCCTGGAAGCTGGGGCCACATAGGGACTGGGAGCAGGGAGAAGTTTTCAGTTAAGGCTTGAACTTTTTGAAGATTCTTGCAGACTAAGCATAGTGATTTAGAACATGGACTCTGGAGCCCAGACTGTCACGCTGGTCCCAGCCCTGGCATTTGCTAGCTGTGCAAACTTGGGCAAGTGACTAAACCACTCTGTGTCTCAGTTTTCCTGACCTGTACAATGGGGATGATACCATTACTCCGTAGATGCTTGTAAAGATACTGCGTACGTGCTTTGTAGCAAAGCAAATAGAGCAGCGTCTGGAGTTGTAGACATGTTAGTGCTGGTTGATTAAATATACAGATCAGTATATAACATAAATATGAAATGCTTGGAAGCAGTTCCTGGTGAAATTTGTGAACTTACGTGAATCACCCCCAGCTTTTTTTCTTCTCCAGCTTTGGTCACTATTGACTACATCTGTAGCACTGTTGAACTAGAATCTATTTTTCTCCTGTTGAGTGCTGTTCGCTAAGAGAATCAGGACTGCAGTCACAATTACCAGAGGGAAATAAAATACTTTTCTGTGGCATGTGAGGGTTAGGTTTACTTCATTTTAATGGGTAATATTGGTTTATTTAATATTTGTGAGTAGAGTTCCAGCATGGTGCAGCAGGTTAAGAATACAGCATTGTCAGAGTTCCCGTCATTGCTCAGTAGTTAATGAATCCAACTAGGAACCATGAGGTTGCGGGTTCGATCCCTGGCCTTGCTCAGTGGGTTAAGGATCCAGCGTTGCCGTGAGCTGTGGTGTAGGTTGCAGATGTGGCTCGGATCCCGTGTGGCTGTGGCTGTGCCGAAGGCCGGCGGCTACAGCTCCTGTTAGAATGCTAGCCTGGGAACCTCCATATGCCACAGGAGCGGCCCTAGGAAAGGCAAAAAGACAAAAAAAAAAAAAAAAAAGAATATGGCATTGTCACTGCTGTGATTTGGGTCACTGCTGTCGCTGGGGTTTGATCCCTGGCCTGGGAACTCCCACATGATGTGGGCTCCGCCAAAAAAGGAAAAAAAAAATTGTTGGTAACATTTTTGGCTACGTTGTTTACTTTAAAAAAGAGCAAGGTAGGTATAAAATAGTTCAGACTCAAAAGTACGGAGAAATAATAGAACGAGAGCCTGCCTTTCCTTGACTCTCTGTTGTATAATTTTTATAATCTCAGCTCTTCTCTGCCTCTGTTTCCAATGTGCATGTGTCCTCAGACATCTAAACATTATAGGGAAGTTTGGGTTTGGAACTGTGGAGAATCTAGTGCCCATCAGTATAGCCTGTGGGACTTTGAAAACAAATGCAGATGCTCAGGGCCTAGTCTAGATCCACTGAATCCGGGTCGTCTGAAATAGGTTCTGGGACCTTAAAATCTGACATGTTTGCCACGTGGATGCATTTCACCTAAGCCTTATATGCACGGGGCTTTCTCTTATCTGAACAAAACAAAGAGATGGTGAGAATCCTTAAGGTAATGACCTAAGACGTTTTCCAGGACTCACTGACTTTCCAGTTCTGTGATAGTTCTGCATCTTCCCCGTAACATATGAAACCCTTAAGACTTGTCACAAAGTCATCTTGTTCACTGGGGATTCCTTGAAGAATTGTAGGCAGATTATTCTCTCTCTGCCTCTGTTTCCTTGTCTTTAAAATGGCTGTAATAGGAGTTCCCTGGTGGCCCAGCTGTTAAGGATATGGCGTTGTCACTGCTGTGGCTCAGGTTTGATCCCTGGCCTGGGAATTTCTGTGTGCCAGAGGTGTGGACCAAATGCAATCGTATCAAGTAAAATAAAAAAAAATAAATGGGATAATAATGGTAACCTGCCTTTTGTATGTGAGGATGAAATTAGAGAATCCATGCAAAGGTTAGCCCAGGATCTGGCACTAAGTGAAGGGTTCAATAAATTCTTATTGTTAGTTATTTTTTTTAATTAATAAATTAATTAGTTATTTTTGCCCAGCCTGCATCATATGGAGTTCTGACCCTGGGATCAGATCTGATGGTTGTGACCACAGCTTCACAGCGCCAGTTCTTTTAACACACCCTGTGGGGTTGGGGATTGAACCTGCATCCTAGAACTTTAGAGACACCACTGATCTCATTGCTCCGTATCAGGAACTCCTCTTTTGATACTTTTGATTTTCTTCCAGCCTGGGGAAAAAAAAACGTGTTTGAAGTTATTGAAGTAGCTGAGAGTCGGGCTGGTTCCTGCCACCCTGAGTTACAGCTGTATAAAATCCCTACAGTCATGTTTAAAAAGCCAGTTAGCTCCTGAGTTAGTGCTGTTATTTTGGCTTTAATTTGCTCCCTGCTTTGGTACAGAGCCCTTCTGGGGAAGATAAATGCCCTTATCTGTCTCAGAGGGTAGTTGTGAGATTAAACATGAAGCACTTCCAACAGTACTCAGCACATAGTAGGTGTTCAGAATTGGTAGTTGTTGTCATCTCCACCCGCGCTGTCACCAAGTTGTCATCATCATCATCTCGATCATCCCTCCTACATCCAATAGTTAGACCTCTTCTGATTGGATGTACTAGGTTTATGTGTCACAATTCTATTAGCTTCAGCAGGTGTCTGTAGAGCACGGACCACGGTAGGTAACTGCCCCTCTGTTCACTCCTTCTCTCTGTATCTTCCCCAAGATTCTGTGCCCCTAAGTCAGTTTCCCACTATTGGGTTTACCCTTGACTGCACCCCCAGCCTCCACTGTGTCCTCTGAAATGACCACTGCTTAATCACCAGCCACCTCTGTTTCCTCAGACTCTCCTTATCCTTTCCCTCCTTCTCTTTGCTTGACCCCAGCCCTTCCCAGGATCTCCTTTTCTTGAAGCCCTCTCAGGTCATGCCTCTGCTTTCTCATACCCTGGGCATCTCAGGATCAGGACGGTCCCAGTTTGTGTCCTCAGTGTTTTTTGTTCCCTCACCCCATTTCTTTGAGACCTGTGTCCCAAGCATCCTCTCTCCTGTGTTACTGTTTTCTGCCTCCTGCTGGTTGTTCACCTCATTCAGTGAAGACTTGGGCTCCGGCTCTTCTCATTCACGTCTGTCACCATTTGCGCCATGACACCCGAAGTTCCAGCCCTGTGCTGCACGCACCCCTCACAAGTGAAAGCAGTGCAGTGCCCTCCAACAACAGTCTCTTCTTTCCAGCACGCTTCATCAGTTCTTTCTGCTCTGCCCTCAGCATCCTTCTCCTTAGGACCTACATGGTTTTCTCAAGCTGTAAGATGCTTCCTCTAGGCTGTTACCTCTCAGCTGAGCTTGGAGTTCCTAGTCCATCCTTCAGTAATTCTCTTGGCCATGCCTTTATCTCCCTGCCCCTCCTCCTAGGAAGCCCCCAACCCGGTTGAACCAAACTTCCATTGTCTGTGAATGCTGATGGTGGCAGTGGCACAGCAGGGCAGCTCGGCACTACCCTGAAATGGTCATCCAGCTGCACCTGTGCTCCTACAGGGCAGGCTCCTTCCAGTATAATCCTCTGGTCAGCTCTCTCTCCCCATCTCCAGGAGACTCACAGCAGATATTTCCTACTTTCTTGAAACTTCTTAGTCTACCCTTCTTTAACTTTCAAGGTCACAGGGTGATGTTCTGGGTATTGCATAACCTAAAAAAATGGAAGCCTTCAGATCAGCACTCCATGAACTCCCCTCCTTTCCTGCTGTCTGAGCTGTCAGTGTCCTCCAGCAAAGACCAGTAGAAACACAACTGTTGTTAAATGAGTTGAATTACTCATTTTAACGAGGAGAACTCACCTCATGGGGGGCTTTGGAGCCTCTCAGTAAAGGATGTTAGGACTTCCAGGATTGGGGCTTTGGCTGGATGATTTGGGGGAGGGTCCAAGGAGGCAGGGGTGTGCTCTGGATTGGGTGCTGACAGGAGGAGGGGCAGTTCTGTGATTGGGTAGCTCAGTAGTTCCTAGAAGAAGGTGTGCCTAGAGGCAAACCTGCTCTCATTCATAAGGAAGCCACAGTCACTCCTAGGAGCTGGAGGAGAGGAATGTTTAATATTCTGTGTTTGGCACACTGACATTGTTTTTATCTCTTTTGGGAATATCATGCAGTGTCATGTTTTGTCCCTCTTCATCGCTGTTGCAGTGCGCCTCATGCCAGATTGTTTATGTGCATGAGGAGGACAGCATGGCCTTCATGAGAGCCAGGCAGTGTCTAACAGCATGAAGCCAGGCTCAGTTTACCACACCAGCCCCCTTGAGTCCACGCTTCTTTTGTTTTCTTCCTTTCTCACCCGCCCCTTCAGGGGAGAAGGTGAGTCTTAAAAAAGACAAGTTGGTGTTCTCCAGGCTGAAGAAAATAGCTGGAGCTGAAAAGCCTAGATATTGAAGCTGTTGAGATTGAAGTGTTAGGGGAACTTGACCTTGGGTGGGGGCTGGGGAGCAAGAGAGAATTCATGAGCGGTTGTCAGAGAACGAAACACGGTATGTCCTGGGGGCACTGATGTGGGGGAACTGACAGGACCAGGTTCGTGTTTTAGACAAATCCCCAGCAGCTGAGTGGGAGACGGGCTGGTGATGGAGAGCCTGTTTGCTTGTCCGTCTGTCCTTCCTGATGGCTGCAGCCCTCGCTCGCCTGATCTGTGACAACCCGTCCTTTCATTCACTGCCCTCTAGTCTGTCCACCTCCCCTGCCCACGTGGTTATGCTACGGCCAGGGTGACTTTCCAGAATCACAAATATGTTTTATTATTATTATTATTATTATTTAAAATTTTATTGAAGTGTAGTTGATTAATCACATTGTGATAATTTCCAGGCTCGCAGATCTTATCCTGTCCCTTTGTTACTTGAAACCCTCTGACTCTCCATCAGCCACAAGGTTAAAGATCCATTTTTGACACATGCCTCCTTTCCTGATCTGACCGACCCACCTTGGATCCGATCCTCACATTGGGATGTCTTCAGAATGATCTCAAGTGCATTATTTCCAAAACCACACTCAAGATCATCTTCCCGAATTTTCCTCTGTGCCACCCCCTGCCACCTCAGTGGATGGTGCCATTGTCCACTCAGTTTAGGAGCAAAAAGGGTAGGAATTATCATGTTACTGCTCTTTCACTTACCACCTAGTTGATCAATCACCCAGACTTTAATTTTAACCTGAGAAATCTTTCTGGAATCTACCTCCTTTCCCTGCCTCTGCTGCTGCTGTCTCAGATCAGGCTGTGGTCTGAGCCAAGGCACCAGTCTGCTCCCTGACTCTGTGATCACTCTTAGGTCCCCAAATCCAATTCTTACACTGAAGCCAGAGCTTCACCAAAGGCACATGGGACTCTGCCCTGCCCTAGTTGAATGGCTTCTTGTTGTCATTAGAGAAAGAGCGAAGTTCCTGACATGGTCAGTTTGCCCTGCCTGCTCTGTCCCGCTTCTCTGGCTCGCGTCAGCCCATCTTCCCTTCTCGGCTGGATACTCGGTGCCTCAGCTGTGCCCTTGTCCCACCTTCCTTGGGGCCCTTCTGTAGGTGGTTCCCTCCTGAATGCCTTTCTCCCCCCCCACCCCTTGTTGTCTGATCAGCTCCCCAGCCTCGCTCGGATGATGCCTTCACCCCACATCCTTTCTGGAGACCTTACTCAGTTTATGTTCTAGTGCCGATGCAGACGTGAATGAAACAGACAAAAATGGGGCTCTTTTGGTGCCTTTGTTCCAGTGGAGAAAGCAGCCAAGAAACAGGCAAGCAGCCTATCTGGCCCATGAGATGGTGGGAGGTACTGTTGGAATGTTGGAAGGAGCTGTCTTGTGAGCTGGGGTGGCCAGGGAAGGCCCCAGAGAGAAGGTCAAGGCTGGGGAGGGAGCGAGTGGTGAGGATGGAGGGACATCTGGGAAACTGTGTCGCAGGCAGAGAGAATGGAGAGTGCAAAGGCCCTGGGGCAGGAGCTGGCCTGGCCCAGGAGCAGCAGGGCTCAGGTTGGGGAGGGGGAGGGGAGCTCTGGTGCAAGCCCAGCTTTCACTGGGAGTGAAATGGGAACCCCTGGGGACTTAGAACAAAGACAGGGTTTGAACTGACCCTTCATCATCTGTGCTGACTGGAGGGGGACCACCTGGAGGTGGGGCTGTTCTCCAGGGATGGTCCCAAGTCAGAGACGGTAACGAGGGAGAGGCTGTGCACCCCTCAGATTCTCCCTCCACTGTGGAGGAGGAGCTGCTAGAATGTTCTCACAGACTGGATGTGGGGTGAAGTGAGGAGTCAAAGGTGACTCCCAGGTTGTTGCTTTATCTCAGATGTGCTCCATCCAGGAGGCCTATCTGGCCCCTGCAGACAAGATCCAGACCCTGTTCTTGGTTCTCATAGCTCTGCACGTCTCCTCTGTGCTCATCAGTCCACCTGTAGTTCAGACACGTTTCCCGTTTGTCTCTCCCTCCAGAATGAACACAAAGCAGGGGCGTGTCAACCTCAGTGCCATTTGCTTTGTAGACACACAGGCAGCACCTGTCAGATGGCTAAAGGATTAGAACCCAATGCAGATGCTCAAGATTCTATATCTGGGTGAGGTCTTAAAATTCTGGCTTTCTGTTTTACTGGTTCTCAGTGGGCTGTATGTGTGGGAAACCAGACCAGGGCCTGGAAGGCTGAAATTCCGTTGTCCAGATTCTAGTTCATCAGATTTCTCAAGGGAATTGAAAATGTCCCCCTCTTGTCATGCAGGTGGGTTATAGGATCTCCTCTTGGGAAGGCTGGCAGTGTCCCAAGGTACTCAGCCTCTCCAGCACACCAACTGCATCTTCACAGCTTCGCCCCACAGAGCAGGGCTGTGATTTTGATCTGAAATACTTGAAGGCAGGTACCAAACTGCTTTCCATCCCAGATACGGCTCCTGTTCACTTTAGAACAAGAACATTCTTTCAAGGATTCATTAGCCACCAAACTTGCCCATCAAGAAGGTTGAGTAGGAGTTCCTGTTGTGACTCAGCAGTTTAAGAACCCAGCCTAGTGCCTGTGAGGATGTGAGTTTGAGCCCTGGTCTCAGTGGGTTAAGGATCTGGTGTGGCTGTGACTGTGGCCTGCAGTTGGAGCTCCAATTTGACCATGAGCCTGGGACCTTTATATGCTACAGGTATGCTCTTTAAAAAAAACAAAACAAAAAAACAAAGTCAAGAAAACCATGATGTTTTTTCACACCCCTGTGTTGTTCAGTGTTCAGCTGTAATTTCTCCTCCCTGGAGAGCCTATATGAACATATTGTACATGTAATTTAAGCCCAGATCTGCCTCTTTTTTCTTACTGGCTGGGCAGTTCCACAGGTTTGTTTCCTTTATTTGGCTGTTCTCTTTGGTCAGCATGTAGGTGGTTATGATTTTTCTCTTAAAACAGTGCTGCAGTGAAACCTTTGCACACTTGGTGTTTTCTTATGAGATGAACTTCAGGGAAAATTTTCCACAAAATGGTCCTCAAAGGAGGTTAAAATAATTTTCTATTCCCTGTTCATTGTGGTGAATGGAGATGCTAACCATGAATAATTCTTCGTTTCTTAGAATACTTATCAACTGGCAGGTGGATGATGATAATTTTTCATTAAAGGGTAGTAGAAATATGCCACTTTCTACTGTACAGTCCAGTGACCCAGTCATACATACATGCATTGCCTTTCTCGTGCTGTCTCCCATCACGGTCTCTCCCAAGAGACTGGACAGAGTTCCCTGTGCTATAGGGCAGGAGCTCATTGCTTCTCCATTTAAGTGTAATAGTTGGCATCTACCAACGCCAAACTCCCAGTCCATCCCACGCCCTCCTGCCTTCCCCTTGGCAACCACAAGTTTTCTGTTTTGTAGGTAGGTTAATTTGTGCCATATTTTAGATTCTACATATAAGTGATATCTGTGGTATTTGTCTTTCTCTTTCTGACTTCACTTAGTATGATCATTTCTGATCCATGTTGCTGCAGATGGCATTATTTTGTTCATTTTTATGGCTACATAGTATTCAGTTGTGTCTGTGTACCACATTTTTTTTAATCCACTCATCTGTGATGGACATTTAGTTTGTTTCCATGTGCTGCCTGTTGTGAATAGTGCTACAGTGAACATAGGGGTGCATGGATCTTTTTGAGTGCAATTGTTGTGAGTGGATTGCTGGATCATATGGCAGTTCTGTATTTGGTTTTCTGAGGAAACCCCCCCCCCCCAATGCTTGCACTACTTTGCATTCCCACCAACAGCGTAGGAGGTTTCTCTTTTCTCCACACTTTTCCCAGCATCTGTTATTTGAAGACTAATTAATGATGGCCGTTCTTTTTTAAATTTTATTTATTATAGTTGATTTACAGTGTTCTGTCAATTTCTGCTGTACAGCGAAATGACCCAGTCAGTGATGACCATTCTGACTGGTGTGAGGTGGAAGATAATTCGTTTTTCTAAATCAGGACTGGGACCAAGTCTGTTTTGTTTGCTCACACTAATTGCTTTTTTTTTTTTCCTTGGTGGGGGCACACTCACCGCATGGGTAAGTTCCTGGTCCAGGGCTCGAGCAGAAGCCACAGCAGTGACAATGCTGACTCCTTAACCTGCTGTGGCAGCAGGGAACTGCAGTGCCTGGAAACTTCTGAAAGTTGCTCAGTTGCTTAGTTGTGAATTGATTCCAAGCTTTGAAACCTTGCTTCACAGGTTGAAAGCAGGTTTGTAGCGGGGATGTCAGAACTGTTTTAGTCTGTGCTTCCTGGGGCGCAGTGTGAGCAGCTGTGCTCCAGGAAGAAAGGAAAGGAAGGGATACTAGCCAGAGGCGCCTGTGTCTGAATCTGCCCCTTTTCATCAGGAAAACAGGAGCTTTCTGGGGAGCCCTGCCCTGAAGACTTCTGTGAACCGCTCTGTAGCCGGAGTTAAGACACACGGCCCCATTCCTAGGAGCAGCATGGTGTGGGGAGGTCAGGCTTTCTACTAGCACAGATGGATGCCTCAGACAAAATCGGGGTCCTCTTAGGAAGAAGAGGAAATGGGAACTGGGAAGGGACCTTGGAGTATTTGCTACACCCTCATCTTTTTCTTTTTTCCCCATCTAGAGTTTCCTCAGGTATTTTTTTTAAGGCCATCCCTGTGGCATATGGAAGTTCCCATGCTAGGGGTGGGATCAGGTGCAGCACCTGAGGCCTACGCCACCCCCACGGCAGTACTGGATCCAAGCTGCATCTGCCTCCTATGCCAAGGCTTGTGGCAAGGCCAGATCCTTAACTCACTGAGCAAGGTCAGGGATCCGACAGGCATCCTCACAGAGACAAGGCCGAGCTCCTTTTCCTTTTCCATTTTTTCTTTTTAGGTCTTTTGAGGGTCACACCTATGGCATATGGAAGTTCCCAGGCTAGGGGTGGAATCGGAGCTATAGCTGCCAGCCTGCACCACAGCCAAAGGAAAGCCAGATCTGAGCCATGTCTGTGACCCACACTGCAGCTCATGGCAATGCCGGATCTTTAACCTATTGAGTGAGGCCAGGGATTGAACCCCTGTCCTCATGGATCCTGGTCGGGTTTGTTACCACTGAGCCATGTTGAGTTCTTAACCCGCTGAGCCACAACGGGAACTCCTGCTCAAGTATTCTTAAGAGAGAAGAGAGAGAGGGAGAGGGGTAGGTGGGAGGGAAAGAAGGAGGGATAATTTATATGGAATATATATGTTCAGTTTGATGAGTATTGACAATTGAATATATTTGTGTGTCACTACCCAAAACATGATAGAGAATATGATAGAGAATATTTCTAAGCCCCAGAAAATTCCCTTTTACCTCTAGTTAGTCTCCTTACCCTCACTTAGCAAACATTTTCTGATTCTGGCTACCCCCGATTAGATTTGCCTATTCTCGAATACAGTATAAATGGAATCATGCATTAGGCATTCTTTTTTGTGTCTCTTTCACTCAACATGTTCTCTGAGATACATCCACGTTTGTTGTCAAAGATAAAATACCCATTGTTGAAGATAAACAAAGCAGGATGCTAGTGAAAGTGGTAAGGTTAGATTTTAATCAGTAATAGTGATTGCAATGCAGAAAAGAATCCAGCATGAACTAACCTCAAGTCCGATTTGTACGGAGGGTGTCCTAAAGGGAGAATGAGAGAGGAAGGAGGGGGGCAGGCAGGGATCCAGCAGAGTCAGAGAAAAATCACAGAAAGTGCAGACAAGGGCGTTGGTCCATGTGAATCCATCTGGATTTGCTGACTGGGAGGCAGGGTGTTGTCTGGAGCAGACAGCTAATTCTTTTGGCAGCCTGGGGTTTTCTCAAGCAAGCCCGCTGAGGGGAACTAGAGCCATCCTAGTGATGTGGCCTTGAGCTGTTAGAAACTACTTTAGTGTTTGCTCAGGACTTTATATTGTAAGCCAAGGTTGAGGTCTAGTCGAGGACTGGGATCAGAGGAGGCAGGCGAGAGGAGAGAGTCCTGGTCAGTGTAAATCATTTGTTCCTTTTTATGTTGTTGTGTGACTGTAACAAGATTTGTTCTGTTCACCTGATGATGCGCATTTGAGTTGTAGCTAGTGTTTGGCCATTGTTAACAGGCTGCAATGAACATTCTCTCAGTCTTAAATTTCTCTTTGATAAATATCTAGGAGTGGAATTGTGTAGTCATAGGGCGGGTATGTATTTAATCTACAGACTGATTTCCAAAGTGGTTTATCAGTTTACACTTCCCAGTAGCAATGTATCGAAACTCCAGTTGCTCCATGTCCATATTAAACATTCGATGTTGTCAGTGGATGTGAAATAGCATCTCATTTTGGTCTTAAATGACATTTCCCCGGTGGCAAATGCGTACTTCTTATGTGCTTATTGGCCATTTCTGCATCTTCTTTTTTGAACTGACTGTTCAAGTCCTTTGCCCATTTTTGCTGATGATGGTAGTGTTGACTTCACCCTATTAGCGTTCATTGTATTTTCTGGATAGGAGTCCTTTGTCAGATACATGTGAATAGATGTGCATGTATAGGAAAATGAAAATTTAAGGTATCATTTAAAATATACAGCATTAAAAGAGACCAGCTGTTTAAATCCCAGTGAAAACTCTAGCCATCTTTTCTTTTTTGGAGGAAATTAACAAATTAAATCTAAATGTATATGGAAACACAAAGAATCTAGATTAGCCAAATTAATATCTTCAAAAGAAGAGGGAATTTTGGGAACATACACTGCTTATACTAGTTATAAATTTACAGCGATTTGATGATATGAATGAGTCCCAGCTCATTGTTTGAAAAGCACTATTTCATATTATCATAATAGTGTGAGAAAAAAGAATGTATGTATGTCTGTGTGACTGGGTTACCTTGCTGTGCAGCAGAAAATTGACAGAACCCTGTAAATCAGCAATAATGGAAAAAATAAAAATCATTATAAAGTAAAAAAAAAAAGAAAAGCACCGTTTCAGACAAGGGAGCAGGTTTGCTCTGTTCTCCTTGGACAGTCTGGGCTTATAGTAAATTGTATCCCTTAGGGAGTACTTTGTGTGTTGCTGTGTTGAGTTGCTGCCTTGAGTAGCTGAACATTCATGCTTCCTCGTGGGTGTCTACGGATGTGCAAACGTGGATGCGAGAGACTGCGGGGGGCATGTTTGTTCCAAATTCAGCACCTCTTGCAGTCCAGGCAGCGGTAAGCCTTGGTGGATATGAAGAAAAGGAAAGATGTAATATGTGCTTCTGGGAGATTTTAACCTAATGGATGATATCCAACATGTCCCTCACCCCCCCATCTCAAGTTTCAACTTGTTTATCAAGCAAAATGCAAGTGGTTGTGTTATTAGGATGTCACTTAGGATGCTTTACACTCCAAGTAACAGAAGCCTGACTTGATTTGGCTTGAGCGGTAAAGACCTGTATTATCTCACTATTACCTCACTAATATTCCTAGTGAGGTAGAGAAGGCTCCAGCCCATAAGGTGTGACGAAGCCTTAGGGATCCAGGTTCCTTTATGACTTGTCATTTGTCCTCAGACTGGTTCCACTTATGGTTGCAGGAGACTTTCCTTGGTTAACTGAGCTTCAGATCCCAGGCTTGGAATACTCTAGATTTGAATCCTGGTAGTATAGACTAGGATATAAAGAATTTAGACTTCCGTAGCATTTCCCAAGTTGTAGCTGTTTTGTGTATTTTTTCCTGGTTCACCTACTTTGACCTGCTTAAGGGACATGAAAGGACAGGTGCTTAAGAGTCAGGAGAAATTCATTGGTACTTATTAGTGATGTTGGCCAAATATTTCCAGATCTCTCTTCCCCTGGAAACAACATTTTTGGTGGAGCAGATTTATCTGATCAGCTCTGGCCAGTGAGTTTGCTGAGTGAACACATGGTTTCAGGTCTTCTGAGTGATGCATGAGTGGGGTTATTTGATGTTGAGGGTCTTGGGAATGGAATTTGTGATATGAGGAAAGAAATGACCATGGTAGGAAATTCGATGGGCAGTGTCTGGGAATATAAAGGAGGATGGATAAGCCTGTTTATCCTTGTACTGGAGCACTAGATGTGACTTGACCCTTGAGGTCATTACATTTCCTGTGGCTCCTTGACCTTGGTCCTGGGAACTTGGCTGTGGTACCCGGTCTGACCTACTCTCTATTCACTGGCTTGCTTTTTAATCTCTTCCATATTTGCAGTGAGCATTGGCTACTGGCAGGACCCTTCCTTCCAGTGTTTGGTGAGACTGTCTAAAGAGAAGGCGGCCCCCGAAATTAACAGAGGCAAATGACCATCTCCCTCCCCAACATCTTCTCATTAGCTGAGAGATCTGAGTTTTTAGGGATTAATTCTTGTTTGTTTGTTTGTTTGTTTGTTTTTTAATTGACTGCACCCTCAGCATGTGGAAGTTCCTAGGCTAGGCATCAAACCTGCACCACAGCAGTGACCATGCCAGATCCTTAACCTGTTAAGCCACCAGGGAGCTCCTAGGGATTCATTCTAAAAAAGAGAGTGCCGTTGTGCACATTTTCCTCACCAGCACAGTGTCTTATGAAATTTTATTTTTGGGCCATACCATCAGCACATGGAAGTTCCTGGGCCAGGTGTTGAACCTGCACCAGCACAGCAGTGACAACGATGGATCTGTAAACGCTAGGCTGCTCCAGAACTCCTGTCTTAGGAAACTTAATCTTTGTTCATCTGATAAATGAAAAAGGTTGTTTTATACTATTTTTATTTTATATTGCTCTTGGGGTGAGGTTGAAAATGATTTTTATATGCTTAAAAGCCATTTTTCTGTCTTTTACACTGAACTGTCCACATAAGGGATTGTTGTTGCTGCCTTTTTAATGTGTAAATAACACTATCAGACTCTGCAACTAATTTCTTTCTATTTTCTTTTTTAGGGCCACACCTGTGTCATATGGATGTTCCCGGGGTAGGGGTCAAATTGGAGTAGTAGCTGCCAGCCTACACCACAGCCACAGCAATGTCGGATCCGAAACTTGTCTGCAGCATACACCGCAGCTTCGAGCAGTGCCAGATCCTTAACCCACTGAGTGAGGCCAGGAATCCAACCTGCATCCTCATGGATACTAGTCAGGTTCTTAAACTGCTGAGCCACAACAGGAGCTCCATGGCAAGTAATTTCCATCAATGAAATGGAAGGCTTTGAGACAGGAATGAGACTTTGTTTCAGGCGGATGGAGAAACTGACTCAGGACCGTAATTCTTGTGCATGAAGGGCAGCTTGGCCCTCATGATGGGCCCTGTAGTAGGTGCTATATGAAATGCAAAGAAACTTCTATTTATTTATTTTGTCCTTTTAAGGCATCACCCTCTTCATATGGAGGTTCCCAGGCTAAGGACTGAATTGGAGATACACATGCCAGGCCTGCAACACAGCCACAGCAAGGCCAGATCACAGCCTCATCTTCGACCTGCACCACAGCACCTGCAATGCTGGATCCTAAACCTAGTGAGCAAGGCCAGGGATCAAACCCACATCCTCATGGATTTTAATGGGGTTGGTTACTGCTGAGCTACGTGGGGAACTCCCAGTCCAACTTATTTTTTAGTGGTTTCACCAGACTTAAAATCCCTCTGTCTAATTGCAGTAAAATTTTCCAAATGCTACTCTCAGATTTTTATTCTTGAAATGGTCACATTGGAGCAGCAGGCCTGTGGAACAGACACACTGCCTCTTCCTGTCCCACTTCTGTGTGTCCTAGCTCCTCTGTCCCAGCTCCCCCACAAGGCCAGTAATTAGGTCGCCACCTGCTTGTGTCTCCCCTCCCCCCCACGATTCCACATTATCAGCACAAAGGCTCGAACCCAGACAGTGTGGGAGTGAGCAGAACATGGTAAGCAGTGGGGCTTTCTTTGCTCTGACATCCATCTTCCCAGTTTCCTGACCCCAAAATATTATTTTCTGTGTGTTTTCACAATTTTGAGTTTTATCAGGGTACTTAGTAGCTTTCACTAGAGCCCAAAAAGCACATTTCCAAGAGGAATATTTAGATCAGATGTTCTGACAGAAAACATTGATTTTTTTCCTAAGTAACAATATAGAACTTCCTATTTTTCCTAAGCTAGTTAATTCCACCCTTAAGGAGCTCATACTTGTTTTGGTTCCAATAGTTTTTTTTTTTTCAGTAAAAAAGGAAGATTTGAAAGTCATTTCTCCCAGAAAGTCTCCAGATAGATGCTGACCATGAAGAAGGATAAAGTGTTGTCTTGCTCTCCTAGTGCAGTGGGCTCTGCAGGGATTACTTCCGGCGTTACCTAGTGGTAGTTTGCCTCTCTCTCTGTCTCTAGGATATTTTGCTCGCTTCCATGGAGTCAGTCAGCTTATCAAGGTGGTTTCTAAGGAAGACAGGATACAACTGTCAAATTCTAAACCTTGGGGCTGGGATGGATACCACCTTCTGGAGGTTAAAGGTAAGTGAAAATTTCCCCTCTTCTCTCTTCAGGGGTTTAAACTAGGTTTTTTGAAATTACCTGGTTAGGAAACTTTACAAAAAATATATATATATATGTGTGTGTGTGTGTGTGTATATATATATATATATATATATATATACACACATACATATACACACACACACACGTATATATTTATGTATATATTCAAATATATATTCAAAAAATGTTCCCCACCCCCAACAACACCCATCAGCCCCATACTCGATCCCACCAGGGCCCTCGTGGAGACATGTGGGTTGTTTCTCACCTTTTGCTATTAAATCCTGTTAAACAGGGTTGTAATACAAATCTTTGGGTACATTTTCCCTTGGTGTCTGGGGCCGTACATCAAGAGAAAAAATTCTTTTCTGGTGGAAGGAACCGCTGAGACAAGGAACGTGTGTTTGTAATTTTGACAGTAATGTCAGGTTTTTTGGTCACCATAGCAGTCTTACATAATATTTGGAGCCTTGCAGGGCTGGGTAATGGTTATATGATGCAAAGCCCCTGTGGAGTCATTCGCCAATTTGTTTCCTTCACTGCACCATTAGGGTTCAAGGGCAGGTGCAATTACACTCACAAGAAAGGAAACGTGGGGCTAGTTAGTGCCAGAACCACGACTAAGGTTCTGGTGTTTGATTCCTGGGCTGGAATTTTATCAGCAAACTTTTTCCTTACAGATATCTCACTGATTGCATTTTCTTTCTCCCTCTTCCTTCCTTCCTTCCTTTTCTTTCTTTCTTTCTTTCTTTCTTTCTTTCTTTCTTTCTTTCTTTCTTTCTTTCTTTCTTCTTTCTTTCTCTTTCTTTCTGTTTCCTCCCTTCCTTCCTTCCTTCTCTTTCTTTTTTTTGGGGGGATTTGTACAGATTTTTCTTGGTTCTATCAGGTCGGTCACATGACAGTAGCAGCTACATGCATTTCTCCGGATTTCTTGCAGACTTAGGCCAAAAGAAACTGTGTAGTGCAGAGGCATGTAGGCATAGTTCAACCTGCAGTATCTGTTCGGTCCCTCATCAGCTCACCTGATGAGAAGTCTTTGGTCATCAGAGCTTTCCTTTCATTGAGAATCAGTAGCCTCAGCGTGGCCCTAGTGTTAATAGTTTGCCTCTGCATTCTTCCTTCCAAATAAGATAACTGGCACGCATGAAGTGCTTCTACACAGATGACCTCTTTAACACAAGAGCTGTTTTGGGGGGGGAGGTGCTTACCCCTATGAGGGAAGTGGGACTTTGAAGGTTTGTGTCTTCCCCCAAATTAGACAGCCAGTGGTACTGGGACATGAAGCAGACGCTGGCCTCTGCTCATCAAACTCCAGATTTCCTCCTCTTTCCTCTGCAGTAAGCCATGGGGGTGTTAGGTTTGGGGTGAAGTTGTCTTTCTGTGTGTCAGTTGTGTCTCTGCGTTGTGACCCCAGTGTGTGGAAGCATCTGGAACAGAATGCAGTGTAAGAGTGTGTGCACTGCTGGTATTAACAGGGGCTGCTGGAGAAACCCTGCCTTTAACCTGACACCCTTTGGACTTGTTCATGTGGTTTGCTTTCCTGCTCCCATCTTGGAGGTGGGTTAATAACTGTAAGCCTGAGACTTTAATTTCTGAGCAAGGTACATCAAGGCAAGGTGTCCCTTCCAAGGAAAAGTTTGTCTCTCAGAGACAAAGGATAGGAATAGCTTAGGGCCTCAGATTCCTTTGTGGAAGTTTTTTCTTTTGTTTGATAATTATATTAATCTTGAGTAGGGTTTTTGATTTTTTAACCTATCCACAGCATATGGAGGTTCCCGCTAGGGGTTGAATCAGAGCTACAGTTGCTGGTGTACACCACAGCCACAGCAACGTGGGATCTGAGCCACATCTGTGACCTACACCACAGCTCATGGCAATGCCAGATCCTTAACCCACTGAGGGAGGCCAGGGATCGAACCTGCATCCTCATGGTTCCTAGTTGGGTTCTTTAACCACTGAACCACCAAGAGAAAGCCTGATTTTTTTTTAATTTAAATTTTCTCCCTCTCTCTCTCTGTCTTTTTTTTAAATATTATGTTGGCTTTCTCTTTTAGAAGACAGGACAGATCCAGCCCGCCATCTATTTTTGTAAATAAAGTTCTGTTGGAACACGGCCACTCCCTTTATTTACACCTTATCTGTGGCTGCTTTAGCAGTCGGACTGCTGCGCTCAGTAGCTTCTACAGAGACCCCCTAGACTACCAAGCTAAAATGCTTACTTTCTAGTTCTTTCCAGAAGAAAACAAAAGGTTTGCTAAGCCCTAACTTAGAGCTTTATATCTCTGTAAAAGGGCAGGGAAAGTCCAGTCGGTCCTGTTGCTTTGTGTCCCTTCCCCCGGGTTGGCCCCCCAGCTGCACCAGCAGAGGCTTAGCTGTGAGACATAGGCTTTCAGGGACCATGGCCGTGTAAGCTTGTTCCATCAGATCTCAGGGGCCCAAGACTGATGGTCTAAGACACCCATCACCAGAATGGGGCAAAGAATAAAGGGTGAGTGAAACTCTTTAAGGGGCCTTGGTTCATCTCTTGAATAACGTTTCTGTGCAGCCAGTGGATCCAGTGCCCAGGGGGACCCTGTCTCTGGGCACCTGTGAAGCTGGTGACCATGTTGGGTCTCTGTCTTAGGGCCACCCTTCCTGGTGGCTATTCCTGGCTGCCCCCTGGGGACTGTGCTCAGCCTTGACTATCTTTCCTGCCTCAGGGGCCCTGCCAGCTACTCAGAGGGGAGAGTCAGAAGGGCCGGAGAGAATCATGGAGTCAAATGTTGAGGCATTGCTGCCACAGCCTTTTCGCCCCTTTCTCAAGGCTGACAAAGGGGACTTCTGTTTCTCAACAGCTCCAGGGGTGCCTTTTGGAAGCTTTCTTCTCCAGTAACCCCTCATTCAGAAGTCTGATGAGGCTCAAGTGTGCAGGGGCTTGGACAGGCTCCTCAAACCGTCAGAAGTCCTGTATGGGATGTAGGTTGCTGTGCTGTCCTTCTCATGTTCCTTGGGGTCTCCAAGAATTTTAGATTCTTCCTAAGGCTCCATCCCTTGTGAGTGAAAGCTCTTGAAAGGTGCTGTAGAATTTCTTAGCAGGTTGGCCAGGTTGTAGAGCACCTGGTTCCTTGCTAAGTGTTAGAGGAGTGAGGAGCTGCTGCCAGCAGAAAAGGATGTTGTTTTAGTCACCACAGCTGGTGATGGAGCTGAGGAGGAGAGGATGTGTTTGAGAATAGGCAGTGGGGCTGAGCAATTTTTTATTTTTTATTTATTTATTTATTTTTGTCTTTTTTCCTTATCTAGGGCCTCACTTGCGGCATATGGAGGTTCCCAGGCTAGGGGTCTAACAGGAGCTGTAGCTGCTGGCCTTTGCCACAGCCACAGCAATGCGGGATGTGAGTTGCAACTGCAACCTACACCACAGCTCACGGCAACGCTGGATCCTTAACCCACTGAGCAAGGCCAGGGATCGAACCCGCAATCTCAAGGTTCCTAGTCGGATTCGTTAACGACTGCGCCATGATGGGAACTCCTGAGCAATTTTTTAAAAGTTGAAATATATTTGTGGGAAAACTTTATGGAAATATAATTGATTTACAGTGTTGTTAGTTTCAGGTGTATAGCACACTGATTCAGTTATTTGTCTTTGTGTGTGTGTGCATCTCCCTCTCTACATATATTTTTTTCCCTTGCAGCTTTACAAAATATTCAGTATATTTCCCTGAGTCGTACAGTAGGTCCCTCTAGGTCATCTCTTTTATACCTAGTGGAGCATATCTCTTAAACCCAAATTCCTCATTGATCCTTCTGCATCCCCTTCCCCCCTTGGTAACTGTAGGAGTTTCTGCTATGTCTGTGGGTCTATTTCTGTCTTGTACTTAAGTCCATTTGTAGCTTTTGTTTTTTAGATTCCACATAGAAGCGATATCCTATGATTTGATGTATTGTATTAGTTTCAGGTTATTACACAAGGATCTGACATTTGCACACATTCAGGGCTGAGGGACTGATTGGATAGGGAGGAGATGGCGGAATTCTGTCATGACCAGTAAGTGCCTAGATGCTGTGTGTGTGTGTGTGTGTGTGTGTGTGTTTTCACATTTTTGTAAACTGTGTTCGTAGTGGAAAACTACTGTGAATCCCAAGCCAGGACCTGCGTCTAAGTACCCGTGTCTGTAAATGAGAGAGACACGCACATGATGCTTACTAAGGGCAGGCCCTATCCTGCGTGTCTCTCCTGTATTTCATTCATCCTCACAACCCCATGAGGTGTTATACCTTCTCTTCTTTTTTAAATGAGAAAACTCTGGCCCAGGGAATTAGTGACTTTTCCAAGACCTCAGAGCAAACAAGTGGTGGAGCTGGGATTTGAACCCTGTCTCCCCAGGCCCAGTATGCCTGCTTTTTACTGCCCCTCTGTTCTCCACCATCCTGGAAAGAAATCTGTGCATCACAAAATAATACTTACCTCATTCCATGGGAAGCTTTTTAATATTTGCCATTTCTCCGTTCTCCCCAATTGCTGGTCACAGTCTACCACATTGATTTCTTGACTCTCTCTAATAGGTCTCAAGCTGCTTTTGGGGAAGTCCTGTTATGTCCTGCTTCCAAACCAGCTTTTAGCCCCTCCCTTCCTCCCTCCCTCCCAGTGGCCAGCGGCCCGATTCAGGCTCCTCATCACTTCTTAGCTGAACAGCTCCAATAACTGCCTTTTGCCCTCCATCCATTCTTTATGCCAAGACCAATAAAGACCAAATGTATTTGGAACATAACATTTTTTTTTTTTTTGGTCTTTTTAGGGCTGCGCCCATGGCATATGGAAGTTCCTAGGCTATGGGTGGAATCAGAGTTGTAGTTGCTGGCCTGTGCCACAGCAAAAGAAGTACAGTATCTGAGCCATGTCTACAACCTACACAACACTTCACGGCATTGCCAGATCCTTAGTGCACTGAGTGAGGCCAGGGATGGAACCCACAACCTCATGAATACTAGTCGGATTCTCTGCCACTGAACCACAATGGGAACTCCCAGAAAGTACATTTCTAACCATATCATTCCCCTGATATAAAGCCCTTAAGTCTCCCCATTGCTCTTGGGGTCCTAGTACTTGGTCTATGGAGATGATCACTAAAGCTGTGAGTAATAACTGTATAAGGATTGCTGTGTGTGTTTTCTCAGGATGAAGATCTTCTAGCAAGTAAATATTGTGAAGTAGACGTTTCAGTGATAGTCACGGGGAAGCTGCACAGCATCAAGTAAGTGTGGCTTTGACAGGAAGCCAGACCCCAGTGGAATCAGAACCAGCTCCTAGGAGATGGCAGTGCTGAATGCAGGAGCCTCACTGTAGGCACTGCTTTTCTTTCATGCCATCCTTCCTCTCTTTCTGGCCCTGGACCGTCATTGCTGTGTGTTCTGCAGTCTTCAAAATGAAATAGATGCTCTCCTATGACCTTTCTATCCATGAATGTAATTTTCTGAACATTAAAAAAAGAAAAAGACCTGGGAAGTCCTATTGTGGTGCAGCGGAAATGAATCTGACTAGTATCCATGAGGATGTGGGTTTGATCCCTGGCTTTGTTCAGTGGGTCAGGGATCCAGCATTGCCATCAGCAGTGGTGTAGGTTGCAGTGTGGCTCAGATCCTGCGTTGCTGTGGCTGTGGTTTAGGCCAGCAGATACAGCTCTGATTTGACCCTTAGCCTGGGAACTTCCATATGCCATGGGTGTGACCCTAAAAAAGCAAAAACAAAACAAAAAAACAATTTTAGTAATCTGAATTTTTATGTGTATTTTGCTTACTTCTTTATCCCAGGGTATAGAAGGTTGTCTGGCCCAGAATAGATGTGTGCTAAATGCTTTTTTTGTCTGAGTCAGTGGGAGCTGAAGTTATTCAGTTATTTTATATGAGATATTGGGTTGGGGGGGGAGTGCGTTCTGAGTCCAATCTTCAAGGACTTTGCCAGGCTGTACTTGATGAGTTTTCTGTTCTTTGCTGAGAGCTTTCCTTTGCCTAGTCCCCTGGTACCTGCCTCACTTGCATTGTCTCACTAAGTCCTCAGTTCAGAATCCTGGATCAAGTGCTATAATTATCCCCTTTTTATAGATGAGAAATCTGAAGCTCAAAGAAGTGTAGTTAATTTGCCTCAGGTCACCTAGCTAGAAAGGGGGATGGAGCTGAGATTTCAGTCCTGACCTCAAGACCAAGGTTAAGGTTTCCCAATGGTTTTAACCTACAGTCCCTCCCTCCTTTTTATAATACTCATGTCAATAAAGTCCTAATTTTTATATTTCACCAAAATTTAAGTAAGCATAAAATTCAAGCTCATCCTTTTTGAGATGTTAATTCTCACAAACTTGAGATGATTTCCAGCCTTTGTTTTTTCTAGTTTTTCTTATGAAAATAAGCTTTTTGCTTTTTCCAAAGATAAAACCATATCATTTATCAAATATGCTTTCTGATGCTCTGCGAACTACAAAGTGTGACTCAACTTGTTAGAACCCTGAGAGAAAGCAGAGTAAGTAGGCTCTGCGTTAAGGCCAGGGATGATTTCCTCGGGGCGGAAAATGCATTGGCCTTTGTATATGGTTGTTGGAATATTGAACTTGGCTTTCTGATTTTTGATTTTGTACACTTTCTTGATTGGGGAAGTTTTCACAAAGATGTTACAAAACTTTAGGGCTCAGTGAGAGTAAGTTTTCTTTAATGTTTCTATGAAAAAAATAGCAGTCATAAAAGTTTTGAGAATGGGCATGATACTAGTGATGGCTTGAAAAGAACTGGGCCATTTGGAGAGTTCTTCTGGCCTGTCTGTAGCTATTTCTACGTAAGTATTTCATGATCACCTTGTGATTTGATGTAAGATTCTCAGGGTAAAACTTAATTGACCTAACCTAAGATTTGTATTCCCTGGATTTTACTCTGTGTGCTCAGAGCCAAATATAATTAAACAGAAGCCCCTGCAGAGTGACAGTTTCTTTGAACAGTACCGATGTCTACACACCATGTCTGAGGTGGATGTCTGTATTTTTGCAATAAAGGAGTTATTTGACTCGTCTTTTTTCTTTTTCTCATCTTCCCATAGATTGAAACTCTCTTGTCAACACCCATTTTAGACTTACATTCAGAAGACACACTTCAAATGGGCAAGTATCCTTAACCTTAGCATACAACATGGGCTGTGTAACTATTTTTGCTCTTCTTTGCCTTTTCTTTTTAAAGATGGTGTGTGTGTTTGCACAAATGCATGTATCCTTGTGTTAATATATTTTCAATTCTACCACAGTTACTATGAAGGAATTTTAAAACAGTTTTTGGTATGACCCTTCTTATACATCCATACATCTCCAAGCCCAAGTCCTTTTTTTTTCTTTTCCACCCACACTGGCAGCATATGGATGGAATCTAAGCTGAACCTGCAACCTATGCCACAGCTACAGTGATGCTGTGTCTTTAATCCACAGCGCCAGGTTGTGGATTGAACCAGCGCCTCTGCAGAGATAGGCTGGATCATTAACCCACTGCACCACAGTGGAGACTCCAAATCCTAAAACTTTGCAACTGCAGTACTAAAAAAGAATTTAAGTTAGTCGCCAACCTTTCAAAGGCAGTTTTTTCATGAAAGTCTTTTTTAAAAAAATAATGAGTGTATGTGATTTAGGATGTTGTGCCAATTTCTGCTGTACAGCAAACTGACTCAGTCATACATATATACGTATGTATTTCCATATGGTGTATCCCAGGAGATTGGGTAGAATTCCTTGTGCTGTACAGTAAGGCCTTATTGCTTATCCATTTTATTTTTTTATTTTTTGGTCTTGTTGTCTTTTAGGGCCACAACCGAGGCATGTGGAGGTTCCCAGGCTAGGGGTCCAATTGGAACTGTAGTCACAGGCCTACACCAGAGCCACAGCAACATGGGATCCAAGCCACGTCTTATACCACAGCTCACAGCAACTCCAGATTCTTAACCCAATGAGTGAAGCCAGGGATTGAACCTGCATCCTCATGGATCCTAGTCAGGTTCACTAACTGCTGAGCCACGAAGGGAACTCCTGTTTACCCATTTTAAATGTAATAGTTTTTATCTCAGTCCATCCCACACCCTCCCCCTCAACAACCACCAGTCTGTTCTCCATGTTTGTGAGTCTGTTTCTGTTTGGTTGACAGGTTCATTCGTGCATATTTTAGATTCCAGGTGTAAGTGATACCATATGGTATTTGTCCTTCTCTTTCTGACTTACTTCTCTTGGTAGGATAATCTCTCCTTGTACACATGAAAGTCATGATTTCCAGTTGTGCTTGGAAATAATCAGCTTTAGCTCCTACATGGCCTTAATTGAGCAGTGGCTCCCTCATTGAGAGGGGTCACGCCTTCTCCAGTTCTGTCCCTGCCGTTCACTGTGGTCTTACACCTGACCTCTTTCCTGGTTTATGTCACCTCCCTGGTCCCTGCAGTCAAGTTTTTCCCCCAGATTTTGGTTATGAATGTTTTCACAACACTTTCCACATTTTAAACCTTTCAGAATATGCAAAGCTCTTCCAGAATCTTCCATTGCTTTCAGTCTGGGTGGGTCTGACAGATAATTTCAAAGGCCTTATTAATAATTTGGGTCAGAAAACATGTTGAGAGGAGTTTCTGCTGTGCTGCAATGGAATTGCCACCGTGGATTGGCAGTTTCTTTGCATCTCTGGGATGGAGGTTTGATCCCCAGCCTGGCATATGGGGTTAAGAATGTGGCATTGCTGTAGCCATGGCATAGTTCACAACTGAGGCTTGGCTCTGATCCCTGGCCAAGAAACTTTATACGCTGCTGGGTGGCCAAAAAAGAAGACAAAAAAAAGAAAGAAAATGTGCTGAAGTTAGGATGGCCTTCTTAAGTGGTCAACAGAGATAATACAGCAAACATCATAGGAATTTAGTTAAGCCTCCTTTTTTGCACAACCACAGGGCTTCAGTCATCCTCCTAGTCACCAGATTCCCAATAAATTCTCCACAGAAAATAATAGCTCCTCCTTCCTTTGTTTCTCTCATACAAATTGTAGCTAGTACCTCTTCAGGCTTTGCCTTTTACTGGCCTATTTTCTTTCTCCACAGTTTTGCTACCATCATTTTGTATATATATATGGTTAACATTGTGTCAGAATGATTATCTGTAATGAACACACTACTACTTTCCTAAAACAGGATGTTGATCTATCAATATAGAAATACATGAAGGAGAAGATAAAGACCTTCCATGATCCACTCCAGTGATAACCAGTGTTCAGAGTGTTTTCTACTGCAGATGAACATTATACTGAGGGAAAGGTAAGTGTCACATAATAAAACACACGCATAAATATAATCCAAAGCCTGGCACATAAACAGTTCAATAAATTGTTGTTGAATGAATGTATTTTGTAGTTTAACATTTATTTGTTGAATGAATCTATACTTCTATATATCAATATAGATCTATATATAATTTTAACAATGTGAATAATTTACACATGCTGTTTTGTGACTTGCTCTTTTTACTTCCTGCTAAATCATGGCTGTCTTTCATGTCAGCATATATAAGCCTACTTTGATATTTCTGATGGCATTAAATTACTTTTCTCGTGGAAATTCCTTTTTATTTAAACTACTCCCCACAGATGGTCCTATATTTTTATTGTTTTTACTTCAGTGAATTTTAGTGTACTTGCATTTTTACAACCATCATCTCACAACCTAATTTTTAGAACATTTCCATCCCAAACCCCCAATCCATCCCCCCCGTCCCTCCACGCAGCCTGTCTCCTTTGGTAACCATAAGTTTACCAAAGTGTGTGAATCCATTTCTTCTTTTTTTCATATAAGTTTACAATAATCATCGCAACCAAATATTACAGCATTTCCATAGCAAACCCTCAGTGTATCCCCCCACCACCCACCTGTCTCGTTTGGAGACCATAAGTTTTTCAAAGTCTACGAGTCAGTGTCTGTTCTGCAAAAAAGTTCATTGTGCCCTTTTTTTTTATATTCCACATGTAAATGATAGCGTTTGATGTTGGTGTCTCATCGTGAGACTGACTTCACTTAGCATGATAATTTCTAGGTCCATCCATGTTGCTATAAATGCTGTTATCTTTTTCCTTTTAATGGCTGAGTAATATTCCACTGGGTATATGTACCACATTTTCTTAATCCACTCCTCTGCCTATGGACATTTCGGTTGTTTGCATGACTTGGCTATTGTATAGAGTCCTGCAATGAACATTGGAGTACATGTGTCTTTTCGAGTCATGGTTTTCTCTGTATAGATGCCCAGGAGTGGGATTGCTGGATCAAACTGTAAGTCTATTTTTGTTTTCGAAGGAATCTCCATACTGTTTCCCACAGTGGTTGCACCAATTTACATTCCCACCAACAGTGTAATAGGGTTCCTTTTTCTCCACACCCTCACCAGCATTTATTGTTTGTAGACATTTTAATGATGGCCATTCTGGCTGGCATAAGATGGTATCTCATAGTGGTTTTGATTTGCATTTCTCTAATAACGAGTGATGTTGAACATAATTTCAAGTGTTTTTTGGGTATCTGTATGTCTTCTTTGGAGAACTGTCTGTTTAGATCTTCTGCCGATTTTTTGGTGGGATTGTGTGTTTTTCTGGTATTGAGCTGTAGGAGGTGTTTGTAAATTTTGGAGTTTAATCCCTTGTCAGTCGATTCATTTGCAGATATTTTCTCCCATTCTGTGCGTTGTCTTTTAATTTTGTTTAGGGTTTCCTTTGCTGTGCAGAAACTTTTAAGTTTAATTAAGTCCCTTTTGTTTATTTTTTTATTTTTTATTTTTTTTTGTCTTTTTGCCTTTATGTAGAGCCGCACCTGCGGCATATGGAGGTTCCCAGGCTAGGGTTCTAACAGGAGCTGTAGCCGCCGGCCACAGCCACAGCCACAGCCACAGCAACGCAGGATCTGAGCCGTGTCTGCAACCTTCAACACAGCTCATGGCAACACCAGATCCTTAACCCACTGAGCAAGGCCAAGGATCGAACCTGCAACCTCATGGTTCTTAGTCGGAATCGAGCCACGAAGGGAACTCCCCTTTTGTTTATTTTTGTTTTTATTGTCATTACTCTGGCATGTGGATCTGAGAAGACGTTGCTGTGATTTATGTCGTAGAGTTTTGGCCTATGTTTTCCTCCAAGAGTTTTATAGTATCTGGTCTTATATCTAGGTTTTTAATCCATTTTGAGTTTATTTTTGTATATGGTGTTAAGAAGTGTTCTAATTTCATTTTTTTACATGTGGCTGTCCAGTTTTCCCAGCCCCACTTATTGAACAGGCTTTCTTTCTCCATTGTCCATTCTTGCTTCCTTTGTCATAGATTAGTTGACTATAGGTGCGAGGGTTTAATTCTGGGCTTTCTATCTGGTTTCACTGATCTACATTTCTGTCTTTGTGCCAGTACCCTATGGTTTGATGACTATAGCTTTGTAGTATAGTCTGAAGTCACGGAGCCTAATTCCTCCAGCTCCATTTTTCGTTTCCAGGAAGTTTTTGGCTATTCTGAGTCTTTTGTGCTTCCAAACAAACTTTTAAATATTTTTTTCTAGTTCTGTGAAAAAGGTCCTTGGTAATTTGATAGGGATTGCATGGAATCTGTAGATTGCCTTGGGTAGTATAGTCATTTTGATAATATTGACTCTTCCAATCCAAGAGCATGGTATGTGTTTCCATCTGTTTGTCATCTTTGATTTCTTTCATCAGTGTCTAATAGCTTTCAGAGTACAGGTCTTCTGTCTCTTTAGGTAGGTTTATTCCTAAGTATTTTATTCTTTTTGATGTGATGGTAAATGGGATATCCTTCCCTAATTTTTCTTTCTGATCTTTCTTTGTTAGTGTATAGAAATGCTGTTGATTTCTGTGTATTAATTTTGTATCCTGCGACTTTGCCAAATTCATTGATGAGCTCTAACAGTTTTCTGGTAGAGTTTTTAGGACTCTGTAGGTATAGTATTATGTCTTTTGCAAATAGTGATAGTTTTATTTCTTCCTTTCCAATTTAGATTCCTTTTTATTTCTTTTACTTCTGTTTGCTGTGGCTAGGAATTCCAAAACTGTGTTGAGTATTGTGAGAATGGACATCCTTGTCCTGTTCCTGCTCTCAGTGGGAATTCTTTCAGCTTTTCACCCTTGAGAATGATGTTAGGTCTGGGTTTGTGATATATGGCCTTTATTACATTGAGGTAAGTTCCCTCTATTCCCACTTTCAGAAGAGTTTTTTTTTTTTTGTCTTTTTGCCTTTTTATATAGAGCTGCACCCACGGCATACAGAGGTTCCCAGGCTAGGGGTCTAACAGGAGCTGTAGCCGCCAGCCACAGCCACAGCAACGCGGGATCCGAGCCGCGTCTGCAACCTTCACCACAGCTCATGGCAATGCCGGATCCTTAACCCACTGAGCGAGGCCAGGGATCAAACCCGCGACCTCATGGTTCTCAGTCGGATTCATTAACCACTGAGCCACAAAGGGAACTCCACAGAATAGTTTTTTTTAATCAGAAATGGATGTTGG
>PVHT020000502.1:105361-126031 GCA_004024745.2 Catagonus wagneri
AGCCACAGCCACAGCAACGCGGGATCCGAGCCGCGTCTGCAACCTTCACCACAGCTCATGGCAATGCCGGATCCTTAACCCACTGAGCGAGGCCAGGGATCAAACCCGCGACCTCATGGTTCTCAGTCGGATTCATTAACCACTGAGCCACAAAGGGAACTCCACAGAATAGTTTTTTTTAATCAGAAATGGATGTTGGATTTTGTCAAAGTCTTTCTCTGCATCTATTGAGAGGATCATATGGTTTTTATTCTTCGGTTTGTTAATGTGGTGTATCACACTGATTGATTTGTGGATATTGAAGAATCCTTGGATCCCTGGGATAAATCCCACTTGATCATGATGTACAATCCTTTTAATGTATTGTTGGATTCAGTTAGTATTTTGTTGAGGATTTTTGCATCATTTTCATTAGTGAATTTAACCTGTAAATTTCTTTTTTGTGGTATCTTTGTCTGAATTAGTTATCGGGGTGATGATGGTGGCCTCACAGAATGATTTTGGGAGTGTTCCTTCCTCTGCAGTTTTTTGAAATAGTTTCAAAAAGATAGGTGTTAGCTCTTCTCTAAATGTTTGATAAAATTTGCCTGTGAAGCCATCTGGTCCTGGCCTTTGTTTGTTGGAAGTTTTTTAATCACAGTTTCAATTTCAGAAACTGCAATTTGTCCATTCATTTTTTTCTATTTCATTTTGGTTTAGTCCTGGAAGATTGTACTTTTCTAAGACTTTGTCCATTTCTTCTAAGTTTTCCATTTTATTGGCATATAGTTGTATATAGTAGTCTCTTATGGTTCTTTGTATTTCTGTAATGTCCATTGTAACTTCTCCTTTTTCATTTTATTTATTTAAGTGCTCGCTGTTTTTTTCTTGATAAGTCTGGCTAAGGTTTTATCAATTTTGTTGCTCTTTTCAAAGAACAAGCTTTTAGTTTCATTGATCGTTTCTGTGGTTTCCTTTGTTTCTATTTCATTGATTTCTGCACTGACCTTTATGATTTCTTTTCTTCTACTAAATTTTGGTCTTGTCTGTTCTCCCTCTAGCTGCCTTAGATGTAAAGTTAGGTTGTTTATTTGAGCTTTTTCTTCTTTCCTGAGGTGACTTGTATTGCTATAAACTTTCCTCTTAGAACTGCTTGTACTGCCTCCAATAGATTTTGGAGTGTCATATCTCTGTTGTCATTTGGTTGTAGGTATTTTTTACTTTCCTCTTTGATTTCTTCAGTGAGAATTGGTTGTGTTTGTGTGTTTTGCCTTTTTTTCTTGTTGTTGATTTCCAGTAGTATAACATTGTGATAGGAAAAGATGCTTGATATGATTTCAATTTTCTTTAAGTTACCAAGGCTTGATTTTTAGCCCAGGATGTGATCAATCTTAGAGAATATTCTGTGCACACTTGAGAAGAATGCGTATTCTGTTGCTTTTGGATGGAATGTCCTATATCTGTTAGGTCCATCTGGTCTAATGTTTCATTCAGGGCTTTATTTCCTTATTGATTTTCTGTCTGGATGATCTATTCATTGCTGTAAGTGGGGTGTTAAAGTGCCCCACTACTATTGTGTTATCAATTTCTCCTTTTAGGGTTGTTAGCAGCTGCCTTATATATTGTGGTGATCCTAACTTGGGTGCGTATTTAAAATTGTTATATCTTCTTCTTAGACTGATCCTTTGATCATTATGTAGTGTCCTTCTCTGTCTCTTAAAATGTTCTTCATTTTAAGGTTTATTTTGTCTGATGAGTATTGCTGTTCCAGCTTTTGTTTGATTCCCTTTTGCATGGAATATTTTCTTCCATCCTCTCACTTTCAATTTGTATGTGTCCCTAGAAGTGAAGTGGGTCTCTTGAAGACAGCATATATATGGGTCTTGTTTTTGTATCAGTTCAGTTAGCCTATGTCTTTTGGTTGGGGCATTCAGTCCATTAATGTTGAAGGTAATTATTGGTATGTTCTTATTGCCACTTTATTAACTGTTTTGGATTTGTTTTTGGTGCTCTTTTTTCTTCCTTTCTTCTCTTGTCTCCTCTTGTGGTTTGATGACTATTTTTAGGGTTGTATTTGAGTTGATTTTTCTTGTTTGTGTATCGAGTGTAGATTTTTAGTTTGCAGTTGCCCTGAAATTTTGATTTAGGAGTCTACATATATACGAGATTGTTTTTGGTTGTTGGTCTCTTAATTACAAGTGCATCTCCAGTGTCCTGCATTTTTACCCTCCTCTTCTCACGATTTCTGATTTTGGTAGCATAATTGTGCATGGATGATTTTGTATCTTTACTGTATATGTGCCTTTATTGGTAAGACTTGTCATTTGTGGTATTTTTGTTTCTGGTTGCAGCCTTTTCTTTTCTTCCTAGAGAAGTTCCTTTAGTATTTGTTGTAAAGCTGGTTTAGTGTTGCTGAATTCTCTCAGCTTTTGCTTATCTGTAAAGCTTTTGATTTCTCCTTCAAATCTGAATGAGAGTTTGCTGGGTAAAGTAGTCTAAGTTGGAGGTTGTTTTCTCTCATCATGTTAAGTATATCGTGCCACTCCCTTCTGGCCTGCAGAGTTCCAGCTAAAAATCTCTGATAACCTTATCAGGGTTCCCTTGTATGTTATTTGTTTCTTTTCCCAGCTGCTTTCAATATTCTCTCTTTGTCTTTAATTTTGGTCATTTTGATTAATATGTGTCTTGAGGTGTTCCTCCTTGGGTTTATTTTCTATGGTACTCATTGTGCTTCCTGGATTTGAGTGAGTGGTTCCTTTCCCATGTTAGGGAAGTTTTTGGCTATTATCTCTTTAAATATTTTGTCTGTGACTTTCTCTCTCTTTTCTCCCTCTGGCACCCCTATAATATGGATGTTGGTATGTTTAATGTTGTCCCAGAGTTCTCTGAGACTCTCTTAATTTCCTGTCAATCTTTTTTCTCTCTTCTGTTCAGCATCAGTGATTTCCATTAGTCTGTCCTCCACCTTGCTTATTTGTTCTTCTGCCTCCTGTGTTCTGCTGTTGGTTGCTTCTAATGAATTTTTTATTTCAGTTATTTTATTTTACATCTCTTTTGCTTAAGTTTTACATATTGTATTTCTTTGCTCATTGTTTCCTGTAAATTATCTATCTTTGCCTCCAGTTTATTTCCAATGTCTTGCACCATCTTCAGCATCAACAGTCTAAAGTCTTTATCCTGGAGGCTGATAATCTCCTGGCTACTGAGCTGTTTTTTTGTTTTTTTTTCTTTCTCCCTTATCTGAGTTATAGTTCTCTGTCTTTTCATTTGTATAGGTTTTTGGTGTGGTGTCCTTTTTGCAGACAATAGAGTTGTAACCTCTCTTACTTCTGGTGTCTGTCTCCCTTGTGGCTGAAGTTGGTATGGGGGCTACCTGTAGGCTTCCTGATGGGAGGGACTGGTGCCTTCCCACTGGTAGGTGGGATGATTCCTGTCCCTCTTGTGGGTGGGACTTTGGGGTGAGATTAGAGGGGGTTGTGTGACTGGGGTTCTTTAGGCAGCCTATTCAGTGATGGGTGGGGCTGTGATCCCTGGATTATCCTTTGGCCTGGGGCTCCTGAACACCGATGGGTGAGGTCAGATTTTCCCAAAATGGCCACATCCAGAGAAATGCAAGCTGATGAATATTCCCAAGATCTTTGCCTCCATTGTTCTTCCTCACAACAAGCCACAGTCACCCCCTGTTTTCCCAGGAGATCCTCTAAGAACTGCAGTCAGGTCCAACCCAGATTCCTGTGGAATTTTTGCTTTGCACTGGGAACCAATGTACATGAAAGTCTCTGTGCACCTTTCACAATGGGGTCTCCATTTTCCACTGTACCATGGAGCTCCTTCACACAAGCCCCACTGGCCTTCAATGCTGGATGTTTTGGGGGCTGTTTCTCCCAATGCCACAGCCCCAGGCATGGGGACTTTACATGTGTCTGAAAACTCTCACTCCTGTAGGTAAATCTCTGTGATACAGTTACTTTCCAGTCTGTAGGAGTCCCCCATACCTGGGAGGTATGGGGTGCTTATATCACATAATCATCCCATACCTCTTGATGTGGCCTCCTCTTTGACTTCTGGATTAGGATCTATCATGTTTTAAATAAATATTGCCCTTTCAATGTTCTTCAGTAGTCAGGGTTCCTTACAATTACCTCTGGGTTAATAAAGAAATTGTACTTTCTGACTCATTACTTAAGTCAGTCACAGTTTATGTTGTGCTTTCTAACATTGCTGCAAACACAGATAGTAACTGTTTTTACTAAATTTGCACTCAGGTTTTTAGGGGTTTTTTTTTTTGTCTTTTTCAGACTGCACTCATGGTATGTGAAAGTTCCCAGGCTAGGGGTCAAATCCAAGCTGTATCTGACAGCCTATGCCACAGCCATAGCAACACCAGATCCTTAACCAGCTGTGCAAGTCCAGTGATCAAACCCACATCCTCATGGATACTAGTTGCATTCCTTATTGCTGAGCCACAGTGAGGACTCCCTGCACTTAGGTTTTTATAACTAACTCTGGTTTTTATAACTAACACTTTAGACTCAAATACTTCTATAAAATGCAACTTTTTATTTTTCTTAAAACCCTATTTCATTCCAAACAAAAGGAAGACCTTGGAGTTTATGTTATGAAAATTATCTGATTTCAAGTAAGAAGATGCTGAGAATATTAAGTAGTCTCTAACTTCATCACTCATTTTTTGAGTATCAGTGTAATATATGATAATTCAACAAAAGATGTTGAAAATAATTTAGAATACTAAGAAAATATTGAGTTCCCTTCATGGCTCAGTGGTTAATGAATTCAACTAGGAACCATGAGGTTGCAGATTCGATCCCTGGTCTCGCTCATTGGGTTAAGGACCCTGCTTGCCCTGAGCTCTGGTGTAGGCTGCAGATGTGGCTCGGATCCCACATTGCTGTGGCTGTGGCATAGGCCAGCGACTGCAGCTCCAGTTAGACCCCTAGCCTGGGAACCTCCATATGCTGTGAGTGGAGCCCTAGAAAAGGCAAAAAGACAAAAGAAAATATTAAATTTATTTCTAAGGAGACATATCAATTACTGAGAATTACAAAAGCTAAGATTAGTAAAATGTACTATTTGATCATCCATTATCACCAAAAAATAATTCCCACCTACCAGTTTTCTCCATATCAATAAATGACATCCATATGTTTGCTTAAACAAAACGAAGAACATTATTATGTATTTTCCCAGCAATCCATATTTTTGTTGCAAATGTTATAGTGTGATGAATTTTGATTCATTTTAATATTTCATAGTATAAACATTTTAGATTCTTTTCTTTAATCTACTCTGTGGGATATTTAGAAAGCTTCAATTTAAGACCATGCATACTATTAGGCTGTGCATATGTACTCATGATGATGGAGTTTATACCTAGAACTATTATGCATTTATTTAGTTCTGTTTTTTTCAGAATGATTGTATCAATTTAGTCTCCCTAAAGCAGTGTTTGAAAGTTCTAATATTATGAGACACATCTTCACCCATTTTTAGTATTATCAGAATTTATGATTTTGTCCACTTACTTGATATAGAATATTTAATTGGCAATTTAAATTTGAATAATTGTGATCACCGGGTTTGACACTTTGATTTCAGCCTTGTGATAGCTTGAAAAAAATGCACCACTTGTTCCGTGCGTGCCTTCAAAAATATTATTTATTTGTGATCAAATAAATGCATGTTGTTTAAGCCACTGGATTTGCAGCAGTTTATCATGATGAAACAGAACATTAGCACACCATATTATTCAGCAAAACTATCACCTCCACATTAAAAAGCATATATTCAATATGAGTTTTTATAAAAGAGGTAAGCATTGGTAAATGAAAATGCCATAATATCAGAACTACATTGAAAGTGTTATTTACAAAAAGATGTCTAATTATGAAAACTAAGGGGAAAGACTGAAATTGAACATAATGCACTAACTGTACTATGACTGGTTTTTGGACTATGATTGTGGTTTTCTCTCTGTGAATTTTGGAAGTCATGTTTTCCATGATGAATACATAGTATGTCATATAATAACTTGATTGCTGTGGTTGTTTTTCTAATATCAGAATATCAGCATGTTCCACGTTCCTATATGATTTCATAATTTAAATAAATTACATCCTGAATTAGGGATAAAACTTTTTCTTTAAATTGTCCTGTTTGTAGCTCATGACAAACACCTCAATCAAAATTCTCTGCAGTATGATTACCCAAAGTCACTTAGGTAGATACAAATATACAGCATGATCCCAAATTTAGGTGAAAGTCTGGCTCACCCTTGAGATGTTGTCTGTGGTGTCATTGAATTACTGTTTTAATGACAAAAAATGTAATTTTCTTGACTTTACTGGAATATATTTTGGAAGAAGTTTTGATACCCTAATATTATGAGCTACAACCATTTTTTTATTAAAGTTGTGTTTTGGAAATAATTTTCCAGAATCTTGTTTAAATCATCAGTCAATAAATCTAAAGAGACTTTCTGTGCTCTGGTGAGTTGTTAAACTAAGTGTAATACTAATGCTGATGTGGGAAACTGAATTCATCAGTATTTTTGGCAGAGAAACACCTTTGCAAATCCAGTAGCAGTACAATGGTATACATTTAATTCAGTTAAGAATAAGAATACGAGTTACTGAACTCTATTTCTTACATCTTTAAGATTTTTAGAAGACATTCGTCTTTGACCCTTCTGTAGCTTACTTGATGGATATTCGGGTAATATTACCTGTTTTCAATTTTAAAAACTATTTTAGGAAAATATTAAAAAGAAACCCATAAAACTATAGAGAAATATGCTGGACTTTACATTAAAACTTTGAGTTTAAAACCATGTAGGTGGAAGCAAGTTTGAGCAGTAAGGTAACTTTGAGTTTTGAATTAATCACCAACATTTTCTGGAAGAGTTTTAAGAGGAATTTGATATTAAAAGGTAGTGATGCTTAAAATCTGATAGGGGTAGAGGACAATGTGGCTGATGTGATGAAGATATGAAGTTATAAAAATGTATTTTATTCAAAAATGATCAAAATCTCTGGTGTGAGTTAAGCAAAAGTAGTATCAATTAAAGAGTCTGGGTGATATAGTGACATTAGATTATGGAAATCCAGACAGAAGGGTTATGATTTCAAGTAATTTGTAAGGAGGTAATTTTGAAAATGTGTAAGGATTTGAGCACAAATCAAAAATAAAATTTAATGAAAGGTAGTCCTGAAGGGTGGTTGTGGGCAGTCTGAAAAAAGATGATCATTACCTAGGTGAGTAGATAGTGGTAGTTAGGGATAAAGATGGGGCACATTTTGAAGAGTACTTTCATTTATTCCTAACTTCCTTTCCCAAAACCTGAAGTTGAGAAGAAAAGCGAATCATAGAAGTCCAGATTAAGAATAGGGAAGAGAAATGGAGAAAAGAAAGTTTATGCATGGCTAGTTTGAGATGATAGTTGAAATGTGTATCCAAGAAGAAAGCATGAGAAAAGAATCAGGAAAGACAGCTATTTCTCTATATCTCTGTAATTTTTTTCCATGTCATATTCTCTGCACTGTTTCATATTGCTAAAAATATAACTGGTACTGCATTCTAGGTCATTTTGCAGTCATATATTTAAAATTCAAAGTATACTTATTTAAAACAGAATTAGAAATATAAGAAGAGAAGAAATTAAATTTGAGGTGACATTCACTACATGTCCAATTAATCTTAACTGTAAAAAATAGCTATCTAAATTATGCCTTATATAAAATTGTACAATAAAAATAAAAATAAATACTTATACTATTATCGTATTTCTATAGATAAGGGAATGTATTGCAGAGCAATTAAACAACTTGTCAGAGACACATATTTATTGGCGGCTGAAGGCAAATTTGAACCCAGATTGACCATATTACAAAGCCTAAGATCTTTACAAGATGTCATTCGCGTTCTCTATCAGATGCAACAAATGATCTATTAACAAGGTTAAGCCAGTTGATGAAATCATTACAAGGATGTAAAACTGGGACTTGTCTGATGGTCTGAGAGGTAAAGTGACAAGAAAAACAGGAAAGTGAGAGTGAAAGTGAAGACGTCTTTGCCAATTAAAATGGCCAGAGCAAACGTAGGTATTTGTAGTCATAGTCAACAGTTTTAATTAAATGGATCTATTTAAAGAAACATTCATGTGCAGGGAAGTGGGAAATAGCTAAGAAGAGCAAATTCAAACAGATCCATTCCCTGAGCCACCCCTGATATTCAGATTGTTCTAGTCCATCCTTGTCCTGACCTTCCATCTGGACCCAAACTTACTCCCCCAGAAACACCTGAAGACACACAGTGCAGCCTTCAGGCTCCAACTGTGCCCTGTTTGCCTTCCTGAGAAACCCCAGACTCCACCCACCTGCTCCAGGTCCCAGCCCAGCCTGAGGAGGAAAAAAAAATAGTCACTAGCTCTGTCATATTTGGTTGCTCAGGAAGGACTCTGATTTTCTCCAGCAGGAACCATAGTGATGGAAAAAGGAAATCAGAGAGTTGGAATCACCTTCATCCTCCTGGACTTCTCCGAATACCCACACCTCCAGGCGCCACTCTTCTTGGTCTTCTTGGCCATCTACACAGCCTCTGTAGTGGGGAACGTGTGCGTGATTGTGATCATCAGAATCAATCCCCAGCTCCTCACCCCCATGTACTTTTTTCTCAGCCATCTCTCCTTTCTTGATTTCTGTTTCTGTTCCGCAAGTACACCCAAACTCTTAGAGATCTTGGTTGTGGACATAAGGACTATCTCTTACATGGGTTGCATGATGCAGTTTTTCTTTGGCTGCACATTTGTGATTATAGAAATGTTCATATTAGCCGTGATGGCCTATGACCGATTTGTGGCTGTTTGTAACCCGCTGCTCTACAGGGTTGCTATGTCTCCTAAGCTCTTTACCCTCCTGGTAGATGCCGCATACACATGGGGTGGGTTTTGTTCCTTGACACTCACCTGTTCTCTTTCAGAACTATGCTTCTGCAGTTCTAACATCATAAACCACTTTGGCTGTGAGTATTCTGCCATCCTCTCTGCTTCCTGCTCTGACACTTATTTCAACCTGATGCTGAGTTTTATCATTTCCACATTCAATGAGGCTTGTAGCCTCTTGATTATCCTCTTTCCCTGTCTTTTTATCGTGGTCATGATTATCAAGATGCCATTTGCTGGTGGGCTCTGAAAACTCTTCTCAACCTGTGCCTCCCACCTGACCACTATCACCATCTTACATGGGACCTTTCTTTTTCTTTACTCGTGCCCAGCTCCACAAGGTCATCCCTCTTCATCAAAATAGCCACTGTGTTTTACACAGTGGTGATCCCCATGCTAAATCCCCTTATCTATAGCCTCAGAAACAATGATGTGAAAATATTGGTCAGAAAGTTAATCAATGACAAACAACTGTTTTCTCACTCAGTGTAATTTTGATGAGGGAGAGGAGGAGTTAATTTCTTAAACGTGTTTATACATTTTATTTTTTATTAAATTTTTCTTCTAGTAATGAGATTGCAATGTATTGTGAGAATTAGATAATATATGGGTATATATATGATCCTTAAATCTCACAGTGCTTTAAAAAGTCATCTTCAGTTCAAAGGGAGAAAAAGAAAGAAAATTCTGTTTATGTATCACACCCAGAATGTAAGAGGCTCAAAAACATCCCTCTAAAGATGTCCACATCCTAATCCCCAGAAACCTTTAAATTTATTACCTTCTCTGTTTTCTTCCCTTCTTTTCTGCTGCTTTGCCTTTTCTTTTCCTCTTTCTCTCACACATCAGGAAATGTGACAAACAAGCAGGCAAAAATCTGAATAAGAATTCTGTATGTTACCTTCTACAAGAAAATAAAGATAAAACATTGTCAGCACTTTACAACATTTCCATAAACACTTTCTACTCACGGTGCCTTGCTAACACCACCAGGAGCAAACCACTTCAAGGACTTTGTCATATTCAGAACTTTTTCTATTCAGTTACAACTCCTGAGAATAGGTTATGTGAGTCTCAGAATTACCTTTTTGCCTCCTTTTGAAATGCATATGAAGTTTTAGAGTATATATGCCCTCATATCTGGGTTCTCTGGTTTAGCACTTTGTATCAAAAGAATATGTAAGTTATTAACTGTAATAGCAGTTCACTTTGTGTTGCTAAAGCATGTTCCATAAAATTAATATACCATAATTTGCTTATTCATACTGCTACTAATTGAGTTTGGCTACTTCCTCTTTTATAGTGAAGTACAGTTTATTTATAATATTATATTAGTTTTTGTATACAATATAGTCATTCAGTATTTTTATAAGTTATCCACCACTAATTGTTATTATAAAAGGAGTTCCTGTTGTGGCTCAGTGAGTTTAGAACCTGATGCAGTGTCCTTGAGGATGTGGGTTCAATTGCTGGCTTGTCTTAGTGGGTTAAGATTCTGGCATTGCTGCAAGGTGCATTGTAGGATGCATATGTAGCTGGGATCTGTCATTCCTGTGGCTGTGTTGTAGGCTGACAGCTGCAGCTCTGATTGGACCCTTAGCCTGGGAACTTCCAAATGCTATGGGTACAGCCCTATAAAGGAAAAACAAACAAACTTATTACAAGATCAGGGTTATAATTCCTGTGCTATGCAGTATACCCTTGTTGCTTATCTATTGCATACAGAGTATTTTGTGTATTTTAATTGTGTCCCAAAATCGCCCATCTCCCTTCCTTCTAAAAAGTCTACAAATAACCAGTGTTGGAGAGCATGTGGAGAAAAGAGAACCTTTCTACACTGTCGGTGAGAATGTAAATTGGTGCAGCCAATTACATATTGTATGGAAAACATTATGGGGGTATTACTTCCAAAATTAAAAATATAACTACCATGTGATCTAGGCATCTCTCTCCTGGATATTTCCTTTTTTTGTCTTTAATAGAAATGTTTCTATGAACATTCTAAACGCAAGGATGTGCTGCATTGCACATAAGCTGTCATTCTTTGAGTTAAATCTTATGTTGAATGTTCTGGATCGTAGGGAACTTTCTTTTCTTTTACTAGATACCATCATACAACTTTCCCAAGTAGTTCTATTAGTTTGTACTCTACACATCTTGCAGCTGAGTTCTAATTATTGCCCATTCTTGCCAACATTTAATATTGTCATGAGATATTTCACTATTTTCAAGTTGGTGGGTGAATAGTAATACCTCATTTTAGTTTATAATTTAAATTCCTCATTGTTAGATGCTGCCGTTAAAAAATATCCTTACAGTAATTGCTGTGTTTGGAGTATGTCCTAAGGCTGCTGTGATTTTGTAGTTTCTCTTAACTGAAAAGGATGGTATTTGCTTTTTATGGCTGTACCCATGACATATGGAACTTCCAGACTAGGGGTTGAATCAGTTGCAGATGCTGGCCTGCGCCACAGCCACAGCAACACCAGATCCAAGCTGCATCTGTGAAGTACACTGAAACTCACAGCAATGCCAAATCCTTAACCCACTGAGCAAGGCCAGGGATCAAATCTGCATCCTCATGGACACTAGCTGGGCTCTTACCCCACTGAGCCACAACAGAAACTCCTGCATTACTACCTTTTGATATCAAATTCCTGACAAAAAAACTTCCAGACAATATTGGTGATTAATGCAGAACTCAAATTTACTTTACTGCTTCAACTTTACTGCTTCCACCATCGTTTTAAACTCAAATTTTTCATGCAAAGTCTGGCATATTTCTCTGTAGTTCTATAGGTTTCTTTTTAACAGCCACAACAGGAAATCTGAGGATGGTATATGAATATGGACCTCTCCACATACTAATTCTATATTCTAGGGAATTAGAATTTTTGTGTCTTGTTTGTGAAATGTGTGTATTACCAGGAAATAGTATGTAAGTTTGGATTCATTAAATTAGTTCTTATTTAGTTATGAGTTCAAAAATATTACTTACTACCCCCAAGTATTACCCTTCAACATAGTCCCAGCACACTCACAGCCACAGACACTAAAAACAAAGTCTGACAAGGGGAATATCAAAATGATTCAAAGTTGGTGGGAAAGTGGAGGCTGAGCAGTTGCTTATTATGATTACACTATTTCAGTTCAGAGGGGATGGTGTGTTTCCAAAAATCAGAGCTGGTTGTGCTATTAGAGAAACAACAAATGGGACTCTTAAGTGATAGATATTTTAAAAATAAATTTTACAATTTTTAATAATTTTTGATTTACAAAATAAGGTGCAAAGACATTCCAGAGAGTTTTCATCACGCCTCACTGTACATTGTTAGTATTAAGGAAAATGGTGTAGCTGCTGTGGAAAATAGTATGGAGGTTCTTTACAAATTAAAAATTGAATTGCATATGATCCTGTAATCCTACTTCTGGATATTTATAAAAAAATTTAATCAAGTTTTCAAGGAGATATTAGGCTTGACATGTTCATTGCAAAACCCTTCATAATAGTCAAGATATGCAAACAACCTAAACATCTATGGACATTTGCATTTAAAAAATGTAGTATATACAAACAATGGAATACAATTTGGCTTTTAACAAAGGTGGAATTTCTGTAATATGTGACCACATGGATGAACACTGAAAACCTTTTGCTGAGTGAAATAAGCCAGAGAAAGAAAAGTACATGATTCCATTTACATGGCGAATATAATGTAATCAAATTCATAAACCCACAGTGGGAACTGTTAGTTGCCAGATGCTAGTGGAGGGGGAAATGGGAAGTTACATATCAAGAGGCACACAGTTTCAGTCAAATAAGATGAATAAGCTCTAGAGATGTGGGGTACAAAATTATATCTGCAGTCAAAATATCTTAAGGAGTTCCCACTATGGCACAACGGGATCATCTGCATCTCTGCAGCACCAGGACACAGCTTTGATCCCCAGTCCTGCAGAGTGAGTTCAAGGATCTGCTGTTGCCTCAGTAGGTGGCACCTGTGGCTCAGATCTGATCTCTTGCCCAGGAAATCCATAAAGAAATAAACAAAAATACCTTAAGAGAGTAGATCTCATGTTAAGTGTTTTTACTACAGTAAAGTATTTTAAAAAGGCAATAATGGTATATTATGATGGTTAAAATCTAAATTTTATTTGGATTCTACCAGGTTTTTTTTCCATTAATGTCTTTTTTCTTTTCTGGGATCCAGTCCAGGGGACCACATTGCATTAAGTTGGCATGTCTCTCAAATCACCTCTGTCTATGACAGGTTTTCACTCTTCGCTTGTTTTTCTTGGCTTTGAGGATTCTAAAGACTACAGCTGAGGTATCCCGTAGGATGCTTCCAAATATGGGCTTGTCTAATGATTTATCTCATATTAAGCTGGGATTATGGGGTTGGGGAAAGAATATCACAGAGGTATATCTTCTGTTGTCACATCTCATCAGGGGTAAATAAGCACATTATATCACTGGTGAGGGTCACCTTCATCCTTTGCTTCAGGTCATATTGGCCTAGGTTCTCTATTCTGAATATAGGATTTGGAATTCAGTTGAATTCATAACAATTATTTCTAGATTGTTCTTTTTTCCTTATTTAAAATTCTACAGCTCATGTTTACTTCTTCAACTATGCATTATTTCAATAATTCAAAATCTAAAATTTAGTAATGAAGTTGATGTGGTGGTGTAATTATCTCTAATGATTTAGAAGAAAATGCATCTGCCATGGGGACACAAGATAATGTTTCAAATAATTCTATGATTTTGTGGACCATTGAGTAATACTCCAATTATAATTCTCTATAGTTTGTATAAACTTCATCGTCATGGAGGCAAATATAAGACTCACAGTTTAGCAAAGTTTAGAAAGGGAAGTCAGCTTTTAGTTTTTTTCTTTGTATTCATTACCATGTCCTGCATATAAAATGCCATTTTACTTGCATTCTCATTGAAATATACTGACACTTTTGTTACAAGTTTAAGCCTGTTGATATCTTAAAGAATGTTTGATTAGTGGACAGAAAAGTGCCTGAGGTTCACTAATCATACAAAGGACTCCTCCATAAATTAATCAAGATCTTCTGGTTTCAGGTCAGTTCATGTCTCTTTTGGTATCTTTCAATTTAGATGAGAAAGATGGAGCTCCAGCTCTTACAGCTTGTTCCAAAAATTATAGATAGCCCTTTTATATGTTCAGAGACTTTTTTTTTTCTTTTGAAGGCCATATCTGTAGCATATGGAAGTTATGAGGCTAAAGTCAAATCAGAACTGTCGCTATGTCATAGCCACAGCAGCATTGGATCAGAGCCACTACCTGCAACCTATGCCACAGTTTGTGGCAATTCTGGATCCTTAACCCACTGAACAAGGCCAGGGATTGAACCCACATTCTCAAGGACACTATGTCAGTTTGTTAACTCACTGAGCTACAATAGGAACTCCTGTTTAGTCACATTTTAATTTTCACTGAGACAGCATGAAATGTTTCTGATAATGAGACAGAAACTGGCAGTGGTGAGCAATGGAGAAGCTGCAAAGAATTTATAGGATATTTGTTGATTTTTATTGCTCATAGGCCTAGTTTAAATTTGAGAACAAACATAATCCTAATCCAGATATTTTTGCCAAAATCATTTGAAAGTGCTAGGGTTGAATACCAAGTAGTTTTGTGAGTATCTATTGTTATTAAAGTAATTGTTCCAATAAATCAGAACAGTAGTATCAATCTCCCATATATACCAAGATTTTGCTAATGTTTTCAGATGTTGGAGGGGACTCATTTATTTAAATATCCTGAACAGGAAGTTCCCTCATGGTACAGCAGGTTAAATATGTGGCATTGTCACTGCAGCTGTGGCAGAGGCTGCAACTGTAATGCTGGTTGGATCCCTGGCCCAGGAACGTCCACATATCAGCAGGTTCAGCTGAATACATACATACATACATACATACATACATACATACATACATACATACATACACCTGAATAATGATATTTGCAATTTATCTGCCCACTCCCATTTGCTATTGGGAAGAATATTCTGAAGGCATATACTTTATGTCTGGGGTTGTTTGTAATGCATGTCAAGGAAGCATTCATGGAGCTACTTCTGGAGCCCAACACTTGATCCAGAAAAAACTAAGAAGATGGAATAGAATCATCCATATAATTTTGTGGCAGTTTTATGTCTATATCTTGCAGTCACTTATTCTATGGCCTTACTGCTTTCACTTCCTTATCTTCCTTAAATTTGTCTCATCATAAAGAGGCCGTATTTGTCGTTGGCTGAAAAAAAAATGTAACATTCATTGTATCTTAAGATATATTTGGTATGAAATCATTGTTGGTGAATTAATACATACCTGTTCTTCTGTTTCTCAAAAGATTGTATATATTTTATATTGTATATATTTACAATATTGAAATGTATATCAGAATAGATGGCCTAAAAGCACATTAATATGTAATTAATGCAATGTAATTAACTTTAATTAAAAATAAAAACACTAAATAAAATCTTAATACAAGACCCATAAAATTTCATCAGGAGGCAGTATACCTTTAATGGAGAGTTTGATGGCAGTCAAAAGATCATTTCACGAGTAAGGTTCTGCATTCAATTTTTAAGCACTGCTGCAAGGCATGGGCCTAGACACAATTTTAGATTTATCTCAACTCATACATTCTATGGGTACTTAATTATTTATAACATCAGAAAAAAATCAAAAACCAAAAATTTGTAATAAAGTTTATCTGACACCATTTGCAATGTCATGTTATATCTGGATCCTTAGTGTAGTTTCCTTTCTTTTTTTTTCTTTGTCTTTTTAGGACTGTACCTGTGGTCTACGGAAATTCCCAGGCTGGGGGATTCTAATAAGAGCTATAGGTGATGGTGTGTGCCATAGCAACACTGGATCCAAGCTTATGGCAATCTCAGATCCTTAACTCAGGGAATGAGGCCAGGGATTGAACCTACATCCTCATAGATCCTAGTCGGGTTCATTACCACTGAGCCACGACAGGATCTCTGTTAGTGTCATTCTTAGAACCATAACAAGGTAGTCTTTGCTTCTGTTTCTCTCTTGCTTTTGTTTTCCATAGTTTATTTTTGGTCTGAATTTAATTTCTGTTCTGTAATAAAAATCGTAATGAAGGCTGAATGTTAGACAATAGGATGATTAGTACATATTTTAGTGATTCTCATAATTTATCATTCATCAATATCACCTGGAGGGCTTGTTAAACCATTAATTGCAGGCTCCATTCTAGAGTTTTTGATTCTGGAATTTGGAGATGATACTGGAGAATCTGTATCCCTAGCAATTCTCAGATGCACCAGCTGCTGTTTGTTTGAGACCCATACTTGGACAATCACTCTTCTTTCTTTCTCTCTCTCTCTCTCTCTTTTGTCTTTTTAGGGCCTTACCTGCAGAATATGGAAGTTCCCAGGCTGTGGGTAGAAAAGGAGCTGCAGCTGCCAGCCTAGCCACAGCCACGGCAACATAGGATCCAAGTCACAGCTGCGACCTATGCTGAAGCTTGCAGCAACACCATGTCCTTAACCCACTGAACAAGGCCAGGGATAGAACCTGCATCCTCATGGATACTAGTCACATTCTTAATCCAGTATGAGCCATGATGGGAGCTCCAGGAATCACTCTTCTGTATCAGCTTCAATGAGACATGTGAAGTTTTCTCCTTCTCTGTTTTTCTTTTCTATTAATGTCTACTTTTCAGGAATAACTTTTGGTTCTTTATTCAACAGGGGTCATGATGTTATCAGAAGGAAATCAGAGTATTATACCCACATTTGTTCTTCTAGGTTTTTCAGAATATCCAGAAATCCAGCTTCCACTTTTCCTGGTTTTCTTGTCATCACGGTCACTGTGGTGGGGAATCTGGGCATGGTAATCATCATCAAGATCAATTCAAAACTCCACACAATCATATGCTTTTTCCTTAGTCATTTGTCCTTCATAGGTTTCCATTATTCTATCATAGTTACACAGAAATTGTTAGAGAACTTCTTGTGGAGGACAGAACCATCTCCTTCTCTGGGTGCATTATGTGATTTTGTTTTGTTTGCATTTTTGGAGTAACAGAAGATGTCATGTTAGTAGTAATGGCTTATGATGGTTTTGTGGGCCTCTGTAACCTCTTGCTCTATATTGCTGCTGTATCTCAGAAGCTTTGTCTTCTACTGGTGGCTGGGTCTTACTCATGGGGTATAGTGTGTTCCCTAACAGTTACATATTTTCTTCTTGCATTATCTTATCGTGAGTCTAACATCATAAATAATTTTATCTGTGACCATTTTGTAATTGTTTCTGTCTCCTGCTCAAACACCTATATCAGTCAGATGCTATGTTTTATTATTGCCATATTCAATGAATCAAGCAACCTGATGGTTATTCTGACATACTATATACTCATTTTTATCACTGCTGTGAGGATGCCTTCTGCAAGTATAATGCCGGAAAAACTTCACTACCTGTGCCTCCAACTTGACATCTATCAGCATCTTCCATGAAACCACCATTTTCCTTTACTGCATCCCTAAACCTAAAATTTCTTGGGTCACAGTTAAAGTGGCCTCTGCCTTTTACATAGCGGTGATTTCCATGGTGAACACCTTGATCTATAGCCTTCAAAATAAACTTGTGAATAACACTTTCAGCAAATTAGTTGTCACAAATTTGCTGTCACTCATAAAATATTGTTAGATTCTTTATATTATTTCTGAAGATAATGTGATTTCAAAAGCTACATATTGTTCAGATTTTGTAGTACAGTAAGTTATTCTAGTTCAAAACTTTTAATCAACAGACTTTTAGTTAATACATATACATTAGGACATTTTATTGATTATTGATTTTTGCACACATGAATGCTTAGAGGAACAGCCATAAACTACTTGTAAACCCAAACAGAAAAAATAAAATTATTTGACTGTTATTTGTAATATTTGTGAAATATTTTTAAAAACTTTACCATGTACAGTGTAATTTTATATATCTGCTTCCAAAGTAAAACTGACTCCCAGCTCACTGGGTAAGTGAAAGTCTAAAATGATTCTCCAGAATTGTCACTAGGAAACTCATACCCAAGAGATGGCTTTGACAAATGTTTCAGGTTACTGTAATTTAATGAATCCTTTACTATTTGTTGTATAAAAATGGTAGAAGTTAATTTTTAACTCAATGAATTTTATTGCATTTATAGTTGTACAATGATCAAATCAACCTAATCTTATAGCATTTCCATCCCAAATCCCCAGCACGTCCACCAACCCCCAACTTGTCTCCTTTGAAAACCAAAAGTTTTTCAATCTGTAAGTCAGTATCTGTTCTGCAAAGAAGTTCATTGTGTCCTATTTTTAGATTTCACATGTAAATGATAGCATATGATGTTGGTGTCTCACTGTCTGTCTAACTTCACTTAGCATGATAATTTCTAGGTCTGTCCACGTTGCTGCAAATGCCATTATTTCTTTCCTTTTAATGGCTGAGTAATATTCCATTGTGTATATGCATAACATCTTCTTTATTGACTCCTTTAATCAACATTTGGGTTGTTTCCATGTCTTGAGTATTACATATAGTGCTGCAATAGACATTGTACAACATGTATCTTTTCAAGTCATGTTTTACTCCAGGTAGATACCCGGGAGTGGGATTGCTGAATCAAATGTTAATTCTATTTTTAGTTTTCTAAGGAATCTCCATACGGTTTTCCACAGTGGTTATACCAATTTACATTCCCACCAACAGTATAATAGGATTCCCTTTTCTCCACACCCTCTCCAGCATTGATTGTTTGTAGACTAGTTGATGATAGCTATTCTGGCCAGTATAATGCAGTACCTCATAGTAGTTTTCATTTGCATTTCTCTGGTGATTAGTGATGTTGAACATCTTTTCATGTGTTTTTTGGCAATCACATGTCCTCTTTGGAGGATTGTCTGCTTAGATCTTCCCATTTTTTTTTTATGTGGTTGGTTCTTTCTTTCTTTCTTTCTTTTGAACTTCAGGAGGTGTTTATAAATTTTGGAGATTAATCCTTTGTCAGTTGCTTCATTAGCAAATATTTTCTCCCATTCTGTGGGTTGTCTTTTAATTTTGTTTAAGGTTTCCTTTTCTGTGCAGAAACTTTAAAGTTTAATTAGGTCCCATTTGTTTATTCACTCTAGGAGGTTGATCTGAGAAGATATTGCTGTGGGCTATGTCAGGGTGTTTGTACTATGTTTTCCTCTAAGAGTTTTATAGTATCTAGTCTTATAATCCATTTTGAGTTTATTTTTGTGTACAGTGTTAGAATTGTTCTAATTTCATTCTTTTAAATGTGGCTGTGCAATTTTCCCATCACCACTTATTGAAGGGACTGTCTTTTCTTCATTGTATGTTCTTGCCTCCTTTGTCATAGTTTAGTTGACTGTAGGTACATAGGTTTAATTCTGGGCTCTGTATGCTGTTCCTTCCATCTTGTGCCAATACCATATGGTTTTGATGACTAGTTTTGTAGTATTGTCTGAAGTCAGAGATCCTGATTTCTCCAGCTCCATTTTTCATTCTCAGGATGACTTTGACTATTCTGGTTCTTTTGTGCTTCCAAACAAACTTTAAAATATTTTGTTCTAGTTCTGTGGAAAATGTCCTTTGTAATTTGATAGGGCTTTCATTGATTCTTGGATAGTAAAGTCACTTTGATAAATCAATAAAAATTGTATTTATGCATAATGCAGTATTGTAGAATAAACCCCCTGCCATCACAAACCAGAGTCCTTTATTTATTCCAGAGGCAGTCACTCTAGTTTGTTTCTAAAATTCTTTAAGTAATAATCTTTGCAAAAATAAGTGTATTTGCATATATGTGTTTGCCTTTATGACTCTGTTTTTTGCACTTTACTTCTCAACCTCCTGAAAATCTTTGCATGTCATTCTGTGTAGACATGGCTCATTCTGTTTCCTCAGCTGCTTAACTATTGGACAAAGACATATTAAAATTGGTGTATCCAGTTCTCTTTATGTTCTCCTCAGTCTTTTTCTATGAAAAATAATTCTGCAAATATATATTTTTGAAATTTTCTTAGCATGAGTTCCTGCAAGTGGAATTGCTGCATCAATTGGTATATGTATTGAAATTCCCCAAAATACCATTCATGACCCTGACCAAACTTAGTACTCTCTTCAGTCTTGAAAATAGCTTTTTGATCACATTCTGAACAAGCATGCTTAATCAACTTTTATGATATATGAAATTTTGATTAAATAATTTCATTTGTCGATGGACATTTGGGTTGTTTCCATGTCTTGGCTATTGTGAATAGTGCTGCAGTGAACATGCGTGTGCACGTGTCTTTCTCCAGGAAATTTTTGTCTGGATATATGCCCAAGAGTGGGATTGCTGGGTCATATGGTAATTCTATGCAGAGTTTTCTAAGGTACCTCCACACTGTCTTCCATAGTGGCTGCACCAGCTTACATTCCCACCAACAGTGCAGGAGGGTTCCCTTTTCTCCACACCTCCTCCAGCATTTGTTGTTTGTGGACTTGTTAATGATGGCCATTCTGACTGGTGTGAGGTGGTATCTCATGGTAGTTTTGATTTGCATTTCTCTAATTATCAGAGATGTTGAGCATTTTTTCATGTGCATGTTGGCCATCTGTTTATCTTCTTTGGAGAAATGTCTATTCAGGTCCATTGCCCATTTTTCAATGGGGTTGTTGG
>PVHT020000502.1:127031-152218 GCA_004024745.2 Catagonus wagneri
GGGAGGGAATGGGGATAACTAGTGCTTTAATGATGGAATAGCAAGGAGCTCCAACTGTATTGCACGGGGAACTATATCTAATTACATGTGACAAATCCATATATGTACATGTAATCGGGTCACCACATGGTGCAGTTGGAAAATCTGACAGAAATCTGTAAACCAGCTATAATGCAAAAATAAAAAAAATAAAAATAAATAAATAAATAATTTCATTTGTATATTTTAATTACAAATAAATATTGTTGAATTTTGGCATCTACTTAATTCTTAAAGTGATATGTACTCCTTTTCATGGATTATCTATTAATGATTTTATGTATTTTATTTGATGACTGATCTTTTTCCATACTGACTTATATGCTTTAATTTTATGATAAATAAATATGCCCAGTCTGAGTGGTGATGGCTATGGTGGCAGCAGCAGCAGGAACGGCAGGCAATCTGGGCTCTGAGCAGTGGCAGTAGCACCATCTTGTGCCTGTAGTGGCCAGGGAGGGGGCCTTGGGGATTACAGGGGAATATGGGAAAGACTTGGAGTCTGAGGAGCTGGAACCAGAGGAAATGCTGATGGAGCCAGAGCCGTCGCCTGCTGAGGAGCTTCCCTGGCTTCAGGCCCCACCCAGCTCCTGCCCAGGACCAGCTCCATAGCCCCCAGCAGCCAGGAGGAGTTGGAGGAGCAGGGACTGGTGGAGGGTGACCCAGGGTGTGGCACCATTGAGTACCCTGAGTTGGAAGCGATCAAAGCTTGAGTCAGTGAGATGAAGGAAGATGCTGAGAAGCTAAAGGAGCTACAGAACAGAATGTGGTAGAGAAGCAGATGACTATGAGTCCACCTCCAATCAGTGCTGGCCCAGTTATCATGCACATTGAGGAGAAGATGGAGGCTGATGCCAGATCTATGTTGGCAATGTGGACTATAGTGCAACAGCAAAAGAGCTGGAAACACACTTTCATGGCAGTTGTTCAGTCAACCACGTTACTATGTGACAAATTTTGTGGCCATGCCAAAAGGTTTGCCCTGTAATTTCTCAGACGGAGAGTCAGTGAGGACTTCCCTGGCCTTAGATGAGTCACTATTTAGAGAAAGACAAATCAAGGTGATCCCAAAATGAACCAACAGACCAAGCATCAGCAAAACAGATCCAGGATTTCCACAAGTCAGGTACCTTGCCTGGACCACCAACTACAACAGTTCCCGCTCTAGACTCTACAGTGGTTTTAACAGCAGGCCCCTGGGTCGTGTCTATAGGGGACAGGCTAGAGTTACATCATGATATTTCCCCTTCCTGAAAGTGTGCATTTGGAAGAGAGAGAGGAAAAAATGAGAAAAGAAGGGGGAAAAAGAATTAAAAAAAAAAAACAGAAGAGGACCTTGATGGAAAAAATATATTTAAAAACATATATACACTGTTGAAGGGGGGAGAATCCCATGACTAACTGCTGAGCAGAGACCTACCTTGCGGAGTAGGGGAAGGTCCCAGAGTGGGGCAGGGGGCTGCTCATTCACTCTGGGATTCTCCATGGACATGTCTCAACTGCGCAAGGTGCTCCCCCTGTTTCCCTGTCCCCCTTCACCCTTCAAGGGCTGCTCAACGGTAGGTGGCCGTGGGTGGCAGGAGGTTTTTTTTTACCCATGGCTATGTAAGGACACCAAACTGTTCTGCTTGTTCCCTTCCCTCCATCTTCTCCCAAACTTTCACAGTCCCCTCCTGCCTGCTCCTGTCCTGCCAGGTCTACCACCCACCCCACCCCTCTTTTCTAGCTCCCTGCCCCTCCAGATGCCTGGGGATCTATTTTGTTTCCTTTAGTGTTTGTTTTTTCTGTTTAGACTGTCTTTCTTTGCAGGTTTCTGTAGCCTGAAGATCTTGGTTCTGCCCCCAGCGGCTCCAGTGTAAAATGCCCTTGCCCCTGGGGAAAAGCTCTACCTTGTTTTGGGGGGTTTGGGGGCATTTTTGGTTCTTGAGTTTTTGTTTTGTTTTGTTTTCCTTTGCCTTTTCTTCCATTTTATTTGGACAGAACGGGAAGAAGTGGGGACAGGGAGGTGGAAGGTGGATTTTGTTTATATTTTCAGTTCATTTTGAGAGGGTGGGAGGTTTTTATTGATATGTGTCATGAATAAAGTTATTTTTGAAAATAAAAAATGTTTGGCCTTAAAAAATAAAAAAATTACCTCATTTTCCTTGAATGTGGAATTATTTTTCTAGCTTGTGATTTGTTTTTCTTATTTTTATAAAGTGAAAACTATTTTTGGCAATGAAGAAATATTTTTACCTATATGTAATTAAATTGATAAATATTTTATGGCTTGTATGTCTTGCTTAGAATTTCCCTGTTTCAACATTACCGATATATTCTTCCACATGTTTTCAACATTTAATTTTAATGTGTTTTTGTGTCTTTACATTTTATATTTAAAAACTTTAAATCAACTACACTTCATTTTGATTCAAGGAGTCAAGTATGGATTATATTTTAATTATTTTTCTGGATTGCATTTTTATAATTGTTTTTCCCCATGGCTTTTTTATCCCAGCTTTGTGTTATAATATGTGGCATATGTTTGGGCTCATTTCAGGTCTTTATCATCTTTCATGGGTCTCTTCATTCATGTGCGATTTAACACAGTATGTAATTAAATTTGATTGAAAATACACATTGATATCTCGTAAGCCTAGGACTCCTTTACAATTCCATATCAGATCCATTACTGATTTTTAATATTTTTGTTTTGAAAATAAATTTCAGTAAGCAAGTATGGTAAAAACACAGCTAGTCTGTAATTTGCATAAGGTTTGATTGAGAAAATTTTGTATGTTTAGACAACTGTGAATTTTTATCCACACACTGGGTAGGTCACTGATGGCATGGCCAGCAGGTACCTGATTGTGGTGTTAGCCTGCCCACAGGCAGGGAGATGGAGGAAAGGGGACCAAGCCACCCTGGATCTGGTGCCTACCTCTGGTGGGTGAAGATGGACCTTGGTGACTGGGGATTCAAGGCTTCCTCCAGTAGCTAGGCTGCTGGTAGGTGGGGTTGTGTTCCTACGCAGCTAGCTGCCTGGTCTGGGGTTTCCTAGGGTTTGGATACACTGGCTGGTGGGTGGGGCTGGATTCTATCACTACAAAGCTTGAAGGAGGGCTCCAAAATGGAACTAGCCAACACCAGCGTCATCCTAGGATAGGTCTCCAAAGGGTTGTGACTCCATCTACATCCTCATGTGTGTCTCAGTTGCTCCCTGATTCTCTGAAAGGCCCTATAATATTAGCATGTGAGTCTGACCCAAGCCCTTTTCAAATGACTGCTTCTGCCCACTTCCCATAGCTGTCTTCTAGCTCCTTCAAAAGTCAGCCCCACTTGCCTTCAAAGACAAATTATTTTGGGTGCTTATCTTCCTGGTGCAGGATTCCTTGGCCGAAGATCTCATTGTGGGGCTCAGACCCCTCCCATTTATAGAGAATCCCTGCAATTGTAAGTATCCTCCAGTTTGTGGTTCCCCCACTTGGGAGTATGGGTCTTGACTCTATTGTCTTCTGCTCCCTGTTTTGTAGTAGTTCCTTATTTATACTTCTGTTGTAGAGGAACTTATTTTTTTTTTTTTGCTAGTCTTTGGGTCATTCTCCTCACTAGCTGCTCTATATCTTGGTGTCCCCAGGGGAGAAAGTGAGCTCAGGGTTTTCCTACTCTGCTATGTGGGCCACCACTTCCTATATGTCTGCCTTTATACCCAAACTGTAATGCTGAGATTCCCATAGTTTTATAGTATCTTTTAGAATCAGGAATAGGAAACTCCCAACTTTGTTCTCTTTTTCAAGATTGCTTTGCCTATTTGTGTTCCCTTGATATTTCATATGAATTTTATGATTGACTTTTTTTTATTGCCACACTTGTGGCATATGGAAGTTCCCAGGCTAGGGTTCTAATCAGAGCTGCAGCTGATGGCTTCTACCACAGCCACAGCAACTCAGGATCCAATCCCATTTGTGACATACACCACAATTTGTGGCCCACAATATCCTTAACCAACTGAGCAAGGCTAAGTATTGAACCTACATCCTCATAGATATTTATCAAGTTTGTTTCCATTGAGCCACAATGGGAACTACGAGGATGGCTTTTTCAATTTTTGCAAAAACATTTTTGGGATTTTGATAGGGATTAATTTTAACATGTAGATCACTTTAGGTAGGGTGGACATCTTAATAATATCAAGTATTCTAGCTCATGAAATTCTTTTTGTTATGTGTGTCTTCTGTGAAATCTTTCAACAACATTTCATACTTTTCATTGTGGAAAACTTTTGTCTTGCTTAAGTTTACTCTTAATTATTTTATTTAAAAATTTTTATTGAAGCATTGTTGATTTACATTTTTTGATATCTTTTCTTTTTGATGCTGTTATAAATGCATTTTTTTCATAATTTCTTCTTTGTGTTCATTGATAGTATAGAAATTCATCATTCTTTAATGACAAAAGTTTCCAAAAATTGGAAACAGAAGAAATGAATGTATCTAACTATAATGAAGGCCATACATGAGGGTTCTAAAGTGCACATTAGAATAAATTATATTTTTTAGGGTCACACCCATGGCATATGGAAGTTTCCAGGCTAGGAGTCAATCAGAGCTGCAGCTACAAGCCTACACCACAGCCACATCAATGAAGGATCAGAGTTGTGCCTGTGAACTACACCCCAGCTCCTGGCAATGCTGGATCCTTAACCCATGAAGAGAGGTCAGGGATTGAACCCACATCCTTAGGGATACCAGTTAGGTTAGATACTGCTGAGTCACAACAGGAACTCTGAGACTCAATATTTAAGTCTTCACTTAATAATTAAGGTTGAGATCTTTTTTATTAAGAATCAGGTACAAGAGTGTCCATGCTCACTACTTATTTTGTAAACATTACTGAAAACTTCTCTTTGAATTTTTAGAATTTACTAATATTGATCATGTCATATCTGAAGTTAGATAACTTAATTAATTAGATTTTACTTTATTTTACTGTCCATAATCTTCCAATGACAGCCACTTTCTATCATTTGAGTCTCAGCCTAATCATCACATTTTAAGAAAGGCTTCCTTCCATGGAGGAAGGAACTTTTCATGGTTCCTCACCTCCATGTCATATTTATTGTTGTGTTCTCACTCATAACACAGCTCCTGGCTTAAATAACTAACTTCAATTAAAATTAACAATTTAATAGTTAAAAAATCCTTATTGCATCTAAGTTGGTGATAATTTTTTATGTCAAACCATACTTCAATGAAGAATAAATTTAGTATCAAATAAAAGGAAAGACAAACTTGCTGTGGCAGGTTTGGGAATCTGATTAATTAATCTACCTGAAGCTAAATGACTGAGCTGGCAGTTTACTCTTGACTGACAGTGGTATCATCATGTTTCTAAAGCAGTTTGTTTCTCCATGCTACATCTTTCTTGCCCTAATTATATGATTTAACAGTATGATTTAACATGTACTTAAAATTTTTTATTATAGTTGATTTGCACTGTTCTGTCAATTTCTGTTGTTCAGCAAAGGGATATGTATATATATATGTATTCATATATGTGTATATATATACATATTATTTTTCTCATATTACCTTCCATCATGTTACAGCACAAGTGACTGGACATAGTTCTGTGTGCTGTACAGCAGGATCTCATTGCTTATCCACTCCAAATGCAGTAGTTTGCATCTAATAACCCCAAATTCCTAGGCCATCATCATCCATCTCCCCCTTGACAGCCATAAGCCTGCTCTTATGTACGTGAGTTTGTTTCTGTTCTGTAGGTAGGTTCACTTTGCCATATTTTAGATTCCATATATGTGATATCATATGGTATTCATTTTTCTTTTTCTAATTTTATTCACTTAGTATAAGAATCTCTAGTCCCATTCATGTTACTGCAAATGACATTATTGTGTTCTTTTTCATGGTTGAGTAGTACTTTTTAAATTTTCTGGAAAAATCCAGTGAATTTAATTAAGCATGACTCCATCTTGGACACATTCTAAGACTCAATGATAAATATGGTTAGAAAGGATAAAAGTCCAGTGATCTCTGCCAATAACAGGAAAAACATGATATCTTTTGAAGGAATGATATCAAATGCTCAGGAAGGCATTTTTCAGTTTTAAATTATAGGATGGAGAAAAGAAAATCTCAAGAATTTCTCTCAAAACCTCAAGTCAACTATGCTGGCTCCACCAACATGACAGCATGAGAAGGACTGCACAATTGAATGGTATTTTTCTTTTTTGAAGTTAGTAGAAAAAGATGTTCTAGAGACACATTTTCCTGGGAAATGACTCTTTGCTATACTCCTATGTAAACATAAGATTTGCTTGGCTTTTTGATAAATTATCCTATAACATGATAAATTTTTGTCTTTTTGTGTAAGCACCACAAAATTTCTTTTAAATAATTTATAGTGCAAAAAAAAAAATCCAGTGTTCTGAGTAATTAGAAAAGTCCATGGAGAAAATGAGCAGACATTCAAATGAAATAAACTATTTCCTCAAGTAACAATGCAGCCTTTGGCCCTCTGTTGTAAAACTGGATGAAAGAAGAATGCCACATCCCTATGGATGAGTTAAAAACTCATTCTTCAGATTGTTAAAAAGTCTCCACAGGTAAGACTAAGAGTAAATAATGGGAATCATGCTGCACAATGGTGTGACTTCACGATGGTATGACTTTATTTTGTAAGGCATTGTCTTACTTTGAAATAAATTAACTTTGGATTCAATTCCAGTTTTACCACTTAAAAATGCATGACCTTGGGAAAATTGATGAGATGTGCTGTGTATCAATTTATTCAACTATGAAACAAGGATTAGAGTTTTTGTTAAGGTAAATTTCAAGGTGATATATTAAATTGTGAGTGCATGGTTGGAAGACACTATAGGAGACTTAAGTGAAGAGCTAAAAACAGAACATTATTTAAAGAGAGTAATCTGGGCTGCTTCAGGAGAACACATTGTTGGAGGACAGACTGGAAGTGAGACATGGAAGAGAAGCTATTGCAATGGGCTAGGAAGGAAATGCAGGACTAGTGGGATGACCAAATTTGTGATATAATTTGAGATTAGAGACAAGATGATGCAAAAACTCTGTCAGTAAGTAGTATGAGAACAATACGGAATGAAAAACGTGGTGAGGTATGTGGTTTTTGTTTTTTCTTGCCTTTTTTTTTTGGTCTGAACAATTACATGGAAATGGAAGGTGGTAATATTTAATGATATTGGGAACTCCCTTTTATTGTGGAAAATTGAAAATTTATTTTTACATATACTAAATTAATTTCCAGTCATAGATGTCCAAGTTGGAGATATTGCCTATACAAAGTTGAAGTAAGTGGATAGATGCTGAGACATAAAATGTAAGTGGTTCACCAATTATTGGTTGGCAAAAAGGAATATCTAACATAAGACCCTAGGAAAGAAGTCTCTGTGTGCTTTCAGATAATCTGGGACAGTGCCGTTCTATTCATAGCTTGATCTACTCCCATAGGATATGCAAATTAACTTATGTGGGTTTTAAGTATTATACGTTTTTTTCCTTACAAGTGGAATTCCCTTACCATTTCTCTTGTTCTTCACTTTTTATTTAAAATTCAATTATGCATGTCTTCCTCTGGAAGTATTTTCTGATTCCAGTTTGATAGGTATATTCCTACAGTCTGAACCTTAGCGTTATATGTATGCTATTGTAGTTGCACATCTTCTGTGGGTCTGGGACTGACTGGTCCCTTGTCATGTCACTGATCAGAGAGAACTCTGACATATTCAGCTTGGCAATCACAGTGTCTGTGATATACTGGACAGAAATAGATCCTTTATACACATTCTTATAATTGAATAGAAAAGATGAAACTTACAACACATTTAAAAGTGTCCTCCACTGTTTTGTAGGTAAACTATTTCTAATATGTGAAGTCAGCTCCTGTACAGGCTACATGGAACTAAGGAGCAATGTGACTTACTTTGTCTTCCTGGGCCTCACACAGACTCCAAAGGAGCAGAAAATCCTTTTGGTTTTATTCTTGGTCTTCTACATTTTGACCATGGTGGGCAACATGCTCACTGTTGTGACTGTCAGTAGGACCATTACCTCACCTATGTACTTCTTTCTTGCTAGCTTATCATTTGTACACCTAATTTATTCTTTTTCTGTTTTCCCCCAGCTTCATTTCAGACTTGATCTTTGGGGACAATACCATATCCTTAATCCTCTATGACCCAGGTCCTTACTGATTACCTTTTTGGTTGATCAGATATCATACTTCTTGTTGGTGAAGGCCTGAGAAAGCTATGTGGCCATCTGTAAGCCTGTGCATCATTTGGTTATCATGAGGCAAACAGTGTGTGCTATCCTGCTGGTTGTATCCTGGGTTGGAGGATTTTGGCACTCAGTAGTTCAACTTAGCACTACTTATGGGCTCCCATTCTGTGGCTCTAGTGTCAGTGATCACTTTGTGTGTGACACATTCCTATTATTGAAACTCATCTGCACTGACAGCTATGTCACTGGCATCTTAGTGGTGGCCAATGGAGGGCTGATCTGTTCTATTTCATTTCTGCTCTTACTCATCTCTAATGGAGTCATCTTGCACTTTCTACAGAACCTGAGTCAGGAAGGGAGTCAGAAAGCCCTCCAGACCTCTGGTCCCCATATCACTGTGGTTGTCTGCTTCTTTGCTCCCTGTATTTTCATTCATGCAAGACCTGCTAAGACCTTCTCCACTGACAAATCATTGAGTGTGTTTTATGCAGTCATATCCCCAATATTGAACTCCATGATCTATAAGCTAAGAAATTCTGAGTTGACTATGCTACGAAGGACCTCTGGAGGAAAAATGACCTTATAAGATATAATATGGTAAATAAGTGTATCATCCTGCATGAAGAAAGAAATTTTGCATTTTGGCTAACCTTCTTGAAATTTAAAGGTCTTCAAAAATATGATGCAAATTATTCTTTTCACTAAAGGATTTATGATGAGTATAATTAAAGTAAATAAAGCATATGTTTATTGAGTAAAATTAATGTGTTAATGAGAATAACTAAGGACATAAGCATATGTTTGTGCTATTTTAACATTTTGCCTCATAAACACTACAATATCTAATTTAGCACCACACCCAGAAAATTGTACACATTTACACTAGGCACTGAGTAAGTAGTATGCAATGACTAAGTCATTAAATATTTATAAAGTTAAACTAATTTTTATTTTATGCATATATTTTTTATATTTTTCTCCTTTGTATTTTTATTCTTAGTCATCCTTGTCTCTTCATTCTTTCTCTTGTACTAGATGAAATATAATATATAGACTATCCTCTCAATTCAATGCTATTTGTGTTACATTAGACATTTTAGTGTAGTGGTTTGCTTTTTAAAACAAGAACTTGAAAATGCAATGGATAATAATAAATATTAAAAATAGAATCTGTGCAAAATGGATTATGTATAATAAACCTCCCCCTATTCCAAAACCAGATTTTCCCACTGTTCCAGACTCAGTCACTTTGTTCCTTAGATTATTCAAGTACTAATGTTGGAAAAAATACATATATCTTTACATATGTGTTTTTAATTATGTCTCTATGTGTACATTTTGCATAGCATTTCGTGGCCTCCTGAAGATCTTTGTTACCAGTCTATATAGACCTGACTCATTTTGTTTCCTTATAATGCTTAACTTTCATAAGAAGTTACAATAAATTGATGTATACTATTCTGTTCATGTTTTTCCAAATGTTTTTTCTATGACAAATAATTCAGCAATGAAGTCTGTTTGAAATTTGCTAAGTATGAGTCCTAGAAGTGGAACTGTTAAGTCAATTGCTGTATTTATTTTATTTATGATTTATATATTGTCCATTATAGATGGCTTACAGTGTTCTGTCAATATTCTACTGTAAAGCAAAGTGACCCAGTCACACATACATATGTACATTCCTTTTCTCACATTATCCTCCATCATGTTCCATCACAGGTGACTAGATATATTACCCTGTGCTGTACAGCAGGATGTCATTGTTTAATCACTCCAAATGCAATACTTTGCCTCTATTAACCCCAAGCTCCCAGTCCATTCCACTCCTTCCCCCTCTCCCTTGGCAACCACAAGTCTGTTGTCCAGGTCCATGAGCTTCTTTTCTGTGGAAAGGTTCACCTGTGCTGTATGTTCAATTCCAGATATAAGTGATATCATATGGTATTTGTCTTTCTTTTTCTGACTTATTTCACTTAGTATGAGAGTCTTTAGTTTCATCCATGTTGCTGCAAATGGCAATATTTTGTTCTTTTTTTATGGCTTGATACAGATTGTGTTTAAATCTATAGATTGCTTTGAGTAGTATGCTCATTTTCTGATATTAATCTTTCCAACCCAGGAGCATGGAGTATCTTTCCATTTCTTTGAATCTGCGTTAATTTCCTTGATTAATGTTTTATAGTTCTCAGCATATAAATCTTTCACCTCCTTGCTCGGGTTTATTCCCAGGTATTTGTTTTTCTAGGTGTGGTTTTAAAAGGTATTGTACTTTTACTCTTTTTCTAGTCTTTCATTGTTAGGATACAGAAATGCAACCAATTTCTTTGTGTCGGTCTTGTATCCTGCTATTTTGCTGAATTCATTGATCAGTTCAAGTAGTTTTTGTGTTGAATCCTTAGGTCTTTCTATATATATAGTATCATGTCATCTGCATACAGTGACAATTTTACCTCTTCTCTTCCAATTTGAGTAACTTTTATTTCTTTCATTTGTCTGATTGATGGGGCTAGAACTTCCAATATTATGTAGAATAAAATAGAGTGGGCATTCTTATCTTGTTTCAGATTTAGTGGGAACACTTTCAGCTTTTCTCCATTGAGTATTATATTTGCTGTGGGCTTATCATAAATGTCTTTTATTATATTAAGGTATGTTCCCTCTATACCTACTTTGGTAAGAGTTTTTATTATGAAAGGATTTTGGACTCTGTCAACTGCTTTTTCTCCATCTATTGAGATGATCATGTGGTTTTTGACTTTTCCTTTCTTAATGTGGTGTATGACCTTGATTGATTTGCGTGTGTTGAACAATCCTTGTGAACTTGGAATGAATCCCACTTGGTCGAGGTGTATGATCTTTATACATTGTTGAATTTGGTTGGCTAAAACTTTGTTGAGAATTTTTGCATCTATATTCATTAAAGTTATTGGCCTGTAATTTTCTTCTTTGGTAGTATCTTTGTCTGGTGTTGGTCTTAGTGTGACGCTGGCTTCATAAAATGTCTTTGGATGTGTTTCTTCTCCTTCAATCTTTCGGAAAACTTTAGGGAGTATGGGTGTAAGTTCCTCTTTGTATGTTTGGTAGAATTCTCCTGTGAAGCCATCTGGTCTGGACTTTGGCTTTTAGGGATTATCTTATTATGTATTCAATTTCATTTCTAGTAATTGGTCTGTTCAGTAGATACATCTCTTCTTGATTCAGCTTTGGCAGGCTGTAATTCTCCAAGAAGTTGTCCATTTCTTCTAGACTGTTGATTTTGTTGGCATATAACAGGTCATAGTGTTCTCTTATGATTGTTTTCTATTTCTGCAGTATCCTTTGAGATTTCTCCTTTTTCATTTCTTATTTTCTGTATTTGGTTTTTTTCTCTCCTCTTCTTGGTGAGCCTGGCCAGAGGTTTGTCATTTTTGTGTACCTTTTCAAAGCACCAGCTCTTGGTTTTATTGATTTTTTCTATTGTTTTTTGAATCTCTATTTTATAGACTTCCTTTCTCATCTTCATGATTTCCTTCCTTCTGCTGACTTTAGGTTTTTTTGTTCTTTTTTTTCTAATTAGGTTGTCAGTGAAGTTGTCAATTTAAGATTTTTCTTCTTTTTTAGAGGGAGGCCTGTATCACTATGTATTTCCCTCTAAACACTGCTTTTGCGGCATCCCATAGATTTTTTTTTTGTCAGCTGGTAAAACTTTATTTTACAAGCAATAGGAATGGGATCAAATGATTATTATAGTCCAGAGAAAGTATTTTATAACCACAGAAAATGCCATCGTATATACTGCCAATATAGACTCAATAGACAGTACTGAATTGTACGAGTTATTTATTTTTCCTTAATCCCAAAGCTATTTTAGTAATACAAAATGCCATATTAACATGATTCCATTTGAAAACAACGTGATGTACAAAACGTTGGAGGAGAAGATATATGTCAAATGTCACTTAATTATTTGGTGGAAAATACACCACTCCATCAATACCACCCAAAGTGTTCTAGACAATGATGAAAACCAAAGTAATGCATCTTAATAAATTCCAGCTGTTAAAAGAACAAACCTAGCAATATAGTTGGCTACACAATATCTTTGATTACTCAGGAGTTACTTCTTTAAAGTCACTTTTTTTTCTGAGTCCTACCACATACCAGGCACTGTACGTGTCCAAGTAGATATTTAAGAAAAAGGTGGTAAGGAGGAAGACCCCATGAAGCAGCCCTTTGGTTACCAGATTTAATTTTTAAACATCCTGCAAGATCAAGAAACCCCAACTAAAAGGACACAGTCTTCCAAGTGTTATTTGATTTTATTCGTGGGGATGTTCTTTGTTAAAGAGAGGTCATGAACTACTATTTATAGTCCATTATTCCAAGTCAAAAGAGCATGTCAAAAGCTAATTTGTTATTTTTCTAGTGAGGTTAAGATTTGGCATTCAGTTGTTACAAATGTGGTTCACTGACTCATTGCGAGCCCTACAAGGCACACCATTCAAAAAGAGCAAAGCAGGTGTGCGTAAACATTTTCTTTGCATTTAGTGAAGTAATGGTATTAGATACACACATATTTAACTTAAAATTCAATTCAGTTAAGGGTCTAGTGAAGAAAATAAAGCCAGTTATGGAGTGGAAAAAGGAAAGAGGGTAGACTAGTAAGGATTATTACTATATAAAGGAGTTTTATCCTCTGTCTTCTCCTTTGAATAAGAAGATGCTAACACTACTATCATTAAAACAAACAAACAAAATAGATTGCAACTACGGAAGTGAGGCAAGTACTAAAGGCCCACAAACTGACAATGCCAACCATTCATTACCATTACGTCTTTATATAAGCCTGTTTTCCTGAAACATAATGTATAATCTAAGCTATAATTTGGAAATTAACCAAGAATAACAATTACATTTGCAGGTAATACACAATCAGCTTTTGAAATATATTCAGTCACTTTTCATGATCCATGTGCAGTTTGGATTAAATAAATAAAATTTTCTTTCTGGACCTGCATGACAAGAAATATAGTATTATAAAATTCTCATAAAAGACATTTAAATAGTCTTCAGGTTGTACCATTTTTGTACTTAAGTGATTCATCCTGACATGCTATATAACCACAATAAAAGAACTGTTCAATTTTTCAGTGAATACTAAATGCAGATAAACGGTAACAGATTTGCCATGGGATGCTGTAAAATATTTCTGTCAGTAATCTGATATTATTGATTATAAATTTCTGAGTTTGAAAGCTTTAGATTAAAACCCACAAGAAAAGTAATTCTTGATGGCATGTGAGATCTTCCTCAAAATGCAGCTAGGACCTAAAAGTCTCAGTATTTTATCAGAACATAAAGAAACACAACAAATTTGTACATTTTATTCACATTTCTTTTTCACTTTTACTATGCTCACAGAAAATTAGAACACCTTAAGCAGAAGTTTAATAGCAATATTTGTAAGCAAAGTTACATCCCATCACTAAGTCAAATTGGTCAAAACTTCTCCCATATTTACAAAACATGACAGACAAGATGCTACAGAAAACCACTGCATCTGAAGATTTTTTACTTAACCTCAAAGATGATTGGAAAAGAAAACTTTGCCTGCTGTAATAAAAAAACATACCACAGTATAAACAGTAACCATTCCACTTATCACAGGTTGAGGTTAAAATTTGTGTTTAAAAAGTCCAAGATGACTGCAGTTTTACAAAAATGGGCAGGGTGGAAATTTGCAAACTTCATGTGCTTCTGGATATCAAGATTTGTTTTTTACAGTAGTCACAGTTAAAAACACCCTGCTGGTAATACATAATTATACTTTATTAAGGTCATAAACCAGCAATAAACAATAAAACCTATATAATTTGTAGTTCTACTTAATCACCGACTGCTACAGGTAACATAAGTGAAAACTTCCTAGGGTTTAAATGAACTCCTAAGACTATGATCTTTTAAAAAATCTGGGTATTGGTGGGGATTTTTTCTTTCTTTCCTTCTTAGTCAAGACTTTTAGTGTTGTAAACCTGCATCAAAAATATATCATAATAATTTTTCTTAAAATAAAAGACTAAGCCTTTACACCATTTCTAGTGATACATTGTCTTGGCAATATTATGTACCAATTAATTTCACCATAGTGGCCACTATCACTTCATCTGATATCCCTTTTTGCCCCACCCATCTCTTATATGGGCATGTCATCCATAGGCTGACAAAGTTTACTTTTTGAAGAAAGATGCAAACTATGCAAAAAAAACATTAACACTGATGTAAGAAAACTAAAAGAGAAACAAGGCATGGGAAGGTATTTAAGCTCTCCTCACCCTGTTGGCATGGTGGTAACAGAACGATCTGAGATGGGATCTGTGGGGAGGATAGAAAAGAACAAAATTTGCTGCCTTAAAAAAAGTAAAATAAGAAAAAAGACGTTTTTAAAATCAATTCCTGGTTGTAGACAAGTTCTCCCAAACCAGTACGTGGCAACAGTCCAACAAACTGGAGGGAGAAAATTCTTAAATCACCTCAAAAAATCTGGCCATTTTACCCTGCCACCTCCACTGGGAGGCTTCTGGACTGCACAGGGCTGGGTCTCCTGTGAGGGCGCGGCGCAGGCTGACGATGCCATTGAGGCTGCCTCTTCCATGGGGGTTGTGGGTGTTGCCGGTCCCTGCGGCAGAGGGCACCTCGCTGGCCCCTGGACCCTTGGCCTTCTCCTAGGCTTTGCTGGGCTCCTTGGAAGCCTGTCTCTCTTCAATTGCAGGCGGTTTCTCTGTGCTATGTTAGCCTCCCTGTGATTGGCCTCCTGTGGGTTGCCCCGCCCGTCCGCCCCCCCTCCCCGCCGCTCCACTCCCCTCAATCCAGAGGTCACGCCCCCGCTCCGGTGGAGACCAACCTCCCATCCCCTTGCTTTCTTTGGTAGAGGCGCCAAAAGTTTCCCTCGACCTCAGGGCCCTCTCCAGCCTCCTTCTTGAAGGAGAAGCCTCTCAGCTCCAGAGCCTCCTAGAAGGAAAAACCTTCTTTTTTGCAAGCCGGGGTGGGGGGGGCAGTGCTGGACGAGGGCATGGCCCTGGCCTTGGGCAAAGGCACCTACCGTTGAGGAGGCAGCAGATGCAGCCTCCCTCGCCCCCGCAGTGGACCAGCAGGGCTGCGGTTGCCTACCGCCCCCCGCACACACCTCCTTCTCCACTGGGGGTTAGGCACAGCTTTGGAGGTGGCAGTGGACCGCTCATGTTTCAACACCCAGGCAGGCTACACCACCCTGCTACCAGTGGCTGTGGTCTCCTCCTTGTCAGCAGCCTGGGCTCTGCTATTGGCTTTCAGCTCCTCCTTGGTGGGCTGGGGGGGGGGCGGCTCAGAATGGAACAGATCTGATTAACAACATATAAAAAACACAGTTAAAATTTTGTTGATAAAAGAAATTTAGTTGAGGAAATCAAAAAGCAGTGCAGGAGAGAGAGAGAAAAAGGGTGGAAAATATGAGCACAAAAACAGGATCCCAAGTGTAGTTATAAAAAAAGTAATTAAAAAAAAAAAACCCAAGATTTGTAGCTGCACTGTAGACAAGAAGAAAATGGAGAAATCTCCTTGGTTGCTAATAAGATGCAGAGTCCAAAGCCCAAATCGCATCCCATAGATATTAAATGGTTGTGTCTTCATTATCATTTGTCTTGAGGTATTTTTTAATTTCCTTTTTCATTTCCTCATTGATCTTTTAGTAGCATGTTGTTTAGTCTCCATGTAGTTGGTTTTTTCTCATTTCTTTTCCTGTGGTTGAGTTCTAGTTTCATGCCATTGTGGCAGCGAAGATACTAGAATTAATTTCTTTACCCTTAAATTTGTTTAAGTTAGTTTTGTGCCCCAGTATGTGGTCAATCTTGAGAATTTCCATGTCACAAACTGTAACAAACAATCCAAAAATTTATCTGGAACCATAAAAGATGCAGAACAGCCAAAGAAATCCTGAGAAACAAAAACCAAGCAGGATACATGACTCTCCGAGACATCAGGCAATATTAAGTAGTTACCGTAATCAAGACGTGGTACTGCTACCAAAAAAAGACATACAGACCAATGCAACAGAATACAGAACCCAGGAATAAACCCAGAAAACCTACAGTCAGTTAATCTTGAACAAAGTAGGCAAGAATTTAAAAGGGGAAAAAGTCTTTTCAGCAAGTGGAACACTGGAACACACCCACATACTATGCACAAAAATAAACTCAAAATATCTTAAAGACTTAAATGTAAGATGAGACATCATCAAGCTCCTAGAAGAGAACAAAGGTGAAACATTGTCTGACATCAACCTTAGAGTGTTTTCTTAGGTCAGTCTCCCAAGGCAATAGAAACAGTAACGAAAATAAAACAATGGGAACTAATGAAACTGACAAGCTTTTACACAGCAAAGGAAACCATAAAAAACCACACAAAGAAAACCTGTGGAATGGGAGAAAATAGTTTCAAAAGATGCAACTGACAAGGGCTTAATCTCTAAAATATGCAGACAATTTATACAGCTCAACAGCAAAAAAACCTACAACTCAATTGAAATATGGGCAACAGGCCTGAATAGACATATTTTCAAAGAAGATATACATACAGATGGCCAATAAGCACATGAAAACCTGCTCAACATCACTGATTATTAGAGAAATACAAAGCAAAACTACTGTGAAGTACGATCTCACACCTGTCAGAATGGCCATCATTAATATGTCCAAAAATAAATTCTAGAGAGGGTGTGTAGAAAATGGAACCCTCCTACACTCTTGGTGGGGATGTAAATTGGTACAATCACTGTGGAAAACAGAATGAAGTTGCCACAGAAAATTAAATGTAGAACTACCATATGACAAAGGAATCCCACTCTTTCCATATATCTGAACAAATCTTTCCTTGAAAAAGATACATGCACCCATATATTTACTGCAGCACTATTATTCACAGTAGCCAAAACATGGAATCAAGCTAAATGTCCATTGACAGATGAATGGATTAAGAAGATGTGGTATGTATACTCAATGGAATACTACTCAGCCATAAAAAAGAACAAATTATCTCTATTTGCAACAACGTGGATGGAAATATAGACTATCATACTAGGTGAAATAAGGCAGAAAGAGAAGGACAAATGCCATATGATATCACTTATATCTGGAATTTAATATAAGGCACAAATCAAACTTTCCACAGAAAAGAAAATCACAGACTTGGAGAACAGACTTGTGGTTGCCAAGGGGGAGGGGGAGGGAGTGGGATGGACTGGGAGCTTGGAGTTAATAGATGCAAACTATTGCATTTGGAGTGGATAAGCAATGAGATCCTGCTGTATAGCACAGGGAACTATGTCCAGTTTCTTGTTATGGAACATGATGGAGGATAATGCAATAAAAGTTATATATATATTTGAATGACTTAGTCACTTTGTTTTACAGTAGAAATTGACAGAACAGTATAAATCAACTATAATGGAAAAAATAAAAATCATAAAAAATGAAGTGGCCGGTTAAGCTTCCAGAAAAAAAGGTAAAACATCAAATAGTGAAATACATTACCATTTGGGTATGTGGACTTATAATGAAGGCAAGTAAATCAAAATCTGTTAAATGAGCCTGACAAGAATTTTCTTTGGAGACAGAGACTGAAGTTGCAAGGGGAAGAAGCAGAGAGCTATTACTTTTTATTTTAATTCCTTCTAAAATTTGATGCAGTTTAACTAATTACAGCTTTTCTTGTTTGTTTATTTTAAACTTGGAAATCTAGATTGGACACTTTTTTTTTTTGGCTGCAGGCATGGCAGGTGGAATTTCCCGGGGCCAGAGATCCAAACTACACCACAGCAGTGACCTGAGACACAGCAGTGACAACACCAGTTTATCCTGCTAGGTCAGCAGGGAACTCCCAATTATCTCTTTAAAATAAAAATCATTTTGAATAATATCGATATCTCCACTCTGGCCATGTATTTCTAATGATATATTGTTTTTTTTTTTTTTTGAAGATACAAAAGACCAGATTTATTTGAAATGTCCAAAGTAAGCAAATCCATTGGGTCAGAAAACAGATTGGTGGTTGTCAGGGCCTAGGGAATGAGAATATGCATATGGGGTTTATTTTTTGAGGTGATGATGCTTTAAAATTAAATAGTGATGAAAGTTATACAACTCTCTGAACTGTAAACATTTTAAAATGTGAATTTTGTGGCATATGAATCGTATCTCAAAAAGCTGTTGTTTTAAAAATGAGGACTTCCCTCATGGCTCAGTGCATTAAGGATCCATCATTGTCACAGCTGTAGCACAGCTTCAATTCCTGACCCAGGAATTACTGACTGAGGAGGAAGATGGAGGACTCATTCAAGTAGAATTTTGCCCACCACTCATCTGTGCCGTGGGTTCCAGAGTGCATGGCCCCTGGGGGTGCCCAATGAAAAAAGAGAAAGAGATCAAGTCTAATGATATATTGTTAACAGAGCCATAGAGGGACTGTATAGACCTTGTAATGAAAACAAGGGCATGACAGAAAAAATAAAATGGCTAATGTACAGCTTAGGTGGCCGTGGTTTCTAAATTTGGTTCCAAGTTCTAAATTTGGATGTGAGTCTTTGTTTGTTTATTTTCCTTTTTAGGGCCGAACCAACAGCATATGGGAGTTCACAGTCTATGGGTTGAATCAGAGCTGCAGCTGCTGGCCTATACCACAGCTCTCATGGCAACACCAGACCTTTAATCCACTGAGTGGGGCCAGGGATTGAACCATTGTCCTCATGCACAATAGCCAGGTTTGTTACAGCTGAGCCACGAGAGGAAATCCATGAGTCTTGTTTTAAATTGCTCTAAAGTCTAAAATGATTGCATTTATCTTACATGTAATGGCTTTGCATACTAAACCTCTAATAGATGAGATCTCCTGAAACCTAGGGTCTTTTCCAGTGGTTCTTCCCACAGTTATTGTCCTCAATGTCTTGGATGGACAAACGAAATCAAACTGTGCTGACTGAATACATCCTCATGAGAATCACAGAACATCATGAGCTGTAGGCTCCCATCGGTGGGCTGTTTTTCCTCATCTGTGCCATATCAGTGGTGGGAAACTTGGGCATGATCATCCTCACCAAGGTGGACTCACATCTGCAGACACCCATCTGCTTCTTTCTCAGTCACCTGGCTTTCAGTGACCTTGACAGTAGGACCCAAAATGTTGGTAAACTTTGTTGCTCGTTGAAATACAATCTCCTATCATTGGTGTGTTACACAGCTGACTTTCTTCATCTTGTTCATCATTAGTGAATTTTTATTCTGTCACCAATGGCCTATGACTGCTGTGTGGGCATCTGTCACCCTCTGCTCTACACAGTAGTTATGTCACAAAGAGTACACTGTGTGCTGGCAGGAGTCTGCTGTCTTTACCGTGCTTTTGTATCTCTGATTACCACCGTAAAGATATTTATTTCATCCTATGTGGCTATAATGTCATCAGTCATTTCTACTGTGACAGTCTCCCCTTGTTAACTTTGCTGTGCTCAAGCAGGTAGGAAATCTAATTGTTCATATTACCCTGTTCAGTGTTTAATTTTGTTTCATCTCTTCTGATAGTCCTTGTGTCCTACATACTGATCCTGAAGACCAGCCTCAGAATGAACACTGCACAGGGAAAACACAAGGCTTTCTCCACGTGTGGATCATACCTGACAGTGGTAGTTGTATTATATGCAACTCTATCCTTTATGTACATGCAGCCCAAGTCCAGTCACTCATTTGATACTGATAAGGACTCTGTATTTTATACTTTGGTAATCCCCATGCTGAATCCTATGATCTGTAGTTTGAGGAATAAAGAAGTAAAAGGTGCTCTGCACAGGATATGGAAAAATCTGTGCAAAAACCCTATATAAAATTGAATATAGAATCCCTATATGATTCATTATAGAGCACTGTTTATTATGTGAGATAAATATATAAAGCAGTCTATTGTCAAAAGCAGGCAAATGGAGAATTTTTATTGCTTTCAATTTATAGATGTTCAAATAGTGGCCATTAACTTTGACTTGGCCTCAAGTTTCACTGCAAGAGACTGAAGTCCAGATCACTGTTTTCACACTGCCAATTATGTTACAATTGATGGGAAGCCCTTTGTTTTTTTACTGAATCTGTCACTAAATAATCTTTTTTTTGTCTTTTTGCCTTTTTATGTAGAACTGCACCCAAGGCATATGGACGTTCCCAGGCTAGGGGTCTAACAGGAGCTCTACCCACTGGCCTTCGCCACAGCAACAGCAACACGGGATCCGAGCTGCATCTGCAACCTACACCAGAGCTCACAGCAACACTGGATCCTCAACCCACTGAGCAAAGCCAGGGATCGAACCCTCAACCACATGGTTCCATGGTTCCTAGTCGGATTCGTTAACCACTGAGCCACCAAGGGAACTCCTAAATAATCTTTAAAAAGGCATTCTTGTGTGTTTTAATGAACATTTTGTGAGCGTTACACAACATATAAATACTAGTGCCCGTCACACTGGTATACTGACATAGAAGATGGCAGTTACTGTTCTTTGTGCTGGACATTTATGCGACAAAGAATCATACATCAAAAATATCTGCCTAATGTCCCTTTAATTCTCTCTTTGTGTTGGCGGCATTTAGATTTCTGTTAAATTATGACATGTGATCATTTATAAGCTTAGAGAAATAAATAAGAGTATAACAGTTATCAGAGTTTCCACTGTCGCTTAGAAGATTAAGAACATGACATTGTCTCCAGGAGGATGCAGGTTCCATCTCTGGCCTCGCTCAGTGAGTTAAGGATGCAGCTCAGATCCAGTAGAGCTGTGGCTGTGGTGCAGGCCTTCAGCTGCAGCTCTGGTTCTACCCCTAGCCCAGGACACTTCACTATGCTGCAAGTGTGGTCTTAACAAGGAAAAAAAAATGTACAACTGTTTTCAAGTGACATAAATGTACTAATTAAAAATCAAAAAGAATTTCTAGGAGGCAGGAAGATGGCGGAAAAGAAGGACTGGAGCTCAACTTCTCTACCAAGAAACAGCAAAACTACAACCAAATGCCAAGCAACCTTCAACCAAATGGACTGTAAACTTCCAAAAAAAGATATTCTGCTCCAGAAGACAAAGAGGAGACCACATCAAGAAGTAGGAGGGGCAATTATGCGATAGAAGCAACCCTATACCTCCCGGGTGGGAAGCCCCACAGACAGGAAAGTAGCTGTATCACAGAGACTCAGCTACAGGAATGAAAGTTCTGAGCCCCACATCAAAACCCCATCCCTGGGGATCGGGCACAGGGAGAAAGAGCCCCCAGAGCATCTGGCATTGAAGGCCAGTGGGGCTTGTGTGCAGGAGCTCCACAGGACTGGGGGAAACAGAGACCCCATCCTTGAAAGGCACACACAGACTTTCATGTGCACTGGGTCCCAGGGCAAAGCATTCTCCACAGGAATCTGGGTGAAACCTGACTGCAATTCTTGGAGGATCTCCTGGGAAAACAGGGGTGACTGTGTCTTGTTGTGGGGGAAGGGCCTTGGAGGCGAAGCTCTCGGGAATATTCATCAGCCTGCATTTCTCTGGAGGTGACTATTTCTGGGAAAATCTGGTCCCTCCCATCAGCGCTGAGAAACCCCAGGCCAAACAGCAATCCAGGTGGGATCTCAGCCCCACCCATCAGTAAACAGGCTGCCTAAAGACCCCTCAGGCACACAGCCAGCCTCTAATATCATCCAGAGACAAAGCCCAACCCATCAGAGGGAGAGGAATCAACCCCACCTACTAGTGGACAGGCATCACTCCCTCCCATCAGGATGCCTACAGCAAGCCCCCTCCATACCAACTTTAGCCACAGGGGAGGCAAACACCTGAACTAAGAGAGGCTACAACTCTATTGTGGGCACAAAGGTCACCACACCAAAAACCTATACAATGAGAAGACAGAAAACTATAACTCAGATAAGGGAGAAAGAGAAGAGACCAGAAAACAGCTCAGTGATGAGGAATTTATCAGCCTTCCAGAAAGAGACTTTAGACTGTTGATGCTGAAGATGATGCAAGGCATTGGAAATAGACTGGAGGCAAATATTGATAATTTACAGGAAACACCAAGCAAAGAAATACAAGCTGTAAAAATTAAACAAGAAGAGATGCAAAATACAATAACTGAAATAAAAAATTCATTAGAAGCAGACAACAGTAGAATACAAGAGGCAGAAGAATGAATCAGTGAGGTGGAGGACAGATTAGTGGAAATCACTAACACAGAAGAGAAAAGAGATAAGAGATTGAAAGGAAATGAGCAGAGTCTCAGAGAACTCTGGGATAATGTTAAATGCACTAACATCCATATTATAGGGGTGCCAGAGGGAGAAGAGAGAGAGAAGGAGACAGAAAAAATATTCGAGGAGGTTATAGCGAAAAACTTTCCTAATATGGGAAAGGAACCACTCACTCAAATACAGGATGTGCAAGAAGTACCATATAAAATAAACCCAAGGAGGAAAACCGCCAGCCACATATTAATCAAAATGACCAAAATTAAAGAAAAAGAGAAAATTTTGAAAGCAGCTAGGGAAAAGAAACAAATGACATACAAGGGAACCCCCCAATAAGGTTATCAGCAGATTTTTCAACTAAAACCCTGCAGGCCAGAAGGGAGTGGCATGATATACTAAATGTGATGAAAGGGGAAAACTTCCAACCAAGATTACTTAACCCAACAAGGCTCTCATTCAGATCTGAAGGAGAGATCAAAACCTTTACAGATAAGCAAAAGCTAAGAGAGTTCTGCAACACTAAACCAGCTTTACAACAAATCCTAAAGGAACTTCTCTAGGCAGAAAAGAAAAGGCCACAACCAGAAACAAAAACACCACAAATACAAGGCCCACCAGGAAAGGCATATATACAGTAAAGATACTAAGTCATACATGCACAATTATACTACCAAAATCAGAAATCATGAGAAGAGAGCACAAATGCAGGTCACGGGAGAAGCACATGCAATGAAGAAACCAACAACTTAATACAATCTCTGTTATATATAGACCCCTATACCAAAACTTCAGGGGAACCACAAACCAAAAATCTACAATTGGTACACAAACAAATAAGAAAAATCAACTCAAATACAACATTAAAGATAGCCATCTTGTGAAAAGAGACAACAAGAGAATAAGGGAAGAAAAATAGAGCAACAAAAACCCCACACAGTTAATAAATGGCAATAAGAACAAATATATCAATAATTACCTTAAATGTTAATGGACTGAATGCCTCAACCAAAAGACATAGACTAGCTGAATGGAAACAAAAACAAGACCCATATATATGCTGTCTTCAAGAGGCCCACTTCACTTCTCGAGACACATAGAAATTGAAAGTGAGAGGATAGAAGAAAATATTCCATGCAAACGGGCATCAAAAGAAAGCCAGAGTAGCAATACTCATATCAGACAAAATAGACTTTAAGATGAAGAACATTTTAAGAGACAAGGAAGGGCACTACATAATGATCAAAGGATCTATCCAAGGAGAAGATGTAACCATTTTAAATACCTATGCACCCAACATAGGATCACCACAATATATGAGGCAGCTGCTAACAACCTTAAAAGGAGAAATCAACAATAACACCATCATAGTGGGGGACTTTAACACCCTACTTACAGCAATGGACAGGTCATCCAGGCAGAAAATCAATAAGGAAACACAGGCCCTGAATGAAGCATTAGAGCAGATGGACTTAATAGATATTTATAGGACATTCCATCCAAAAGCAACAGAATACACATTCTTTTCAAGTGTGCATGGAACATTCTCTAAGATTGATCACATCCTGGGCTACAAATCAAGCCTCAGTAACTTTAAAAAAATTGAAATCATTTCAAGCATCTTTTCTGACCACAATCCTATACGACCGGAAATCAACAACAAGAAAAAAAATGGCAAAAAATACAAATACGTGGAGACTAAACAACACGCTACTAAATAACCAATGGATCACTGAAGAAATCAAAGAGGAAATTAAAAAATACCTAGAAAAAATTGACAGCAAAGACACAACACCCCAAAACTTCTGGGCTGCAGCAAAAGCAGTTCTAAGAGGAAAGTTTATAGCAATACAAGCCTACCTCAAGAAACAAGAAAAAGCTCAAATAAACAACCTAACTTTACATCTAAAGCAGCTAGAGAGTGAAGAACTGACAAGACCTAAAGCTAGTAGAAGAAAAGAAATCATAAAGATCAGAGCAGAAATCAACGAAATAGAAATGAAGAAATCTATAGAAAAGATGAATGAAAATAAAAGCTGGTTCTTTGAAAAGATCAACAAAATTGATCAACCCTTAGCCAGACTTATCAAGAAAAAAAAGAGAGAGGACACAAATCAATAAATTTAGAAATGAAAAAGGAGAAGTAACCACAGACATCACAGAAATACAAAGTATCATAAGGGACTACTATATGCAACTATATGGCAATAAAATGGAAAACCTAGAAGAAATGGACAAATTCTTAGAAAAGTACAATCTCCCAAGACTAAACCAAGATGAAATAGAAAATATGAATAGACCAATCACAAATTCTGAAATTGAAACTGGGATTAAAAAACTTCCAACAAACAAAAGTCCAGGACAAGATGGTTTCACAGGCGAATTCTATCAAACATTTAGAGAAGAACTAACGCCTATCCTTCTGAAAGTCTTCCAAAAAATTGCAGAGGAAGGGACACTCCCAAACTCATAATATGAAGCAACCATCACCCTGATACCAAAACCAGACAAAGATACCACAAAAAAGGAAAATTACAGGCCAATCTCACTGATGAACATAGATGCAAAAATTCTCAACAAAATACTAGCCAACCAAATCCAACAATACATTAAAAGGATTGTACACCA
>PVHT020000502.1:169823-187083 GCA_004024745.2 Catagonus wagneri
GACCTGATTTAAACCCTTGTTTAATACTTCAACCTCACTGACCTGAGGGAGCTGGGTGAGGCCTGGGTGGGAAATCACTGGCGTGATTCTAGTCCAATGGCAATGGCTTAGGGTCCATATCAGCATTATATTGGAACCTCTAAGAGGGAGAGGAGAGGAGGAGGAAAGGAAGTTCAAGGTTAGGGACCAAGTGTGCCTGAGTTTCCACATGCCCATGTCCATGGCCTGCCAGGCTTCAACTCTCCCTGCTCATTTTCCCCTTCTGGGCTGCAGGCCTGTCCCTGGAAAGTATGACCTCTTTGGTTATGGGCTCAGTGTTTACCCTGACATCTGACCTCAGCCCGATTTTGTGTGGGGTTGACAAGTAACTTGCAGTTATGCGTGCTCCCTGGAACCCACTCTGCTTTGTGTCCCCAGGCAGTTGGAGGTCCTCATCATCACTGACCAGTTCTGAGGCTTGCTCAGCTTCCGGTCATGCTCTGACCCACCTGATCCCCACACCCATCTGGTTACCTTGATACCATCTTGAAAGGAGAGGCCGACATCCAACAGCAAGAGTCAGAAAGGTGAGCTTCAGCTACATCCTCACCCCATACTGATATCTCAATGACAGAGGACCGTGGTGGGTGCCTGGAGCACATGGGTCTGCGGTCGAGGTGACAAGGACCTCTAGCACAAACCGCTAAGCATGCAGCCCCTTCTGCGTTCCATGGGCTGCAGGTTGCTGGCACAGGTGTCTGACTCCCTGTGAGGAGCCTGAGTTTAGAGCTCAGACTCCTGGTCAGAAAAGGAAGAGGGGAAGGAGGAGGGAGAGGAGAAGTTGCAGGAGGTGCAGGAGGGGGAGAGGATGTGGGAGGAGAAGGAGGAGGATGGGAAGGAAGGAAGATCTTGCAAGAGGAGAGATGGATTCAAGAGAAAAGGTGGATGCAGCAGGATGGAGCGAGGAGGTGGATGAGGAGGAGAAGTAGCAACAGGAGTGAGTGGAAGAGGAGGAAACATGAATGGCGGTGATATAGAGGGAGGATGAATGGAAGATGGATCAGGAAGAGTATGAAGAGCAGGAGGAGGAAGAGCAATGGATGGAGGAGGGGAGGAGAGGACTGAGCAGGAGGAGATGATGGATGGCAGAGGTGGATGGAAGAGGATGAAGGACAGATGGAGGAGGGGTGAGGGGAAGCAGGGCATCCAGGCCAGCCCAGAACAGGTGGTATTGGTATCTGGGTGGGATCACTTGGAGGGTGTACCTGAGAGAGCTCCTGGTCTGATGCTTGGACCCAGTGAAATCTGGCAGCATGGTTAGGCCTGGGTAGCAAATCACTGGCCTGAGTCAAGTCAAACTGCAAGGGCTTAGGGTCCACCTCAGCACTTTCCTAGAAACCCTAAGTGGGAGGGGAGAGGAGGAGTGAATGATCATTAGGGTTGGGGGACAAGAGTTAGTGAGGGTCCATGTGCTCTTTTTCATCACCTTCCAGGTGACACCTGCCTCTGTCACCTTCTCCTGTGGGTTATTGCCCTGGAGAGGATGGCATCCTTGGTTATAGACTCAATGCTGACCCTGACCTCTGACTGTGAGTGGGATGACAGTGACCCCAGAGTTCCACCTGCCACCCAGCACCCTCTCTGCTTCATGTCCCCAAGCAGTTGGAGGCCCTCACGGTCACTGACCTGCTCTGACACTTGCCTGCCCTCCTTGCTCTGACCCAGCGACCTGAACCCTGGTCGATTTATACAGCAGAGACCCAGTTTTGACAGCGAGAGGTCAGAAAGATAACTGAGATCTGCACCCTCAATGCCTAATGACCCTTGGGGACAGAAGCAAATGGGTGGGTTACTCCATCCTCCCTGGTCTCTGTCAAGGTGATCCCAAACCCAGACCTGATAATTAACCATGTGCATGCAGCCTCCTCGTATCTCCAAGGGGTTTGGGCTGCTGCTCCTGTTGCCTGAATCCATGTGAGGGGCCCTGTGTAAGAATCAGAAACTTGGCTTGCTGGGGGCAGGGAGTGCATGGGGAAAAGGAGTAGGGAGGGGAGATGATGCAGGAGGAGGAGGAGACACAGGAGGGGGAGGAGGAATAGGAAAGGTGAAAGGAGGGTGAGGGCAAGAAGGAAAGAAAAAGGAGCAGGAAGAGGAGAAGTGGAGGATGGGTTGGACTTGGAGGACAAATCAGGAGTAGATGGATAGATTAATGGAGGGGGAGCAGGGGGGCCAGGCCAGCCCAGTGCCAGCTCTATGGAGGTCTGGTTTGTGTCCCTGCAAAGGTTGTACCGAAGCGAGTCCCTGGTTTGATGTTCAGACCAGGGGAGTACAGGAAGCTGGGTGAGAACTAGTTTGGAAATTTCTGGCTTGATTCAAATCTAAGGGCAAGGGCTTAGGGTCCACATCAGTACCCATCTGGCACTGCTATCAAGCAAGGGGAGATAAGGAGTGCAGGAAGGTCAGGGTTGGAGGACAAGCTGGTACTAAAGTCTGACCCAGCCAGTCTCCACCTTCCCTGCTGATGCTCCCCTGTGTGGATAGAGGACCCTCCCCCACGGGAAAGTCACTTTTCAGGTCAAGGGTTCAGTGCTCTTCCTGGCCAATGGGATGGGCCCCATAGTGGTTGGGATGACAGTGACCTCAGAGTTTCCCCTGCTGACGTGAACCCACTGTACCTCATGTCCCCAGGCAGTTGGAGATCATTGTGGCCACTGACCTGCTCTGACGCTCACTCTCCTACCTGCCCTTCTCTGACCCAGCTGATCCCCACACCCACCTGGTCACTTTGTTACCATCTTGAGAGGAGAGGCCCACATCCAACAGCGAGAGTCAGAAAGATGAACATGAGCTGACACCCTCACCCTCTACTGACACTTCAAGGACAGAAGCCTCTGGTGGGTGCCTAAACCACTCTTGTCTGAGCCCAAGGTGACAATCATGTCCAGCACCAACCACTGAGTGTGCACTCCCTTAGGCCAACATGGAATATGGGTTGCTGCCAGAGGTGCCTGTGTCCCTGTCAGGAGCCTGAGGTCAGACCTCAGAACCCTGGCCCAGAAAAGGAAGAGTGGGGGTAGGAGGGAGGGGAAGGTTGCCTGAGGAGGGGAGAGGATGCAGGCACAGGAGAAGGAGAATGGGTAGGAAGGAAGGTCTAGCCAGAGCAGAGATGGATGTAGGAAGAAAGGTGGATACAGGAGGATGGAGGAAGCAGGTGAGTGATGAGGAGCATTAAAAACAGGAGTATGAGGAAGAAAAGGAAATTTTGATGGAGGGGAGGGGGATGATGGAGGAGGTGTGGAATGACAAGGAAGAGTGGCAGGACAAAGCAAGAGGAGACGGAAGAGTGGGAGGTGGATGGAAGAGAATGAAGGTGAGATGGAGAAGGGGCTGAAGTAGAAGCTGCAGGTCCAGGCCAGGTCACAGCCTGCTCTATTGAGACCCAGAAGGTGTCTGTTAAAGGTGTGCCCATGTGAGTGCCCGTGTTGATGCACAGACCCAGAGAAATCTGGGAGCTGGTTAGGCCTGGATGGTCCATTGCTGGCCTGAGTAATGACAATCCCCAGGGACTTGTAGTCTACATCATTATCCTCCCGGAAGCCCTAAAATGGAGAGAGAGAGGAGGAATTAAAGAAGGTCAGGTTTGGGTGACCAAGTGTTACTGATTTTCCATGTTCCCAGGTCCATCGCCTGACAAGCTACAGCTACTCCTGTCATCTTCCCTGCCAGGTTACAGCACTGCCCCTGGAGAGGATGAACTCCTTGGTTATGGGCTCATTGCTAACTCTGACCTCTGGCCTCAGCCCTATTGTGGGTGGAATGGCAGCAGTGCAAGAATTCAGTGTGCTTCCTGGCATTCACATTTTTCTTGTCCCCAGACAGTTGGAGGTCCTTTGGTCTCTGACCTGCTCTGATGCTCATCCATTTCTCCACCTCTCCTGCCCCATCCATGGGTGCATTTCCACCAAAGAGGCACAGCCCCAGCAGTGAGAGGTCAAAAATGTAAGTGTGACTTGCAACCTCACCGCATACTGACACTAGAGCACAGAGGTCGCTGGTGTGAGCCTGGATCCCTCTGTTCTGTAGCCAAAGTGACAAGGACCTTCAGCACCAACCAGCGAGGATGCAGTCCCCTCAGGGCTCCATGGGGTGTGGGCTGCTGACAGAGGTGCCTGAATATCTGTGAGGAGCTCGAGGTCAGAGCTCAGACCCCTGGCCCAGAAAAGGAGTGAGGGGAGAGGATGCAGGATGAGGAGGTGGACAATCCAGGATGCTGGACCAGGGGGTGAGATGGATGTAGGAGGTGGAAGGAGGTGGAAGGGTGAATGGCTGTTTGAGGAGCATTGGGTCAGGAGGAGGAACATGGAGAAGGACCATTTTGGAGGTGGGCAGAGGAGACATGGGCCTGGGGAATGGGCAGAATGCAGCAGTGAGACCCTTGCGGATGACTGTAGATGTTGGAGGAATGTGGAGAAGTGGTGGCAGGAGGTAGAGATTATGGAGGCAGAGGAAGAGGTTGAGAGGAGTGAACAGAGGGATGAGGAGCAGCCCAGGGCCACTGCAGAGGATGAGGTCTGAGCTTAGGCAACACTCCAAGGCCCACTGTTCCCTCCAAGCCTCTTCTGGGACCTGAATCCTGGAGGTTTCTCATTCATCACACTTGAGATCAGGGACCCCAGGTGTGTCAGAATGTGTTACATGTGGGCTGGGATGGGGACATAGGGTCTCACCCAATTTGCCATCCTATCTCCCATCGCTCCATGTATCACCTGCCCCATACACCCCAGCTGTGTTCCTGACTGGCTAGAACTTCTGTGTGTTGTCCCAGAACAGATGTGTCACTATGTGAACAGGCAAAATGAGGCCCTACACATGTGACTTGTTCAAAAGTGTGAACTTAGGGATGGTCTCATAGCACAGAAGCTGTCTGTGGTCAAATACATTATCCTTTCACCTATCCCACCCCTTCTGATGGGCTTGCACTCTTGTCTGATTCACCAGCCAGAATCAGCTGAGAGCTAAGAGGAATGGGGCAGATGGGAACCTCTTGTCCTAGAGACCTCTGGTTCTCACACTCTGGCATGAATCCCCATTGGGCACATCCGAGGTGGGTGCATGGTCAGGGAAGAGTTTAGTGAGCAGGAGCAAAGGGCTGTTTTGGCCGGGAGAGAACCTGGCATTATTTTCACCTGTGCCACTTCCACTCCCACCTTCAGAACCACTAGGGGCCCAGATGGTGGGGAATCTGGCTCAGAGCTTTTTTCTTAAGATTCACACATCAAATGTACTTGCTAAAGTATACCACTCAGTGGTGTTTAGTGTATTAGCAGAGCCATGCCACCAGCACCACTCTTTCTACATTCCAATACCTCATCAAGAAAATTTCCTCTCAGCAGACACCCCCACCAGCCCCCACCCACAGCACTGGGGAACACCGACCTCTTCCAGTCTCTCTGGGCCTAGTTTTGCTGGACATGGCACTTCCAGGAAACTTCACAATATGTGGTCTTCTGTGTCTGCTTTCTTTCCTGAGCAGCATATCCATCCACGTTGCAGCACATGGCAGTATTTCACTCCTTCTCTGTTTGAATGATGTACCACCCTATCCTGGTCCTCCAGCCACCTGTCCGGGGCCACTTAGATGGGGCCCACTTTTTGCTCTTGGGAGTAATTCTGCAACGAATATGTGTGTACAGATACCTGCGTTCCTGCCTTTCTCTATCTTGGGTGTATACCTGGGAGTGGAACTGTTGGGTCCTGTAGCATCTCTTTATTTAACTTTTGGAGAAATGACTGGTTTTCCATAGAAGCTGCACCTTCTTAAAATCCTGTCAGCCATACAGGAAGGGGCCAGCTTCTCCATGTCCTCATTTGATCAGTAACAATCACTCCAGTGGGTGAGAATTTCAGTCCTCTGATGGCTTCAATTTGCATCCCCCTGACGATAAAGTTGGGACACGTCTCCTGTGTCCATTGGCCTTGTTCTCTAATGTGGGATTGACTTTGGAGAAATGTCTGTTCGGGTCCTGGGCCCATTGTATACTTGGGTTGTGTCTATAGTAGAACTAGGATTTTGGCCATATTCTGTATACTGGGCCCTTATTCTTCAGCTCATTCTCACATTTTTATTCATCATGTGGGTTGTCTTTTTCTTGACAGTGTCACTTGAGGCACAACTGCTTTAATTTTGACCAAGTCCAGTTTCTCAATATTTACCATTTGTTGCCTGGGCTTTTGATGCCTAAGCAAAATATGAGTTCCACGAGCCTGTAGGGCCTTCCCCAGATGTCAGCTGCCCTCCCCTCAGCACCCCTGGGCCAGGAGCACATCCTCCTGTGCTGCAGGACAATCATTGGCCTGGTCCTCTGGGCTCCCTTCTTGTTCCTCCTCATCTCATTTTGACAGGATCTCCAGGCTGCTGGGAAGGGTTTATAAGTGGAAAGGGTTGGGATGTCTGGGATGTCATCCACATAGGTGGCACAGTTTTCTCCCCTCTGGTCAGACAGATGGGGAGCTGCCAACAGGGAGCCCACTTAAACCTGTTGGTTCTCTGAAGTTCTTTCATGGACTAGAATATTTGGATTCTTTATTTCGGCATTGGACATGGTGAGACTGGAGACCCTGTTGGCCCTGGAACGAGAAGATATCATTGCCAGCTATGAGCAGGTGAGGCCCAGAGGGAGTGAAGACATTAGGAGCAGGTGCAGCCCTGGCAGGGGTCAAAGCCCAGGAAAGGCAGGGAGGCCTGGTAGGGAACAGAGCCAGGTAGAACAGGTGAGGACCAATGAGGCATCATCATCAGCCAGAGCTGGTACATCCCCCAAGTGGGAATCACAACAGCCCAGGTGTGGACCACACTCCAAGTGGGAAGGAGAGGACCAGGTAGGGAATCACAGCCCAAGGGGGCAAGTATGTCTCTGGTGGGATCAGTGCCAAGGCTGAGCAGGTAAAGAGCCCAGGTGGGGCCCAGGGGCAGCAGGAGCAGGTGTGTCCTGGGCAGGATTGGAGCAGATAGTAGCAGGTGAGGTGCAAGTGGCTCCCCTTGGGGCAGGTTCTCATGCTGGGCCACCATTAGATATTCCTGGGATCCTGAGGATTGTCTGCTTGTACCCTCGCCTTGATCCCCATCTGGGTTTCAGGGGCGCCAGGTGGGGTCTTCAGCAGACCCATGGGATGGTGCTGACCTCTCAGTCTACAAAGCCACCAACCGGCTGGGATTTTTGAGGTGAGTCATCTGGACATCCCCTCCCACTCTCCCTGGGGAGGGCTTCCATTTGCAGAAGCACCTCTCGAGGCAGGATGCTTCTGCCTAGCTCAGGGCCTCTAGCCCTGGTGGCCACTGAGGTCCAGGGTCCTCACTAGGCTTGGGGTGAGAGAGCTCAGGGAGGTGGTGAAGACAGAGCTGTGGGCTGGGCTGGCCTGGGCCTCAGCTCCATAGCCTCTACACCCACACTGGAGAGAACCCAGTGCATCTGTCCTGCAGGGTCAGGGTCAGGTTCAGGTTCAGGGCTCTATATGCTCTGCAGTGGCTCTGAAGAGCTTGACCATGAGGGGTGGGGCAGCTGGCCAACAGTTCTCTGAGGGTAGTGGTCCCAGCCAGAGGGTCTTATGGGGACAGCATGAAGGGCAGTGAGATGTTGCTTCAGACACTGGAGAGATGGTCACGGGTGGTCAGGCAGGACCTGGAAGCTCACGGGAAAGTGACAGAAGCCAGTGGAGTTTGACCCCTTGTCTGGTGCCAAGAGGAGACTTGGAGTAGATGGCAAGGCCCGGCCATGGTGGGAGAGGGGAGCCTAGGCTGAAGTTCACTGGGTCTGCTATGGGAGAGGCTGCTCACCTTGCAGGGCAGGATTGAGGGGTATGCAGGGCAGAGGATGTGGCCAGCAGCAGTGGGAAGAGGGTCAACACTAGGGGAGCTGCAATCCACTTCAGAGCCAGCACCCTCCTAGGATCAGTCCTCTACTCCAGGGTCTCCAGGGCTCTGATGGGGGTGGGCAGGGGCAGGGATTTCTGGGCATCTGGTCCCCACAGCTCTGCTTCTCTTGCCTTGCAGTCAGAAGCAGCCTAGCCTCTGCACCCATGGCCTCAGCATCCGCTGCCTCAGCACCCATGAGGTGAAGGTGAGAGACATCCACACTATGCTGGTGGGAGGTGGGAGGTGGGAGGTGGGAGGTGGGAGGTGGGAGGTGGCCAAGGTGTGATTGTGGTTCCCTGCTGCTTGACCCCAGAGCTGTTGGGGGTCCTTGGGCTGTGAGGGGTCTGTGCCTTCACTGGCTCCTCTAAGGTTATGGCCAAGAGTCAGGGCCAGTCTAGGGAAGATGTCAGCTTGGCTAACACCACCATGTCCCCATTTCCAGCAAATAGCCCAGGAGATCAGGTGAGCAAATAAGTGGGTGAAGACGCTGAGGATTTGGAGTAAATACTGGGGCAGTCAAAAGATAGAAAGCTAAGGATATTGACCCTAAGGGGGCTGGCCTGTGTCCCCAGGGCTTCCCTGGCCACCCTAGCCCATGACCCCACAGGGTGGAGCAGCCATGCCCACACCACAGCCTATTCTTGATTGAAGGAGACAGGCCCAGGTCCAGGAAGACCCAGCCTCTCCTGAGCATCTTTTGGATGAGTCTTACTCTATTTGAAGGGGTTTCCCTTTCACCTGTCTTAGGGCCCCTTCTTTCCCACAGATGCACCAGAGGGTCTACAAGGGGATCCCCCCACATGTGTGAGGGCAGGTATGGTCTCTGCTATTGGACCTGGAGAAGGTGAAGATGGAGAACCAAGGGAAATACCAGGTATGGCCCCTCCACTTGTGCCTTGGAGACCCCCTCAACCATCCCCAGGTTTCCTGGCACCTCCCCGGGTCTTGGGTTCAGGGCCCACCTGCCGGGAAGGCCCTGCCCACATCCTCGCTGACTGTTGCCCCCGGCCCAGTGGAGACACTGGGTCCAGAGATGGACAGGTGCCACCTGGTGTCACACTAAGGCCTCCCAGACACCTGAGGGGGAACAGAGACACAAAGCATGGAACAGAAACCAGGAAGAAAAGGCAAGGAGACCCCCATAGAAACCATGGAAGGAGATGGCCAGGCCAGATGAACACAGGCCTGACTGACTTGGGACAAGAAACAGGTCTCAACCAATTGACCCAGAGGGGTGCCCTGGCCAGTTCTCACCAGGCAGGCCCCTTACCCACGGTGGGTTCCCCAGGTCCCAAAGCCCAGCGAGGGTGCTCTACACACCCAGGCTGAGCACCATGAGCAGGAAAAGTGCAGTGAGAGCAGGGGTGACAGTGGTCACAGTTGTCCAAGTTACTCGAGGATGGGCGGTCTGAGAGGCCCAGAGTGTGGTGAACACCCACTGACACTGTGAGAAAAAAGCCAGCATCACACTTGGTTGTCAGGCTCTTAAATGGCCCTGAAAACCAGGCACAGGCTCCCCTTCCAGCTCTCTGCCTCACCCAGCCTGAGTGTGATGGGACTCAGAGGGTCAAGGAATAGCAGCCCATTCACCCCCCAGCCTCCCACTGCCATGGGTCACCCACACCTGGGAGCAGCCTCCAAGGGGACAAGCCATGGGCCCAGGCAGTGGCACTGTCATCCTGGACTGCCTTGTTTGGGGTAGGGGAGGAGGGGATCTAGTGTCCTGCCTGGTGTGTCACTATTGGATGGGGGCCTGGGCCTGGGGGAAACCACAGGCTGATCATCCCCAGGCTGGTGTCCCCTGCCCAGGGATGCTGGGCACAAGCTGTGACCTGGGCACTCTTGTGACCCTGCCTGGCTTCTGAAACAAGCAAAAGAATGGTTTCTCCAGAAAACACTCATGTGGAGCTGGCAGCACCTGCTCTGCTGTGGCAGTTGGTTAGGGTTCCAGACCTCTGACCTCTCCAACCCCAACACCCAGCTCTGCCCACAGAGAATGAAGGAGCAGGCCGGGCTCTACTCTGAGGACATCAAATTCATCGACATGGATGTGAGCCATACCTTCTGCAATCATATTATATTCAGGGAGCACTAAGGCATCAAGTGAGGTTTCTGGGCTGCTAGGCCCTGGGCAGGGGAGCAGGGGGTGGTGTCCCAGGGTCCCGGGGGAGGGGAGGCATGAGGACGAGGGCTGGAGCTGACATGGCCAGAGTGAGGCCTACGCAGAGGGCCTGTGGGAGTGAGAACGCACAGGGCTGGGGTGGCCCTGAGTGTGGTTGGCTGTACCCGCAGAGGTCAACAGGCCCCTGTGTGCAGGTAGTGGTGCTGGACAGCAGAGAGTAGGCTGTGCCAGGACACCGGAGAATGGAGTGAGAGTCAGAGGTGTCAAAATGATGCATCATTTTGATGTTTGTCTACTTTTATAGATAATCTGGAACCCCCATTTCTATCACCCTGTCCTATATTAATGACCCTTGCCCCATCCAGTGTCCTATGCTCACCACACACTTGACTAGTGGCAGGTGTTTATGGCGAGCCCATTGTCCCCTTTCCAGAAAACAAGCCCTCTTCAATGTCCTCGCAGCTTACTCTGTCTACAACACTGTGAGTACCTGCCCCCAGCAGCCATCCTACAGTGGGCCTGCTTCTTAAGTGATCTCTTGGCGCCAGTCAGGATGCCAGCACTCATGGCCACAGAGATGATGCCAGGGGAACTGTGCTCTCAAACCAACATGGGTGGCTGGGGTGCAGAGCCCACATTTTAGGACAGAAATGGCACACTATACCTGAGATGCACCAGCCTGCGAGGTTGGAAATGTTTTATAGCAGGGTCAAATGGGTCTGAAAAGCATTGCTGTGGTCACAACACTTGAGCTTGGATCCTGAAGATGCCACTTTATGAATCAGAATTCTAGCAGGGATGAGAGATCCCAACAACCCAAACTCCTGTGTGGCCCACGGGAGGCAGCTCCCTGCCCCACCTGCTCTTTCCAGAACATTCCCTCGAGGAACACCAGCTGAGATGACCCCACAGGCTGCCCACAGTGGGGTCTGGGGCTGCCCCCCCCACCACCACCATGCACCCTCCCAGGCCCACACGTGTCACAGTCAGCAACACAGCACCTCCACTCACAGCAAGACATCCAGACCTTGCTGGTCCCCAGAATCCAGCATGCCTTGTCTGGGAAAGGGGTCCCCCGGATTTGGCCCAGGCATGAATGGGAGCCCACCCAGGAGCTGAGGTCCAAGGGCCAGGGAGAGGACGGTGGAGGCCTCTGGGGGGGTCCCTGTAGCCACGTCTGACTCTTGCAGGAGGTGGGCTACTGCAAGGGCATGAGCCAGGTTGTCGCCATCCTGCTCATGTTTCTTAATGAGGAGGACGCTTTCTGGGCCCTGGCCCGGATGATGGAGAATAAAAGACATGCTGTGCATGGTAGGTAACTGCCATGGAGCGCTGGATGTGACTCAGTGCCAGCAGTCTCCCTGCAAAGTTCCCCCATGGTGGGGCTGGCAGGGACTGGCCCAGTCCATCTACCCATCAGCCAAGGGCACTGGCTCCCTCCACGGCCCTATGGGCCCCACAGTCACGGACCTCAGCCTCAGCCATGTCCAGACCACTCCAACCCTGCTGGCCCCTCTGCCTCTCTTCAGCCAACCCCACCCCCACCCCCACCCCCACCCCAAGCCTGTGATCAGAGGAAGCCCTGTGTCAATGCATGCCTGCTTTGAGGCCGCCTGACTCCCAAGCCCAGGAGATGTTCATGCACACCCCATTCCCCATCCCATGGGCCACACTCCCTGCGCTCAGTCCTGGGAAACTCTTCCACTGTTGCAGCCATGGTGTGGAGGGCCTATGCCAGAGACAGATGCCTGCCTGATGCTCAGCACCGGGCATTGGCCAAGCTGGGCCTCAGGAGCAGGTCCTCAACCCCAGGCCAAACCAGGGCTCAAAGGCTGTCACTCCTGTCGGGGAAGATCCATCCAGCCAAGCTGGGGTGGGCCCTGCACCCTGGGGTCAGTGTGCAGATAGGAGGCCTTGGGTTCGTGGGGCAAACAAGCCCCTGCCAGGCACATCTCTGACTTTTGCGGGGGTGATTCTTGTGTCTTCTCAGGCTTCTTCATGCCAGGGTCGCCGAACCTGTAGAGATTGCAGGCCCATCTTGATAAGATTCTGAAAAGGGCCCTCCCCAGGCTGAAGCGGCACCTGGTGAGTGGAAACGGCCTGGCCTGGCCCACCTGCGTTTTCATCTTCCTGATCCTGGTGCAGCCACAATCTAGCTGGGGTCCACTGGCTGAAGGGGTGGCTGCAAGGGTCCTCCTAGTGGGGAGGTTTGGAGTTAAGCAGGCTGGTTCTGAATACTTGTGCCTCTCTCAGGACCAGAAGTACATGTACACAGCAATTTATACTATGTTGTGGTTTCAACGCTGCTTTATTGGCCATGTAAGTGTGCCCAGGGAGCCTAGGGCAAGCCCAGAACCCCAGGGAGGGGGCATCTGGGGTCCTCAGGCCAGGCCGTCTTCCCCTGGGCTCCCGTGGGGAATGCTGGGTCAGGCCAGGGGGAGGTCAAGTCTGTGCCCAACTTGCAGTCAGCCCCAGGCTGCTCTGAGTGGCTCCTGTGGAGCGTGGGGCAGTCTTTTGTCCCAAGGTTAGCCGAGGTGCAGACCGGGCCCTTTGTACCCCAGGTGGCCTGGTGGGGACCTTCTCTGTCCACTCAGTTAAGAGCAGTAGGGCCTTTTTGGAGGCAGCCTGTGGGACTGCAGGACCCAGAGGGAGTGGTGGCTCCTACCCTGGGCTGGGACACCTCCTTCCCCCGGCACACCTCATTCCCTGCTCAAGCCACCACTCCTGGGTCTGCTGTCCCCACAGACACCATTCTTGCTTACACTGAGACTGTGGGATGTATACATGTTAGAGGGTGAGCGATTGCTCACAGCCATGGCCTGTACAACCGTCAAGCTGCACAAAAGTGAGTAAGCCTGAGCCTGGGTCACTCAGTCCACAGAGGGGGGCCGGCTGGCACATGGGCTGGGCAGGGCCCCTGGGAAAGGTGGTGGTAGTGGGGCTGGCCCCTGGCCATGGCACTGCCATGGCTCTCCTGGCCCCAGCAGAGCATGCCTACTGCCCCCAGGGAGAGGCCCCAGGGTTGGGGCTGAGCCTTCCCAGCAGAACCACTATTTGTCTGATGGCATTCCCACCCCCAGAGCACCTCCAGAAGCTGCCCCTGGAAGGCCTGCATGAGTTTTTCCATGACACCATCTCCCAGCCATGGGTCCTAGAGGATGATGCGGTGATCAAAAAGCTGCAGGCCTCCATGACTGAGCTGCACAGGAAGAAATGCGGCTTGCCCCCACCAGGTGGGCTCAGCAGGGTTCTCCTCCTGAATCCCCTTGCAGGGCAGTGACCCATGGAGCCCCCAGGGCCTTCCTGCTCACCCCATCCACCTGCTCCTCTGCTCTGAGGCTCGGCCAGCATGGGCTCAGCCCCAGGACAGCCTCCTCAAATGCTGACCCTAAACTTCCCCAGCCCGAGGGGTGTTCTCAGGGTGGGGCCAGGGTGGTCATTTGGGCCACCAGGAGCCCCACCCTGCACAGACCGCATGGCCTGGAGTAGAAGCTGACCGGGTGTGCTCACTTCCAGCTGAACCTGAGGAGTTCCCCATGAGGCCCCTGGGCCTAGAGTGACCATCCCTGGAACGCAGGCCTTGCCCCACCACTACAAGCATCAAGGGACTCTCTGGAGAGGCTGGTCTGGCCCTCCCTGGACCACCTGCCCAGCACCAGCAGCCCAAACCCGCACCCATCCAAGCCTGCCTAAAGGCTGAGGAGCAGAAACAAGAAGGGGCCATAGCATCAGAACTCTCCCAGAGGTTCCAAGAGCCTCCGTCTGGCCTGCTTCTTCCCATCCTTGGGCAGACCTCAGGACCAGATGTTGCCACAGAGGTGGACATCTCTTGCCAACTCTCCAGCAACTATGAATGTCCACTGAAGTGGCCAATTGATATTGGGTTTGAGCCGGAGTGTTGGGACCTTTGCCCTTCAGCATGGGCCAAGGTCACCCTCAGGGCCACACTGCATGCCTAGCCCTGCAGCCCTACTGAAGCCCAGGCCACAGGTCCTGCCCCAGCCCATCAAACATGCAGCTGCAGGGCTCAGGCCACCACTCCTGCCCCATAAAAAGTGCAGCCAATACCCCTCCCAGGGCAGTGACCATCAGGCCAGGACAGTATATGCTATTCCTATATCATTAAGATGTGTAAGCTACTCCATCATTTTGCAAATGACCCTCTGACCTTAACCATGACATAAATGGTATTTGCGATGAAGTTAAGTTTTCTACAAAAATCCAGTGACTTCTAGGATTTGTCTGTCAAATGAGATGCCTCTAGCCACTTGTAGCAAGGAATTATTGAATTCCAAATCCCAGTGTCTACCACAGGGTGGCAGAACTAGTCTTCTGCCTCAGTCATCAGTCTGCAAGGATTCATGGAACCTACACCTCCAAAAACATCTCAGCTTTCATATTATGGAACTCCAACCACATGCATAAATAATTTCCCACTATAAATCTCCCAGAGATAATTTCATTTCTTTCTTCTTACTGTGATGCAGAAATGGTAGTGGTGAATTTGGTAGGGTTTGTAGCATATCTCTGATGATCTTGGGCCAAGTTCTTCCCCAAAACTTGCCTCATCAAGAACTTTAGTTTGGCTAAACTGAACTGTTCCCCTTGGCTAATTCTATTTACCATAGATTGTATAGTCTCCCAAGCTTCTCCCTTCAAGACAGAAACTATTATGAAGTTATCCATATAATAAATTAACTTACTTTAGTTATGGGCCCATATAAATTTCTTTTTTAACAAGTATGACAGTATGTTAAATCTATATCTTTGGCGGCAAATGATAAAACTGTACTGCATTCCTTTCCATATAAAAGTGAACTATGCCTGACACTTCTTTGCTTCTAGAAGTTCATCTGGAAGCAGAAACGTATACAAATTGCAATTCACTTTTAAAAGGGTAATGAGTCATTCTAGAAGACAACACAAATTATAATATTACAATTGAAATCATATATTGGCTCAGAAATAGATATATAATACAAATGATTAACAAGACATAAACTAGCCAAATTTCTCATATATATTTAAAATGAGGATATCTCCATATAAAATCTGGAATCCCTGCTGTGGCACAATAGGATTGGCAGCACCGAGATCACAGGTTCGATCGCCAGCCTGGCACAGTAGATTAAAAGATCCTGTGTTCCTGCAGCTACGGAGTAGGTTGCAACTGCATCTCAGATATGATCTCAGGATGGGACATTCCATATGCCATAAAAAATTAAATATGTTTCAACTAGGATAATTTTAGTTGTAAATGAAAGAGAAATCAAATGAAATAGTTTTTAAATGTAAGGATATTTGTTGACTGGCTAATGTAACTGCAAACTCCAAAATCCTGGAAACCCTCAGAGTGAGTTGATAAAAATGATCAGTTATACCATAATAAAAGCTTTTACTTTCTTCTTTTGTCTCATTTGTCAGTGTTGTAGTTAGTTTAAATCTTACACCCTGAGTACTAGAAGGATTGCAATTTGTAATAATTTATAGAAGTGGTTCTTTCTATGACACTGGCAGAGGTAATTGACCCAGAATATTTGGTGGAAATGGAAATTTTAAAACATAGTGGTGTCAGGAAGAATATTTTTAAAGAATGATTACATCTTGTATGGTAAAATTCTGGACTAGATCTTCAGCTAAGTTACCAAGATCAGTTGAGGTGTGGGTGAAAATTGAAGCTAGAATAGAACTGACATTGAAGGAAGAAGATGAGAAATAGAAGATGCCACTCTAAGATCAACTGCAGTAGCAAAGTAGAGAGTTCACCACTCTAACCGTCTCTTTTAAATTACCCTTAGAAACTGGACATTAGACGTGCCATGCTCACCATGCATATAGGAAATGGATTCAAGTGGCGTAAGGGGTGGACTATGGTGAATACAGAAATGTACTACCCCGGTCCCCTTTAGAAAAGAATCATTTATTGCTCCTATTGCTGAGAGTGCTGTTAGCAGACAGCCTCTTAAAGATTTGCATGTGCCTCCTCATCAGAGACCTCATGTCCTTATCCAGAGCTGTCTCTCATGGCTTTTGGATCAAGAAGGTTTCAGGCATCATTAGAGCTCAAATAGGAAACAGTTTTGTTTCAGAAGGAAGTAGCTTGTATTCAATCAAAAATTGCAGAATCTAGGAACATACTTGGAAATGGATCTTTTCGCTATTGGAATGGAGAAGAGAAAATACAAGGCTTCATTTGGGACATTTCATTAGCATGGGGGTCTTCTCCTGTGAGTATGGGTAGCATGAAGTATAAAATGGACAAAGCATACTGAGCACGTATTGTATGCTAAGCGTATAGGAAGATATTCCAAACTTTCAGTGTAGGGTGTCTCACGTGGTACTACAGCTCAGCCTTCAGCAGGAAATGCTGATTTTTCGCTCAGTTAATGATTCTTGGTGATGGGAAGTATAATGACACCAGTGAATTCTATGATGGCAAGTGACTTGCTTTATTTACTGTAAAATATGTGAACTTGTTAGAAATGAGGGTGAATGGACTACCTGGCAGTGGATCATGGATTCTGCTGCATGAAGACAGAAGAATTACAAGTAGAGGGAACAAATATACACCCAGAATATTATGACTAAATTTTGTCTTCCTCAGGTTGAGAGGGTTTATTTTTTTCTTGTTTGTTTCTGTCTGTTCATTTGCTTGCTTGTTGGCTGTGCCAATGGCAGGTAGAAGTTCCTGAGCCAGCAATCAAACCCACACCATATCAGCAACCAGAGCCACAGAAGTGAAACCCTGGGCTCCTTCACCCACTTGGCCACAAGACAACTCCCAGGTTGAGAAGTTGTAGTGATCTAAGATGACACAAAATTTTGGCTGGTTTCTCTAGAGACTTGTGCCCTATGAGGGAGTTAGTGTTGGACTTTACTAATGGGATTTTGGACACTCAGCAGTGACAGGAGACACACAAGTATTGGTACCAGGTAGATCCTGTTGCTCACTGAGTATCTACAGAGATTTCTTCTCGCCACAGTGCACAGTGACCATAAAAGTGGATGAAAATAATGACTGATATCACTTTCTGATTTAAAGCACCTTTCCTTTCTACCAAGTTTTGCAAGAATTGATTTTTTAAGAGTTAAGCCACTGAACTTTATTCCATAATGATTGTTTCCCACTACCCAGCAATTATCACTCATTTCATATACAAACACTCTTTATCTGTTTTTCTAGTTTTTCAGCTTTCCATCTAGTTCAATTAGTTTATCTAATACTAGAGTGTCCTTATAAAAAAAAA